>CM067345.1:32935743-33098243 GCA_034190875.2 Urechis unicinctus
GGTCCTTCTCAAAGTCGCTGGTGGCCACCTTACGCAGATCGGTATTCATCGGAATGTAAGGCTTCATCCAGGGGCTCTGGTCAAAGACAAGTGCACGATGAATCTTGATAAGTCTCATCCCCAAAACCACTTACTTTTCCTTATTCCGCAGGTTTGGCACCAGCTTTTCAACCTCACCCATGGTGCCACCCAACTTGCCTATGAGGTTCTTCTGATAGTTCGACAACCAGTCGTTCTCAACAAGAAGCCGCTCCGGAGCCAGCGGGCAGTCCTTGTGCTCGTTATGAAGTGCAATAAGATACTCCAAGTCAACCTCAAGTATGTATCCAGTCTCGGCATCATCTGGGTGGTCCTGTATCTGTAGATCCTCCGGCCGAGCCACCCACTCAATACCCGCAGTTGGCAAAGGCTGACTCATAGGTACTGGATGTAGCTCTTTGGTTTATCCTGGTCAAAGTCATCCACAAGCGGGTTATTGGCCTTAGCATGGCGGCGCGACACCATGCTTATACCACCACGTAGATCTTTCTCAATGAACAGGTGCTTGTCATAGTCGGTGAGTAGTTCCAGTTCCACGCCTGTGCTCTTAAGCAAAGCATCCCACGACAAACTGGGGCTGGCATAGTAGTGAGCCGGATCCAAACCATACTGCTTAAGACAAGTCTTGCGGAACACCTCAATCACATCTGCAGGTATAGGTCGTGGTAGTCACCCATATTCTTACACCCAAACACGCTCCAGACCTTTTGTGCGTGTACGTAGTCTTCAGCAGATATACCCTCCTCAGAGAGCTTGCTGTAGAACTCCTGGATCGGCAGCAGAGGGAATCAAACTTATCCCAGCTGTCCATGAACTCATAGGGGAAGACTCCCTTACGCAACAGCAACCGAGGCTTCATCTGGTCTGGCTCATATTCCGCCGTCACAGCAAAGGCATCTGGTTTGTTAGAAGACACCAGCTTATTAAGCGAGGCCAGGAGGAACTGCGCGCTGTCAATGAAGCGCAACTGTCCAAGCGACAGTTGAGGGAATATATATCAAGAGATTTCTCCATGTTGTCTTGGGACTCAGCCGGGGATACAGTTGATGTTGCCCCTCCACTTTGCTTATAAGAACTTCTCCACAGCATCGCTTCCTCTGTAAACCACAGGGGGTTCGGTCTAACCATCACACCAAACAACCACATAGCCGTAGCCACAACCTTAGTGCTCCTGCGTTCTCTGCATGTTGCTCTTACCAGGATCAAGCGCAGGACCCGGGGGCTTCACTGTGAGCGCCTCAAAGCCAGCATAGATGACGTAGGGTGCAGCAAGCTGTTTCTGCCAGTTCTGGAAGGATAATATGTTCTTCCCATCCTCAGGCATATCCACTCGCACAGCAGTTTGCCCTATACCCATTCACTCAGGCTTATGCGCCAGGAGCAGACCCTGTGTGGTATATCCATGCAGACATAGCTCACAGAAGAACTTGCGCTCTTTGTGTTTGGTCTGGTCATACAGCAAGCGGTTCAGGTCTTTGATTTGCGTGTAATGAAACTCGCCGTCCTTCTCAATCAGCATGAAGTTAATATGAATACCAGAGATCTTACTGATGCGGTGTACAATAGTGGTCTTCCCATCCCAGCCAAAAACGTTCAAGGCTAGGTTAGCCTGCTTTTCTATCTTCTCAACATGCGACACTAGTATAGGATATTCTACATCCAAAAGCCACTGAATGTTGTATTTTGATGGTCGCAGTGGGTCCTTGGCAACCGGGGGCAGAGCGTCGACAATAGCCCATAGAATGCAGAAGTCGTCCCAGTTCTTTACGTTTATGATGGCCTGCTTAGCTGCCAGCGCAGCCGAAGTAGCAGGTAGGAGCCACCCTTCGACGGTTGGTAGTTGGCAATATCAATCCACAGAGTTGTGACCGCCTCAAACTCCCAGCCAGAACCTTGGCTGGTCCACTTCTCCAACCACTCTTGGATATTAACAACACTCTGGTCCAGCGCAACGTCCAGGTCTTCTGAGGAGAGAACCACCTGCGTCTTATTACGCATGACAGGCTCAACATACTCAGCTCTGTCACCATCGGCGTGCTTGGAGAGTCTTACCTTAAGAGCAAACTGACACTTGATTCCACCAAGCTCTTCCAGCATCCTTTATGCATCCTCCGACGCATTCCCTTAAAGAACATCATAAGGTCCGAGCCAAGGGGGTAAGACTCAAGAACATTCATCACTCATCTACGCAAATAGTTTTTAACAGCCCACTTAGTCTTCTTGAACTCAAGACGCGCTGTGGGGACTGGGGACTGGGTTGCAGGGACTGGTCTGCATAGGGCAGGGACAGGTCTGCGTGGGGCAGGGACTGGTCTGCATAGGGCAGCGGTGGGGACAAGGGTGTGAGCCACCCCAGCCCTGAATCTAGCCAACATCTCCTTGTATGTATGGTCATATTCATTACGCACTTGGAGTGCTTTGAATGCAACTTTAGAGCGTGGATAAGGAGGCTTAAAACAGTGAATTGAAACATAATCGTTTTGGGCTTCACTTGCTCGCTGATTATGCAGTTCCATTAGTCTAAAAGGGAAGATTTTGATACACAAAAGACAACGAATATACAGTGAGCGGACTTTGCCCTTGCCAGCAGCACCACAAGATTTCTATTTTTATACAGTGGGGAATCCCAGTTCAGTGGCGCCTGCTGGCGAGTGAGTGTCCCCAGCTACAAGCTGTTGTGAAGCAATTTTTTGGGCATGACGAAGACGACTGTGATTGACTTTATCGAACCCACAATCCATGCACAATCCTACCTTAATATTTTTTATAGCCTTCTGACAACCCGTACAAAGACGATTAATGACACCATGTTTTATCATATATCTGTGTCCACAAAACTCTTGCTGTTGCATACCGGGCCTGTTACAGGGGTCTTTCTTCCCGAGTAATATCCATGGTAATATCAACCGGGTCACCTCATTATTGATCGCAGAGACTACAGCCTGCAGCCGAGAAACCCACTCGTCGATCGTGTTCCAGTATCCCTTAACTCTACGGCATGCTGGTGACCAAAGAGTCACTCAGCCAGTGTTCGGTTAAAGCGTTCCAATATACCCTGGTCTCGATGGATATTCACACAGCCACGCCTGACTGATACTCCATGTTTTACTAACAGCTGATTCACTGCTCCTATAAACTCCCGTCCAGGGTCGACCTGAAGTAGTTTAGGCCACCCCAGCGGTACTCGCTTGTATATCCTCTCAAGTGCACCTGCGACCTCTTTAGCCTCTTTTGTACTCAATGGCTCAGCCGCTTTGTAGCGTGAGGCCACATCAACCACTGTTAGGGCATACGTGTAAGTCTGGCGCTTCACAACGTCATGAGGAAGAAATAAGTGAATCGGCTTGGTTAACCTCATTAGGGACAGGGACATCAAACTTTGGTCTGGGAATGTGTTTTGGCACTGGTAGGTAGATTTGTCATATAGCTTGCATTAATAGCCACCCCCTGGCAACTTCCTCAGAAACCCTCACTTCTGTTGCACGCTTTTTGATAGCTGTTATGCCTTTCCAGTAGCCCTTAGGACTATAGTAGATCTTCTGCATGCGACGATCTACACAAAGTAAATGCCCGAGTCTCTAAATGACCTATTTGGCAAGCCTGTATGCAACCAGTCGAGTCGCAGCCATACCCAGTATCACCTCACGCCCTTTTTGACCATCTGAGGGCTCGTAGAAGTCTGAAAGCTGGGGCTCAGAGCCCAGCGGGTCAACAGTTTTATTCATAATCAGGGAGTACTCACGCATAGCCTCGTCCGCATCCTTAAAAGTATGCTCGGCATGTCCCTGGAGGCGCAGTTGCTCATTGATGAAGTCTAAACGGTCAGTTCGCTTTTTGGCCTATGCTGCCTGAGCAGATTGAAGCTGCTCAATTGCCATATCATGGCGTTTACGCTCCACGTCCACTTGGCTGCCTCGTAATTTAGAGAATCAAAAATTGCTCCCAGAGAATGCAAGGGTGTTAACAAGAGCACCTCCAACAAGTAGCGCAATTGTGGCCATTACTTCAGTACATCAACTGGTAAGATTCCTTGTTTAATTAGCATATCCTTTGTGGCCATAGCTAGTGATACATCGGCAACAGCCATAGCCAGGTCGCGTAGGGTGAAATCAAGACGTGGCACTCCAACACCCACAGCCAATCTAGCAAGCTTGGCATAACATATTGAAATACCGGAAACAACTGCACCGTGGTACAGAGCGTTGACGAGCATTTTACCATCAGTAATTGGTGTTGTCATCTTATTCCATATAAAATGGATCCTTTAAATTAGCGTGCGGAGGCTTTTATGCCACAGCCTGTTTAGGGTGTGAGGCTACCATCTGGTGCCTGTAGCAATACAATGCTAGTCCAAACACCCCAATGCCCCCGACAACCAAATATGCAGCCCATGTTAACCACGCCCACCTTTCCGGAGGCTTGATCGTTGATATTGGCTTGACAGCTTCGTCTCTAGCATCTGTAAGCGTGGCCTTAGCCTCTCGGAGCTCTCTCAGAATCTTATTTTGATTGGCTTTTCAAGCTGCAGCACCCTTTTATCCTGCCGCAACGCTTTTAGCATTTTTTGTAGTGGTCACTGACGTTATCTCCCCTGGTATTGTCTCTCCATGATTCATGTTCGTTTCTTCTATGTTTACTTACTAAATTTATTTGTCCAATTGACAGCTCTTAGTAAGCACCTGCTATAGCCCAGTTAAGCACATGCTATAGCAGAGTTAAACACATACTATATCGACGAAGTGATGTCTTCATCTCCTCCGGCCCCTATTGATTCGGTACTTGTTTTTCCAGATTGACAGTGCTTAATTTTTGTTAAAGCCGCGATTAATGGAGCTAAAAACATACCATAGTGGCAGTGCTTAGCGGGTGTCTAACAAACGGGTCAGTCTCGAGGTCTGTAATTAGCTTTGGCTGGTGTTCTGGTGGGATTGGTAGAAACATACAAGCAATACCTGAGTAAAGCTGTAGCAATGATTGACCTAGAGTGCACGTCATGCTGGCGCCTAGCCGAGCCTCGTATCTCACATACAGCTTTATGATCTCTTGATTCAACCTGGTCAATTGTAAGGCACTCCAAACCAAGGTACTGGCGGGCCTGACCGCCGGCTATGACGCAGCAAGCCTATCTCTCTTAGAAGACATATCTACACCAGGGGTGCAACTGGGTTCCGCTCCCCCAGTCTTTGTCTCCACTAAGCTAATCGTATCCTGTTCAAGGAGTTTATCAATAATGGTATCAGGATCCATGAATACACGTATACGCCTTCGAGCTTCAAAATACTGCACCGCTACCCAGATGAAAAAACCTAAATTGGTTACTGAGGCAGCGGCTGCTATCAAGGCCAAAATCACTTCAATTGACGGCATATGCAGTAGGTTGGTCAGTCTTCAGGAGCAGTTTTGCGTGCTTGGTCATTGCTAGAAGTTGGCGTACTATGGCACGTACCTCCTTTGTTGCAATTACATCATTATCACGCAAGGCGTCTTGAAAACGAGTCACGGTTCTTGGTGTGAAAGAGCACCATCCAGCGAGTCTGCTCACGTAAGTCCTTCGGCACAGAGTTGTACTTTTGGACCCAGACACTTTGCTGCGCATGGCAGCCGCTAAAGGCCAGTTAGGTGTCTTTCTTCTTGGTTTGGGCCTTTGTTGCCAAACAGTCATCAATAATGTAGAGGGTAGGCTCGCCCTTAAAATAATGGTAGAAAGCCCTCAGGTGGTCATGGAGCTGCTCCCCTGGATCAACGACGTAGACCTCTGAATCATCCCACACGCATGACCATGTCTGATAGGCCTCATTGAAACGTATGGTAGGGCAGAGGATAACAATATGCTTAAAGGCACCGAAGAAGCGCCCTTCAAGTAGGTCGAGGATGAATGCTGTTTTCCCACATCCTGTCTGCCCACAAACAATTGCCGAATAGAGACTATCTGGATATGTAAACTCAGTTTTCGGTTTCATCAAAAACTTATTAGTAGACTGCGCTGACGAACCTTCCATCTTTAATGTTAAGTTGTGCATCCATAACAATATACATATAGACGTTCAATGCACCGGCCGTCTCTGCTTTTTTTGTGATCTGAATGGTGACACCCTCAGACGCATTCTCCACGGCCCTGCCACTACCATGCAGCTGGTCGTCATCACTCGTGCTTAAGTCGAGCCACAGAGCATACTTACTGGTTAGGTACTCTCCTAGGGAAACGTCCGACAATGCCAAGTCTTTTACAGCTATTGCTACACTGGGGTCTCGTTTACTCGTTGCTGCAAAGGCCTTCTTCACCTCATCCTACTGCTGGTAGCCACGCATGCCCTGGGCATAGAGTTGATTGGGAATGCCCTCAATGGTCACCTCAACTTTTGTTATCTTTGGGTTGTAGAACGACTATGCCTCCCTGGGTCATCAAATAGCAGTAGGATCCCCTTCATGCTGTGAGCCGGCACGTTCAGGTTGATGTTCCACAGTGTATCTCTTTTATTGTATACAAGTTTCCTGTGACGAAGCACACGGTCATACAGAATCGAGAGTCGACCTGTGTACTGGGTGCGTATCATACGGGCAAACTCTGGTTGGGTAACCATGTCATACTCCAGTGAGATGCCATTAATTTTGTAGCTGGCGTCGGTGTCACCTGTTGCGTGAATTACGCGGTTGTAGTTGAACGTGAGCTCGTATTCCAATCTGTCATTAAACGCACTCTGGTAGAATGGCATGTGGCTCTTGAGGAGTTCAAAGTCAAGCGGAACGTAGAACCTGTTACCATACACATCGGCTCAGGACTTGTCCTCTTCCTCAGTCTCATCCTTGTCTCCTGTCCCCATTCCTATCTTAGTTGTGTTTCTGTCATCTGATGCCCTGGTACTGGAGGCCCTGTCTCTCCTGTGCAGTCCGCCACAAGTCGTGGTAACAGTGATACACTTCGCTGTAATCAATAGACATGACCTCATTGCCAGAAATCTTGATTGTCATTTTCTTAACCACGGCAAGGCCAACGTTTTGCACAATGCTGCGGTTAACATCAGTCGAGGTCAGCATGATTGTAAAGGCCAGCCGAGTTGTCCCTGGAACAATGACGTCGTCTGCGCCTAGATTGGGGAAGCGAACCAGCAGTTGTTGGTTCTGGTCAATAGTGCTTGGATTGTTTGTAATGACTACAGACTGTCGCACGCCCTTTATCCCGAGGGGTTCGCGTATCCAGCGGTGGAAGTGTAGTTTGCGTCCTTAAGTACTCGTCATGTTGAATACTTAACTGCAATTATATCTTTAACACACAGGCATGGATTTTGATAACCCAGCATACAAAGATGTGGATTAGGGAGATGGGATTTTTGAAGGGGAGAGGGATGAGGTTCTCCCAGAGGCCTCTCTCCCACCTGTTATAGAATGGAACCTTCAGATGGATAAGTCTATACCACCGGAATTCCGGCTCGTTATAGACGCTGTCAATGATTATTACAATGCATTAGCTGAAAATGGTTCCACACCGCCCCTCGGTCGTGATTATGGATAGTTTGAACTTGTTGGAGGAGAGTTACGTTTGAAGGACTACCCCGACATGAAAATTAGAAATTCTCGTACCCAAAAACAGCTGTCACTCGAAAAAATAGGTAAAAATAGAGGGGGGGGGGCTAAGGTTGTCCGTGATGGTTTAGGGTTCACTGAATTTGTGACAAGCGGTGTCACAAAAGGAAGCAAAAGCCCTCCAAGGCATTGACCAAGCAGCTGCTTAAGCCGCAGAGAATTTAGAAATGAGCGGCCCTGAAGCCATGACTGTAACAGGTGGCGAGGAAGAAAAAAGTTTCATAGAGGGCGTTCATAACGCTATAGAGGACGTGGGTACACAGACAGATGGTCTGACATACCGAGAGCTTGCAGGGCTTGATAAGGCTATGCAGACCCAGAAGGGCTGAGTTGGCCAATAACTTATCCAGTATAAGTCAACTAGATATTGAAATTGGTAGTCGGGAGAGTAAAATGAGAATGCTGGAGGAGGATGGGAGGGGTGAAAGTCGAGCTTGGAAATTCCAAGCAAATGAGCTTGAAGGGCTGCAGGACCTGCGGCGTGTCCCCGTGTTGAGGCTGCCTCTGTAAACAGTGAACCCAAATTAACTGCATCAGCGAAACGATCAACAGACTTCTTTACGAGGCACAACGCCAGCTGAGCGTGAACGCACCCTCTTCCGGGAGCAGGGCATAATAATCGCCTCCATCCTCACTGCGATTGGATTGGCTATCTCGACCCTGGTTGTTGCTTTGACGGGTGGAGGGAGCACTAGTGCAACCCCGGCACCAACACCAACGCCAGCTGATAAGCCCGGTGTAAAGGAATGGATTAAAAAACAGCTGAACTCCTTGGCAAACGTCCTAAAGGGCCTAGCCGGTAAGGCAGCAGCTGCCCTTCCAGGAATCATTGGCTCCATCGAATCATGGCTGCTTAAGTCAGCTGCAAAGGTGGCTGGTTGGATGGCAGAACATGTGTGGGCCGCAGCTGTGGCGGTAGGGGGAGTTATCCTCCTGATTCTCCTTGACTTACTACGTAGCAAACCAAAGCACAACTAAGCCTATAGCAATTCCGCCTACAATAAGAGCGGTTTTCTCATCCTTGTGCGCCCCACGCAGACCGGTCTTGTCCACGCCAATAGGGGCTGGCCCTGGAGATGGGACTCTGATATCTGTATCTGGCGGAGGGTCAAAGCTTCCTCTATCTGGAACCACCGGAACCTAGTTGACATCAGTATTGCTGCCGATCTGCTGCTCCACAGTTGCGATGGTAATCAGATTGTTGTACCCAGCAACGTTTCCAATGGCGAGGCTCATATCAGACGGAGCCATGTACAGACCCGTTCCAAACACTGGAGGACGTTCTGATGCCGTCGGATAGATGAAGGAATGTCCACTGGGGAGTTGATGGCACCCTCAACGTTGGTCTGAAATTGTTTCTGAGCATCAAAGGAGGTTCCAACACCTAGTATCTTTGAGCGGGTCTGCGCCTGAGCACTAAGAATGGCCCCGACATAAGTCCGAATGCTGTCGTTGATCCGTGTGATACCTGGGGCGGTGAACCCCGCTGATTTTTCCAGGATGTAAGTACTCTAGGCGGTGTTTGCTCCATCCTGGTCTTGCTTTATAAAATCAATATGTAGCTTGCCGCCCTGGAAAACAAAGCTGTTGGTTGATTTCTCAAAGGTTTGCCTAACGGATTCGTACTGGTGGGTGTTTCCATAATGAGTGATCACCCGCACCTCGTGTGTTTCAGGGTCGGTGAAGTAGACCCGGCCTAGTCCCTGGTTACCGCCCTTTATCCTCCAGTCGCTGTTTTCATTAACCAGACGTGGAACCTGTAGAGGTTACTTAGTGCTGGGGAGTCACATTTTAGGTGGTCTAGCCCAGAAACTCCGCAGCCACTTGTTGCACACCATACAACAAAGTGTACTTGGTTCTGCCAGTATTGCATGTGGTTGGTTCTCCAGCCAACTACAAGGCTTTCGTTGCTTATGTTTGGCACCAAGTATTTATCTACACCAAACGCATCTGTGATATTATCTGATTTTACCTGGATGGGGAGATGTGTCAGATCCTCGCAGGCAATATGGGTTAGGTATACCGGCCCGTTTTTGTATGTTTTATTCGTATTGAAATTAAAGGCTTGTTTATTCATAGTGCTATGTATCACACTCTGTCTAATGTTCAAAGCGGCGACGCTGTGTCGCTGCAAAATGTTATTGACAATAGTGCGGGTGACCTTTGCGTAGGTCTTAGGTCAATCACGTATACTGTGGCCTGGTATAACATTGAATTAACTATGCCATTACAAAGGGGGAAATTTCTACAGGAAAAGAAGTAGGTGTCGTTTAGCCTCCTGGCCTCTGGAACTTCAAACTTGTCCAGGATGTATTTACAGCTCTAGGTCTTACTTTGGAGGATAATGCTGCAGATGGGACTATTGACCTCTCAATTCCTGATGATTGGGCTTTACAATGTGACGACGGTGCGTTAAAAATATTGGGTCTTGATACCGGTCTGGGTGGAGGATGGATTCCTTCAGGTCTTCACAAAGGCGACCGGCCCGTGAACTTTAGCATCTTTAACACACTTTATGTCCACCTCAATCAAGTCAGTACCACGCACATCATGCTTGATGGTGCGCCCACTCCGCTTCTTGAAGTTGTGGGTTGTGGGGGCGGCTCTTTCGGTGATATCATAACCACAAACATTGCTAATCCTGTGTCAAAACGTGTTACTGTCGGAGCTGTGAATGAGTTGAAGGTTCAGATAAAGGATAATAAAGGACGCATATTGAGCAATCACGACTTTCCTGTTGGTGTTGTTCTTCAATTTACAAGATGTCAATAAAAGTATTTATGAAGCTCAATGGAAACCGGATCAGGGCGCCGACCTCTCCGAATATGCAACAAAGACCTATGTAGACTCACAAAAAATGGATAAAAGTGTTGGTACTATGACTGGAGACCTTGAAATGGGAGATAATAAAATAGTTCAGTTGGGAGATTCAATATCGCCTGAAGATGCTGCTAATAAAACGTATGTTGATGACAGACACAGACAGCATCACAGGGACCTGAGAGAACACATAACCTTTCAAACAAAACCCCTCATTGATATATGGGCAGAAGCAAGGGGCTCTCTTCGGTTAGGATATGAGTGGTCACTTGGTGAGGGGGCTCGGGGTCGAGACTCACTAGACTCAAGCTGTGGATATACCATGTTATCCAATGGTAGGATCATTCGTATGAGGTTGTCTTCTGGTGTTGGTGCTGATAATGTTCCTATAGACGTGTTTCTGTTATAAATGGGACACTTCAATTGGTAGGAATAAGTAAGTCTGTTGACCAACGGGCTGCTGTAGTATCTTTTGACCAGCCTTTACAGCTAGAACAAGGCAACGTTATTAACTTTTATACAACCACTCAAAACAGAGGGGCGACTTGGTCTGTAGTATCACTCCTTATTGAACTTGACATATAGACTTAAGTGCCTATAACGGTAGTATGAAACAACACCTGCCCCTTCCTCCGGAGCCGCCTCCATGTGGTCCAGGCCACTCCTATCGGTTCAATGAGATCACCCTCAAGAGGCAATACCTTGAGAAAGAAATTGAAAAATATGGTGCTAAGTACAAAAAATATAGGTGTGCAGTAAACTCAGTTGACGCTGTAGACACTGCTTTAGTTGCTGTGGGTGTATGTCATTGCGCAAGTGGTGCGGGTCTGATGTCTATGGTGGTTGCTGCCCCACTTGCTACGGTGTTGGGGGCTGTGGGGGCTGTGTGTGGGCTGGTTGCCATCGCAGGAAAAGTCATCAGCAGGCGGCTGTCAGCAAAGGTAAAGAAGCACGACCAGATTCTAATTCTGGCACAGAGCAAACTAAACACGGTTACAGATATTATTTCGGCGACGGTTGAAGACGGCTTTATCTCAGACGTTGAGTTTAAGCACGTTTCGGCTGGGATCGAAAACTATACTCGAATGAAAAGCGATATTAAGGCTAAGATGTTGGTTTGGGCATCTCCTCCCCCCCCCCCCCCCCCCCCCCCCTCACCGCCTAGGTCGACCACCCCCACGGTAAGTACAGCTGGCTGACTGTCCATTTAAAGAGTGGGGATTGTTGGGTATAGTAGAGGCGGCGATAAAATCTTTCTGCAACTATCATACCGGAGTCAAACAAAATACAGACCAGTGGGAAACCACGAGGAAGGGCTGCGTTGGAGGAAGTGACTACTCCGCTATCATAGGGCAAAACTACTTCAGCAGCTATAGCAAGAAGCTGGCTGAAAAAACTAGCAACGAGGGTGTTCGCTTTAGCGCGCCCTGCCTCTGGGGTACGACTTTTGAGGAGGTTGCAATTGAGGTACGGGAGAAGGTGTACGACACCAAGGTCTACGGAAATAATATCTATATTCAGGGTGGCACAACGGCCTACTCGCCGGATGGCTTTTGCGTGCTCCCAATCCGGCGGCGGCTTGGGGTGACCAGGGGTGGAGTGGATGCTGTCTGTCGGGGGCATCCTGAGGAGGTTGTGCTGCTCGAGATAAAGTGCCCCTGCACTCGGAGTCCTGGGAAGATAATCCGAATATGTATAAGCCTCAGGTTCTGCTAGGGCTGCACCACAGTCTGGTGGCGATCATCGGGGTGTTTGTCGACTGCGTTTTCAGGTTGTGCTCCCTTTAGGACCTGGGGAGGGGTGAGGCGTATAACCAGGTGTATCATAAGGATCGGAAGAAGTATAAGGAGACAGTGGCTTGGGGGTGGGCGTCCATTGAGGGGCTTAAGCCGGCGACTATGGCGCAAATGGGGGGTTTAATAGTTGCCTGGAGGTGGACCAGGAACATCACGGTCCTTGGCTGGGAAGACCGAGTGTGACCACAGAGAGGCTGACGGGGGCTTTCTACTATTGGAAGCTCTTTACGATGAGATTGATAACCGCTCGTCCTGATTCCAACTTTATCGAGAAGAACGACGCTAAGGTTGCCCAGTTTATACAGGACCTCGACCGCATGAAAAATGGAACTTACAGCGATGGTCGCAGATTTTTCTCACTCAGTGACCTCTATGGTGACTAACTACTGGTGTGGCTCTGGACCATATGGGGCTGGAAGGGCTGGTTGACAACATATGGTACCAGATGAGGGGAGGGTGCGAGCGCACCACAGAATGGCTCATGTGCGTCCATTTTGAAACTGCGCTCGTACCCCCAGTCTCTATACTACTTAATGACTTGATCAGTGACTTTTTAAACCCTATTATCAATGTTGTTGTATGCATATATAAGCCATGATGGTGTGAATATAATGTTTCTTTCTTTTACGAACCTTAGTTGTTTATCCATTTTCCCATGAGGCTTTCATATGTCACGTGATCTCGATATGCAGATGAGATTGGCAGAATGGAAGTGAAGGTGAAATTTGTTAATATTCTACCCATTTCATCCAGCATGAGAGATCAAATATCCAACCTCTCCCTCCTTTATATTCTCGTTATGATATAGTTTCCATAGTGTCACTATTTAAAGCATGTTCCCTGGCTCTTCCGCGCGCTCTCACGTGATCTCTCATGCTAGATGAGATTGGCAGAACATTAATCAAACTTCACCTGTCAGGTAAGTCTCGCTTGATTTCCCATTATATACGGTTGATATAATATGAAATTGCTGACAACAATGCAAAATGTCCTGGGATACGTAAGTCCGCAATCAGAAACCCGCAGTCAGAAACTAGCAATCAGAATCGGGCCACATGAACAAATACCATAGACAAAAAGGGGTAACATGGAACGTAGACACATACGTGTCAAATGAGCCCGCAGTATGTCAGAACACATCATTCAACCAATGGTTTAAGAGAGTATTCACATCGTCCCTATTACCTTCTTGTATGCAGTTATAAGTCGCCTCGAAGCATGTGGCATCATACAGATTGTTAGATTTGAAGGTGACGCGGAAGAAAGTACGGTCGGAAACAACTTCTCGTGTTGGTGAAGTTGCGCCGCTTAAGCCACAAATTCGAGATGCTCTGGGGTAAACTTTATTTTGAAAGTCAGAGTACTCCACGTAATCGCTCATCGTGGCCTGCAAACAACTGCAAATAAAGCAATGTTGCACTATGTAGGTATTGTATTTATTTGTAGTACCATCCAGCAGATTAAAATATGGCGAATAATTTATAAGACGACGTGTTCTCCTGTTTGTCCTACAATAAAACTCAACTCATTATGTCAGAGGTGAATATCACTGCTGCCGTCTGGTCATGCTGTGGAAGTGCACTTGTAGCTTCTCGTTAGCTGACATGAAACTGGGCGAACTATGTCTCCCACAGTAGCTTATGGTCCATCTCGCCTACCTAAAGTACCCGAACGGTATCGGCCCCATGACAGCTGCACACGGTTATAACAATACGAATACACGTACATTTAAAAGTATATGCTTTGGTGTCAATTGCTGTTAAACGATACCCTAACATTCGCACTCCGAAGCAGTAGTACAGCTTCATGTTAAGAGTCAAATGTTTGTCAAGTAAAATGTTCATACATCATTAAACATGCTCTAATATCAGACCATGTCATTGAGTTGGTCACTCTTCCGGGCTAATTCGAAGAGGCTCTCAAGTCACCTAGATTAGTTGAATCATCGAAAAAATGTTCACTTATTAACAAAACCCTTAAACCCCTTTGGTCACATACTCTAGGGGGTTGCTTGGGTCACCGAAGGGATAGTAGAGGTCAAGATGGTCAAAACGCATCTGCACACGTTCACGCGATTGACCGATGAAATTGAAAACACAGAAGACACTTGCAGGATAAGGGCTGGGGAAGTCTAGGGACGAGAAAAAGCCTTCTTTCTGGTCACTGCTGGGAATAGTAAACTGGCAATCTGTAGCTGGATTCCAGCAAACATGAAAGCAAAATAAAATATCGTTCATCTGAAGAAAATAAACGGCTTACTGCCCGATAGTGAATCGAAACAAACGAATCAACCGCTAAAACGCATAGCTACAGAATTGGATTCATGTTATCGATTGTCAGCACGCGTCAGTATCGCATAGCGTGACACAGCAGTGGGATGAAAGATTTCACACCATTCAATTCTTTCAGCACAGATTAGCACACAAAACCGACGGCATTTACTATAAACGACCGAATCGAGCTCAGTTAACGAACATATCATTGTGGCTACACACATATGAATCTTCGACCAAGCATCTCTTTAAGCAGTATATTGGTCAGTGATATTTGTCGCGGAGGTGATTACATATTACACGATCAATGCAATGCACTATCCACAGAGTCTGCTGCAACACCCAGTTTGACGGCAAAATCATCCTTTTATACGTAATAGATTAACCCATCAGTCATTGTCGGGAGGACACACACATTTTCTTATTTTCTACTGCTGACTAAGAGCCAACTGTACAACGCATTTATGTTGTGCTGATGTATTTGGCAGGCAAGTGTTGTAGTATGAAAGCTTTGGCAATTTGGCGAACTCAGGGCGGACGCATTGTCTATCATATTACTCTCGCGTAAGAAAGGGCGCTGCTGGAGACGGGATTCGATATGGTCCTCCGCTATAGCGGTTAAAACTAACTGCTTATAGTGCTACCGTGAAACCACACATAGCGTATCACATACAGAATTTATCAACGTCTATGCCATTGACTCTTTTGGTAAATATTACTTTCTTCGCTAACCAACGGGATAGCACACAAACAATCTACCGGAAAATAACAAGGTCACCAAAGGTTTCGTCAGAACCCAAATACTAATGCGCTAATATAAAGAAAAATAGTAACAGCCATTATCATATGCATGCTTTACTCAACTCAAATGATATTGACTTGACCCTATTGAATGATATTGATTTGGCCCAATTGAATGATATTAACTTGACCCAATTGAATGATATTGACTTGACCCAATTGAATCATCCAAATCCACAATGGAAACATATCACGGGTTATTTATCCAACTCCCATGAATTCCTTGCGGTTTACACCATGCCCTCTATTTTTGCATCATTCAGTTGAAGTTCGCTGTACATCATTATTACTCTCATGCATCCGACCACTTACTTTCGAGCCAGCTCATTTTGCCATGGAACTGGACCTGCAAACGTTTTGAAGATAGGCGCCTCTGCCTGATGGAGCATCCAGATCAACACCAGGTTAGCCGCGCACTTGGGATCGACCGCCACTTAGGCATTGCCTACAAGCTAGAATAGTTACACCCATCATAACAAACACTCATCATCACGAAAGCACCACGATACATGACCCTACATGTGCTGACAGAATCCGCAACAGGGAGGATATATAAGCCAATGTGGCAACTGAAACTACCAGGGCAGATGGTCGTTCAGTCGTTGTGACATGTTGCGGTCCTAATTCCATATTGTCCAGGGAGACGTCGGGGTGTCTAAAGGTGATTAATATTCTACCCACCGCATTACCTTCACCGCCTGATGTCATGATGTGCTATGGTTAGTGTACATGACAGGTGATTACATCAGACCGTTATGATATGATGCAGCCAACCATGGCACTGAGGTATATAATCTTGCATCAAGCCTTAAAATTCTAACGTGTTGAAAGGAATGATAAAAGACGGGAGTTAGATCAGTCACCGGCTATGGACCGATGCAATGCGATCAGCCAGTTGCAATCTCAGTGCGCGTAATCAGGTAATGTTCCTTTTCCAATGGATTGATTTGATACCAAACAAAGTTATGGTGCATACTTTTAAATGTTGAATCGCGAGTGAGCGTGTTAAGGCACAGTCTAGATCTGGTGCGATTTCGCTTCACATTATTTATTCTCACGGGTCCGAACCTGCTTGGTTATTAAGTGTACGTTCTCATAAAGTGCATCATAGCGCTTTTCCGGTAATGTGACTTGTGTTATACCAAACGAAAAACGCGGCATCCAATTGGAAATAAGAAAAGCACTTAGTCGATTTGTACATACGGAGTGCAGAAGCAGCAATGACACATGGAACATCTAGTCCGCGAATAGTAAAGAACCAGCTTGGATTGCATTATCAATGTATCACGTGATCTGTCGATAGATGCTTTCGCAGTCCGTTCCACCCATTCAATGCAATTTGGAAAAAAAAACCGATGGCCGTTCATCCATCATCAGTTTCTAGAGGCAAATGTTCTCATCATATTTGCCCACTGAGCCGCCTATTTAACTTCCCGGTAAACAAGACGTCAACAACAATACGATGCATTCTAATTAAAACACTCTTTGCATGCGACACCATAAAGCAGGTCTAAATGGGCCTCCAGAATTTTGTTAGCCACAGTCCTTGTTTCCAGGAAATAACCATACGACTGGTAATATGGACTAACAAGATTTACAGCTAGATTTCCAGGAAGAACTCGTGCACGTGGTCGGGCACATTGACCGATGCATCTTGCCAATTGGACCGGCAGGCACGCCACTTCACAAAACTCGCACCATGCAATTGAAACAGAGCTGCCTGATTAAACTCGCTGGTGATTCCAAGACATAAATTTCTTATAAAACAATGCCGGTGAAAGTGATTGATATGGAAAAGCGCTTCCAAAAACAGCAGTACCGAGTTATACGAACCATTCTGTATACATCTGGTGGTGTGTCTGCTTGGTCGCACGTAAAAGGAGATGTGGGCCTCATTTAGCAGCCCCGTCACAGTAACATCAGTTCTCCACATGTTCCAAAATGCGACGTCGAATATATTAATACACTAAACGTTGAGCAACATGCAAAATCTATGCTTCACAATATCTATATTGGAAACTATCCCTCAGAAGCTTTCATCAAATGGTACGGTGCATCTACAGTTGAACAAAAAACCTATGTCCCGGGCTCTCGGGGCTGTTAGTAATGCGATCCATTATCTAGCCCATTACTACTGATATGAGAATATCCCTTATAACCACGCTCTCCCCACTTCCAGAAATCAGCTGACACAAAATATCATAATGAGACACATCGAGTTACAAACTATCGATTTCAACCTCAGTTAGTTGCAAGACGTACCTGAGTCGACAAATGATATTCAGTTAATGTTTTTTTAGCGTACAGGTCCAAAAGCAACTCGGGCAAAAGACTATCAAATCACCAGAACAGGGTTTGTATTCAGACGAAGCACTTCCTCTTCCATATGGAACGTCACGCCTACAAAGACATTGATCAGCAACACGGCTACATGATCAACTCAATATCATGCTACATGTGGCAGGTACACGTCCGCCAAGCTTCTCTCAATGGCATAAGATGTGTGCTCATATATTGCCATAAATTAGGACGGCCAGGGTGCTCTAGCTGATGGATGTCTCACTAGCATCTCTACTTTTCTGGTTCAGCTTCATCATTACTTAGCAATGAATAATATCATATACATGTCTCCAAAACCGACATTGGGGTAGCATTGATCCCAACAGGCCAGAGAGAACGAACTCATTAGCTGTTAATGCAAGTTACCAACCGTATATATTTAATATACACTACGGGGCCATTATGGAACTTTAGCTCTAAGAGTCAAGATTGATTTACGAGCGATCACTCACGATGAAGTAAACAACTCTAACCTGTTAATGACGCGAAAGTCTAAGTATTCACAAGAGCGGCATGACACGATATCTCGAAGTGGCACAGGAATAAAAACAGTTGGAATCATTCATAGAGTGATACAGCATTATCGAGATCTTCCTGGCTCTTTTTGTCTTGAACCAACATGTCACAAGCGCATCTGAAACCTTAATCAAGCATATTGCTGGCGTTTACGTATCGAGCACGATGAAAAACATTGTTGATATTTACTCGGAAGCCCTTTGGTCCTTAAATACTTGTCCAATATATGTCGGGCCATTAAGCACAATATGGCGTCCAAAAGGCTTGGGATGAGAGGCACACTCTCGCGGTATCACTGTCGGAGTACATTTTCCCATTGTCATACGGTTGGGTTTGTTGCAAGCAAAATGACATCACTACTAGAAATGCGTCTACGATTACTAGTAGTCGAACATAGTGCATTATTGTGCAATATGCATTGAGCAACTGAGTGTTTACGAACAGGTCGTAAGGGAAATGCACCTACCCCAGCCTACACCTAATCGAGACAGCCAAACGAATTTGAAGTTGATGGCCCCGGGAGGATTTAAACTGCTTGCCTAGAGGCAGTCAACAGCAACACGATTTTTATGTAGGACGTTATTTAATAGTTGCCCACTAGCTTAGATAAACAGCGGGCCAATGACCATCTTTCATGGGATTTAATCTAGAATTACCATTCGAGATGATTTGCATTACGTCCAAGGATCAATAAATATCCAGCGTACAGCGCCAGCACCATTTAGTATTGTAAAATTTAGAGTAACGCGTACGGCAATTGAGTACCTGCAAAACAGGGTGCTTCAACATTTTAAACACGGACGGAATTATGAAAAGGTGGATTTTAACAAACATATCCTAATGGAACAAAGTCCCAGTGTGGCTGCCCTACCATTTATCGGGACCGCCTGACGAATCGTCAGCGCGTCGGCTCCACCATTGCTTTGAAATGATATCATTAAAATTACTCTTCTTCACAAGAACAGCGTAATTTACTTTTACTTAGTGAAATAACAATGTGAGTCCAAGGAATATTAATGAACCGAGCACTGCGACGTTTGTTCTATTGCAAATTACACACTATCATTAACACGGATTGATAAGTAAGAAGGTGATGGAGGTCAAGATCCTTTTAGTGGCGAATTGTATTGGCGGCAGTGGGTAAAGCAAGTACAAAAGTTGCTGTTGTTGTACCTCTTAGACAAATAGTGGTTTGCAGAGAGCAGTTTTTTTACAGGCTTGTGAAGTTGTTAGTAAAGAGTGAAGTCTGCACAATATTCAACTAGATTCCAAAGCTATGTTGCGTTTAACTTGATTTATGTAAGCCAGCAAGATATAAAAAGAAGATAAACAAAGCTGCCTAATTTACTCTCGCACATATAAGTGGCATGATGTAAGGTTTGAAGCCTATATTCAATACTCTTGTTTGTGCAATCGGATGCATGTATAACGTGAGGATTCATGGCTTCCTTATGACGTATTTATCTGATTCATAACGAGCCATTGTCGAAAATATTATCTGGGATTTATCGCATCCGAGCTGTTCTTTTGTTTGACAGTCATTACACCATACAATCCTGGCCTATAATTTGATATCAACATGGCTTGGTCTATTGCAGAAATTGCTACAGTCAAAACAAAGTCCCTTGAAATTTGTATAACTTTAATATCAACATAATTTCCAAGTACGATAACACATGAAATGGTACAGCTGAATTCATATAAACTCACTCCATTCATACCCGTGTCACTCACTAGTATACAAGACATAAGTGATCATAACTCCATTCTCTAGGGAAACGCTAACATCTAACGGAAATAGTGGAATGAATACAGAACTCAGCGTCCTATAGAATAGTAGACGCGCGACTTTAGTCGATGATGAACAACCGACGATGTCACCGTCACAAACATTCATTTCACTCAGGGATGAAGTCATTATTATTATATATCTAACAAGTGTGGTTAAAATGATACGAAATGCGCTTCATCAAGGCACGATGAAGAACCAACCAGCCATTATAACCCTTGATGCAGGACAACGAGTCACCTGTTAGCATTATTTGAAACCTGCTGCTAGCCGTTGGAATGCTCGTTATTTAACATAAAGACGGCATCACGCGCTTTTAGGATGCGTAGGCGTGTTATCATAGTCACGTTGTACCATAGTTATATCAATCTGGTGCTATTCAGTTATGATAGCATTCGACAGCTGTGGAAAGATGTGTGTAGTATTGCCCCATATGGTACTGCAGGTGACGAGCCGAAGACGCTGGAGCGATATTTTACCAGGAACATGGATGGACAAAGGAATAATGCAGCTGATCACTGGATGAGTATATACAATACGAACCATGTTCACCAATGTCCGTGGATCCATGCTGATGAACGAATTAACGCCAGAAAATGCTGATACATGACACCGGCATCACTGTATGCCCTGCCTTGCGCATATAAACACCACGACGTTGAGGATAACCAGTACGAATAAGCTGGGGTAATTAAACATGATTACATTCGCTTTCTACTTATGACGCTATGATTGCAAAACTGACTTCAACGAAAATGCAAAAACAATTGTCTGACCATGGTCTGAACGTCACTTGAAGCAGGTTATAATTAGTCATACCTACAACAAAGATAGTTTGGAGAGATATAAAAATATAGCCCCTGTTCGTTAAGCTTAAATCCATCAAATTATTCAGACAACAGTCATCACTCATACGAGAAATTCACGGAAGCGATGCGGCACAATCATAACTGATGGTGTCACTTGACATCATCGAGAGGTGAGAGTGGAAATATTGTATTGCGATCGGTATTCATATTGCAGACGCAGATGTTAATCAGAAGCAATGGAACTGTTATAGATAACACCGGTAGAATTAGTTCGATCATTCGTTTGAGCTAAATGAATAAATAATTATAGGCATATTTTATGCAATGTCATATATCCACGACCGACCATTTTCGCAATGATAACTTCTAGTAAACCGATTGCTGGATAACAATGCCAAGGCTCCTGATCCGTGATTGTAAATAGGTCGTCTGCAAATGTAGCCTGTAGTGCAATATTCAATCACAGGGGTTGTTAAATACGTTTGCAGTAAGAATGCTGTTATCATCCTTTTACACGTAATAGATTAACCCATCAGTTGCCAATTATATCATTCAATAGTGGAAATGGTGCAGACTACAGCAACGGAAGCTTGTTGTTGTAGTACACACAAAGTTCATAATAATATCATTAACGTATGATCCGACATCGTGAACAATTTTCGATTGTCGGCATCAATACAAAAGGATACATCAAGCAATATTTCCGTCATTGTTTTGCCCAGAATTTATCGCTGTGTTAAATTGTGCCATGTGTTGAGAATGGCTTTCATTGCACAAATGAATTGGTTGAATACAAACGTTACTGTGGAGGCGTTCATTCAATAGAAGATGTCTAGCACATGACTGTACAACTTCGCATCTGTCGATCGCTAACATTGTACAATATCAGAACTGCATCGCAGTGAGACGTAGAGCAACAGTACAACTATTAGATGGCAACATTGCATTATTATATTGTCTATTACAAACAGCACAATGATACAAAGTAAATGTCTCCAGTATACATATAAGAATGCCACACTTTTACCATATTGCTGAAGGAAATCATACCAGGTGCAGCGCTAAAACAATGAATGCATCTTTGGTGGGACTACAATTACGGGTGATATGATTAGCGTAGAGAGTAACTCTTGCTAATGAAACTTCTAATATCAACAAATCATACATACAGTTATAATTCACAATTGCAATGAAAATGCAGGGAACCATTCGCATAATCCTTAACTGATGCTGTGATGTGAACGATGAGAGGTGATAAAGTTAATTTATAACGTAGCAATGAGTATCATGTGCAGCTTTTTTTATTGCAGTCCATGGTGTTAGGAGGAAGTAATGAGATGTATAACAGTTGCAACTGCAAGAACAAGGCACCACGGCTGGCGAGTATGGGAACTGCTGGCTTGATGGGCATCGGGAGTTACCTTTGGATCTGCAGACACAGTCATTTTATTGATGCATACACATACTGCAATGACACATTCGTTCATGATTGCATTCATGCATAATTATAATTGATGTCACGATAATCAACTTACAGCATTGCACTACCCGTACACTAACGATCACTACTTATAAATACTTGACTGACATTCAGACATTCTGACAATCTGTGCGTACAAATATAGAGTAAAAAAGTGATCCCAGGGAGTATCAGCTCTCATAACAGATGCATTTCAAGGCCGAAATCTCGGGTCGCTATTGTATAGTATTTCGATATAACGATGCTCATATTGCCGCGAGCATGCATGTACTTCAGCTGCCACCCGCTCGTGCATGTAGATGCATGTATCTCAGCTGTCACCCCCTCGTGCCTGTATATGCATGTATCTCAGCTGCCACCCCCGTACCTGTATATGTATGTATCTCAGCTGCCACCCCCCCGTGCCTATAGATTAATCTATCTCAGCTGCCACCCTCTTGTACGTTAAGACGCATGTATCTCAGTTGCCACTCCCTCGTGCCTGTAGATGCTATATCTCAGCTGCCACCCCCTCGCACCTGTAGATGCATGTATCTCAGTTGGTAAACCCCCGTGTCTGTAGATGCTTGTATCTCAGCTGCCACCCCCGTACCTGTAGATGTATGTGCCTCAGCTGCCACCCCCTTGCGCCTGTAGATGCATGTATCTTAGCTGTCACCCTCTCATGCCTGTGCATGCATGTATATCAGCTGCCACCCCCTCGTGCCTGTATATGCATGTAACTCAGTTGGTAAACACTCGTGCCTGTAGATGCATGTATCTTAGCTGTCACCCCCTCGCGCCTGTGCATGCATGTACTTCAGCTGCCACCCCCTCTTGCCTGTTTATGCATGTATCTCAGCTGCCAACTCTCGTGCTTGTGCATGCATGTATCTCAGCTGCCATCATTGCGTACATGTGCATGCATATGGTGCATCGTACCATGCAGTGTAGTCTTCAAGCATGCGTCGAATAGTCTAAATAAAAGACACACCATTGGCTCTCAACCATGCATGGAATGACAATGAAAAGCAGATTTTCACTCATCTCTGGGACAGGCCACAAGAGATGGTACGATGGGGTCTTAGAGTTGGTCAAACGGGGCCATTAGATAATGTCAGACGGGGACCACAAGCGATGTTCAGATCGGACTAAAACCATTGTTAGAGTATGTAATCGTATGGTCAAATGGGGAATAATATTTTCCTAGTCAATAAAAATTGAACATCATCACCAGTTGGGAGATAAACAACTAAGTTTGGAAAAATGGAGCCCTAAGAAATATTCAAATAGGCCAATAATATTTTGTCACATGGGGCAACACGAAATGATCGCGTGGGGTCGCTGTGATTTATAAGACCGAACAGGAATACAGTGCTATGTTTTCTATGATAGGGACACTTGAGCACCGATCGCCTACTGTGCAATTATTAGATGTGAGACGTTGGGTTTATCGTGTTACGATTATTAGTTGTAACGTTGGCAGAGGATGAACTATGGTACAAAACAATGGTGCATAAAGCCATGCTGGTGAGGCCTGGTGATTATGCTACGATAGTAAGTTCCTCCATGCGTTGTCATTTTCTCTCAGCGTGCATGGTAAATCACGCGGAATCAAAAAACGCCGCTCGGAAACCCGCCAACAGATGTGGCGAGCATCGGGCCATAAGAGCGGATACTCTACCTGAAGGGGGGTAACCAGAGATAGTGCCACCAGAGGATCTTGGTACTAAGACACATACACGTCATTTGTGATTGCAGAGTGTAAAAAAACTGTCACTTAATCGATGTTTTTTGCGAGTGTTAATAGCGTTCATAGTACCTTCTTGCTTGAAGTAATAATACGCCGCAAAGCCAGTGGCATCATAGAGACTGTTCGATTTGAATGTGACGCGGAGGAAGTTATTGTCTGAGACCACTTCCTTTTTAGGTAAAGTTGTGTCCTTTAAGCCACAAAAACGCTGCATTTTGCGGTCAATGTTATCTCCAAAGTTAGAGAACTCCACATAATCACTCATTGTGTCCTCTGAACACCTGCAAATATTGCAAAGTGGCATTTATTAGTACTGTTTCCATCCCTTGTATCATCAACGCATATAATGGGACAAACAAAGGAGTAAAATAGATTTTAAGATTTAAACAGATATTCGTTATAAGACAAACAGTGATCACGTGGTTACCAATACCACACCCATGAAAAAAAGCCCATGACATTATTAGTACTTACGGTTTGAGACCTTCCACATCAAAGTATGGGAATGTGATGTGAACCTTCTCGTTGGGACGCCCATTGAAGATGTAGTGGCACTCCGTAAAGCGCGGGTACAGCCCCGGAAAGTTGGGGGAAGTGAATGTACCATTGGAGGACACCCAGCTATCAAAACGGAACTTGCATGCTAGATACACAAGGAAATAATAGAACATGAGTCCAAGACGTGAGTTGATAAATCGTCTGATGTGGATATGTATGATCGAAAATGCAGCTCACGCATGTCGCTCTGTTGCTCGCCAACATCAATACCGAAATCTGTAACACACATAGCCAAATTAAGTGCATAGCATAAGGCATATTGCACTCAGCATAACACTTTCAAGCACTTTGTATTTGCATATGTTCATCTTCATTGGCATGAAACTGGTTGTGACCTACTTTCGACAAACTTGTAGGTTGCATTAAAGCCGTGTGCCGCCGACTGCTCGGCCATGCTGTGGAAGCGAATGTCCAACATATGGTTATGTGACATGATAATGGGCGGCCTTTTACTGCCGCAGTAGGTCCCCAGCAATTTGTCCTCCATCTCGCCAACAAGAAGTATCCGTATTGCATCTACTTGCTCACAGCTACACAAAGTCATAAGATCAGCCATCCAAGTCTGCACAATTCGTTGCCAGCCTTAGCATGTTATGCTAATTTCATTTATTCCATCAATTGCACATCAGAGCAAATAGAGAGTGTAATGTCAGGATGCGTGCAAATAGAGATCAATAAGTTCATGGCCTACATCAAACCATGTCAATTAATCGATCATCCACTAAAGAGTGTTTTGTACTGGCCTTAGTCTTAGAGATCATAAAACTAAAACCTATATAGTAACAAAAGGCATATAGTACAATGGACGCATACTCTACGGGGTTCCGCGGGTCGCTGGAGGCATAGTAGAGGTCAAACTGGCCAAATCGTATCTGTACACGTTCCCGGCCTTGACCGATGAAATTAAATAAGCAGAAGGTATTTGCAGGATACGGGCTGGGGAAACCTGGGGACGAGAATACACCTTCTTTCCGGTCACTGCTGCGTATAGTGAACTGGCATTCTGTAGCTGCAAGATAAATCCAAGCAATATGAATGACTACATATGAATTCCCATTATAAAATTTGCTTCAATAACTTATTTCCTATGCTCCGTTCGTGAACGCAGCAATTGTTATGTGATCATATCCGAGCAATAACTACAGTCTTGAAGAAGGAGATCGCTCCCACAATGACTAACAAGCATCGGTAGAAGTCGACGGTTCATCACAACATAGCTAAAAGCATGTTATCAACTTATAGTGGCGTCAGCATAAGAGAACTTCGCAAAGCAATGATGAGAATGAGTGTTCCTTCGAGTCGAGACATATAGGGCATTCGTCATGATCATGCCTCCAAAGAGATATACATCCAATCACGCAAGACCGTACAGTAAGTAGTACACTGCAGTTATCAGCATGCACTACATGTATACTACCCCTTTCGTGTTTTAGACGGACAATATTGTCTCGGTCATATTTTACGGCACGTCATTATCTCGGTGCGGAAGGCATCACCTGGGACCAGAGTTTGGAGTGCTGCTAACGCGAGTTACGCACGTCAGTGCACGCAAATCCCTTTTCTACAAGAATGATTTGTACATATGTGAATGCAATGACTGCAATAATAATAGGAGTATACAATCTTGGCCCCTGTGTTGATTGAAACAATTCAATCGAATTCTATGAAATATATTGATATGGGTGGTGTTGTCGAGATGAGTCGTCCTCACGCGAAGAGGAAATTTAGTTATCAGAGGATCACGTGATATGTCTATTGCTATTATTACAGTCCACTCCACGCATTCAAACCGCTTTCCAAAAAAGATTTCTACCTTTATGTGTTAATGCTCAACCATATCAGCGGCTCTGCCAGCCAGACGCCGATTAAACCACCCATTAAACAACCCGTCAACACCGATGTGACATATTCCTAATCAGAAATCTCTCAGCATGAGGCACCATAAAACAGTTCTAAATGGGTTTCATGGATAACCCAAGTTAGACGGTAGCCAGCCCTCTACTCACATCGGGTCCTAACCAACCCCCCCCCCCCCCCCCCCCACCCCCCCCCCCCCCCCGCAGCAAGAAATATCGAATTTGAGTGGCAATATTGGAACGGTGAAATGGAGCGTTGCTGCCTATAGGTTGCTCGCAGAAGCCTTGCTCGTGACCGGTACAGTGACGGAAGCATCATGCCACTGATGCCCAGAGGCAACTTACAGCAAAAACATTAACAGGCGAATTCGAACACAGCTGCCTGACTAAACTCACTGGTGATTCCAAGACATCAACTGCTAGGAGGAAATACCAGTGAAAATGACTAATATGCAAAGGCTACAATTAAAGCTGATAGTCCATGCGGAATGAAGCATCTGGTGATAAATCCGTTTGACATCGCCTTTGTCGATATATATGCCTCATATAACGAACGCAATATCATGTCGTTATGTTCGAGGCAAGTTGCTAAAGACCCGTCTGAACGCAAAGCTCGATAAATCAATAGCTAGCGGTTCCTGATCATTTAAGAATATACTGAAGCATTGAACTTAAATACCAAACCTCAGTTCCATAATATCCATATCAGGGATTAGGTCCCCGTAGCACTCGCCACATGCTATACCTTATGTGCAGTCCAGCACGCGGCTCCGTGTTTGCGGTAAAAAAACATAAGCTGACACATTCAAGGCGTTGAGAGAATCTAAATGCGCCTTAACGATCACCCCTTATCCCTTCTTTGCATCCACTGACCAAACAATTCCCCAGACAATGAAGTACACTTGCGTGTACGCTTCCTATTGATTTCAGCTTCTTGTAGTCACAAAACGTAGAGGCCTGGAACGACGAATGATTGTTGAAGGCGCAGTTGGTGGCTTGACCTACAGGTCCCAGAACGACTTGAACAAGACAGCATGACATCACCAGGACAGGGCTCTTATTCAGACGATCACTTCTGGTTCTATATGAGACGTCAGGGGACCATAATGACGTTGATCAGCGTACTGGAAGTTGGATCACTCAACTAAAGTCGATCCATATTCGGCCTACGCCAGTTCATCATGCATTACTCAATGATATACGATGTGTAATCTTACACATTTCAATCTATGGGGACAACGTTGATGCCAGTAAACGCGAAATGTCTCCGTAGCACCTAAAGTTGTCTTAATCTCTGAACGCTTAGTTCGAATAACAATGTGATGATGTCAGGCTAGCAGAATGCGCGTGTCTGTGGTAGCTATATTAGGGCCGTAATGACCGCAATAGACCATAAGCAGAGCACAAATTAGCATCTCGTGTAAGTTCCAAATCGAATTTACTCTGCTGACAAAGAGGCCGTTGTGGACTGGGAATGGAACTTCGTAAATTTCGACGAACTACAGCTAAGGTAATGACTCTCAGTTAACTATATTTCGTATGACCCTAGCTTTATCTGTACGGGTTGATGTACCGGCTACCACGCATATGTTTAGTCACTGTTTGTGTACGCCGTCTCGTGGCAGATCACCAGACTGTTCGAAAGCTGTTGGGTTTTAATTTCATTCGCTCAAGGAGAAGTGCAATTCGTTCCCTTACGGTAATAATAACACATACAGCCAAGCTCAGATATACGTCAGCACCAATATGTTGTATATGCCTCAATCGTCTTTTGTCGTATGCAATATTACTGGATGAGCACAAGCGACACGATGCAGCAACAGCAACAATACCAACTACAGATAATGACAGATCCCATTGAAAACATTTACATTGACACTGGAAACATATATATATATTTAAACATCTAACTGGTGTGTTCTTTAATATAAAAAAAGGTTTTGAACCACAATACATGTCATTAGTTACAACGACATGACTAAATTTACGAATCGGAGAGGGTAATGTGACCAAGGGTAATTACTTTTCATGACAGTAATTGTATTTTGTGGAAATGATACAACCACTCAATCGACATACAATAACGTCCATGCAGCCATGCGCAAACAGAAGTGCCTCGTTTTCCCGGGTTCGTTTATGAGAAGACGTGTTCGGGTTACTTATATGGTTCGGACTGAATAACATCGGTTAAATTTATGCAAACGGTGAACTTGCAGAGAATCATCAGTGATCTGTATTCCGTCTGCCGGGGTCGGGTAAAAGAAGCAACAAGCGACGGCGATTAAATGGACCTTGGTGTTAGCATATTACGCTTTAATACGGCATGATGAAAGGTCATAGAATATGACCGCCCAAGGCCAAATGTGCATTGGTAAACGACAAGCGAGTATGCCCAACACCAATTCGTTGCATATTGAACAATGTTAGATAGGTAATGCGCATTAAATTCACTTCACATACGAAGCAGTCACCAATCGCAATCAACGCTGGACGACCGAGTGAACATTACATTGATCTATACCGCGTAGATTCACTTTGTGTTTCATCCTTAAAGCTGCTTTTGGCACAGTTACCGGTCGGCAAACTTCGAGGTGTGACACCCGTTTGCAGTCACCATGCGGTATACGGTACGACACTTCAATGTACGAATTGCATTGTAAGATATGGACTGAGTGCAAATACTCACGCGGTAAAGTGTAGTCCTCATCGTAGATATCATAGAATGAAGCGCACATTCCGGGTATAAGCAAAAGCAGTACGATCCACACGGACTCTCCCATCTTACTCTAGAATTCTCCTGCACCTTGCTGCTTCGTCTAATACGGCGTGATGGTGGTGATGCAGAGTACACTAGTGATCCTGACCGATTTGGATACACGCATTAAGGGAATTTGTGCAACGCACTGACATCACACCGCTCCACTGCTTAGCACGACTGAAACTCCACAGCGAGTGTTGCCAAAAGTATATCTCTTCAGCAGCCGCTCTCGTCAGCAGACAGCAGTGATACTGGCGCTGAATGGCAGCACAGTGGCCGTGTGACGCGATGTGCCAGCTTCATCGCCAAGTGAGCAACAAAGACACGTTTAATTCCCGACAAGAGCCCCGAGCCCATATGATTCGATATGCTGGCATGAATCCCCGTACCAGTTATGTCTTGCATTGTAATAAGATGTCCCGGGGCAGCCCTTGATATCGTCATCTCTGTAAGCGTCGGGTCAGCCAGACCGGTCACTGAGTTAGGAAATGATCCCGAGTTATGGAGAATTCAACGGTTTATGACGGAGACATGGCTGATATGATATTAGGCGACGATTATCAAGTTGGAATGAAAAATGATTCGAGATCCCTGCACAAACAAACCTATAAGAGGCCAACGAATCAGGCCTGGCAGCCCGAAACTTAGACATTCGTCTTGAAACCTAGGCCTTGCCCATAATCACTGTTTGCATGGCCAATTACGAATTCAACATTACAGAACACGCGATCCAGCTCCGTTATCACTCACACAGTAAAAAAACATACACCGGATTAGAAGATGGAAATGCCTTACAAAATAACACGAGTGTAACAACAGTTTTGAATTGAATGAATTTGTAAAAAATATCACTATGCACAGAGGCACACGTACGATATTATTGATGGGCTGTTGGGCGCTGTTATTACTGTTATAAGGTAATGCAAGATCACAGCCCGGGCCGACATAAAGAAACAAGTGAAAACTGAAGTTGTTTTTCATTAGCAATATGAGCGTACATTTCACTCGTCACAACAGAAAACATCGCTATTAGCCCACTGGAATATCAATGTTAAGTCAGTATCTAACTTAACCGTTAGTATGTTTCATATACTGTCTGTAATAGATCAGAATCTCGGAATATTTGTCCGCTTCAATGTTGCACAGTTAGTCGCACTATGGTGTCAAATATTTGACAGTTTATTTGTAATTCGGGAAAGAGAGAAGAGGCGGGCGGTGAACCTTTTGTGGTCGTATGTCAGGAATACATCCTCATTTCCAATGAATGCATTTATTCGCAGAATACAGGGCTAATACCCACAACAGCAGACATAAGCATCATTATATAAAGCTTTTACCCGGAGATAATCCAGCTTCTCTAAGGAATAGCATCTTCAACCGGAGATTTTACATTGCATGCGTCCATGCATAGAGGTGTAAAAGAAAGCGTCACATTACTACTGACTTAGATTGGCGTCCACGGATTATAAAAAAAAACAAGAAGCTTAGCGCATCAGCGATGATTGAGTTCATCATTGGGACGGGGTATTTGCCAAGTACATTGCCTTATCAAATCTAACTCTTCTGCAGAAGTAATAAACGAATCGCTGTCGTAATCATTGCATTATGTACTACATAGCCTGTCAATGTTATGTCTCCTGGTACGAAAATGCCGGTCGTTGTCCACCCGTAATTTGCAGTTTTAGAGGTGCAAGATGATTTTGTAATTAGGAAAGTGTTTCAAAAATATCCGATGGTCGTCAATGTAGTCAGGGTTGGATATCGTCTTCATGCCATAGGGACGATACAGAGTGGAAACAACAGTATACATATTGCAGCTAGTGGTGAACGTCAAAGATGTGATATTGAAAGTCGATAAAAGATTTAATAATCTCAGTCAAATGACTTAATTATCACAGACGGCATTTATGAACATGCTAGAAAACCGAGTTGATTTACCGAATTAATCGATTTGATATCCTCATCACTTGATCATCGTGGTACTATGAGATGTATTTCATTCGACTGAGACGTTAGAAGGCGCAATATACTCAGATAAAATGTTATCATTAACTTGAAAACAGCTGTTTATTGAAAGGTTTATTAATAGCCCACACCTATATATCACAACATCATTGAACAACAGTCCAGATATTTTACCATTCTTGGCATTTCCGCAACTGAACAAGTACCAGGTAGGGTTATCAATTTATTAAAGCGGAATTTATCGGAATGATATTGTAGCATGTAGCTGCTAAATCGCGTATTCCCCCAATGTCATATCATTGAACAATGAACGCAACGCATTTTGTTCCCAAACTAACACATGACACAATACTTCTTTTGTCAACAATATACAATTCAAATGTTTAATTTACAAAACATTGGATCAACGGAACCAAATTGGATGAGCCACAAGTTGAGTATTTAGCAACGCGCTTGTTAATGCTATATTGTGACGTATTTTCTAACAATATGTTATAGATATAATTTGAGTAAATCAATAAATAATAAATCAATCATAAAAACAAGCTCAATAATCCATTGCAAGTGTCTGTTTTCCACCGCTTCAGCTACCTAGAAACATCCACATACAACGTGACAATGCGAAAAACAGCCTACGCATCTTAATTGGATGCCTGGTCCCATGGCTGTGATTGGCAACGGTGACGACAATATGTACAACACGATGTCATTGTGCTGGTGTCTATTGATAATTACAATATAGGGTGACAGGCTGGTGAGATTGTTAGTGCATAGTCCTCGTTCCTTAGATTTATGGTAGGCACTTACAGCATGTGTGATTCAGACATAACAGGCCAAACAGCAGTACCTCGCCTATAAACAGAATGTGGAATTGTCACGAGGCTAAAAACAACGCGTATCGTACCGCTATATTTACGATACATGTTTAGGGTGAGGATTTAAAAACAACGAATTGTAATGGATACTCATACAAATGTGATTGGATCTCTTGGATACCGTCCTCTCTTCCGGTATTCGCCGGGATTTAGCGGTTGTTTCGAGTAGTGATAGCCACGCCACACTCATCGTGACAAACAAAACCCATCGTGATTTTATGTATTAAATGAGTTTCAATGACATATGCCTCTTTGGTGGCATGATATATTTATCAGCCAACAAACGTGTGTTTTTGTACTAAATAATGGTAAGAGCACCCCATGATGCCACTCTGATGACATAAACATTGTTTGGTGCTCCTCTCAATAGCCTACGCTCCTGTCTCAAAACAATCGACCAACTGTGCATCTCAGGGCGATCGATATCATTACCAGAGAATCTTATCTTTCAGCGACGCAATTCCAACAACAGCATTTGTTTTGCATTGCCCTACTTCAAAAATTAATGAGTGAATGCATAGAGTGAGTGTTTTCCTCTGTTAAATATTGCTAGCGGGATGGTCAAATATCTTACATGGTATTTCTTCTAAATGTATTGATAGACAGATAGACTGGCTTTGGCAGAGTAGCGATATGTTTAGTATGTTAAGCGGACATACATTGTGCCGATGGCTCCGTTGTCTTGGTTTAATCACAATAAAAAAACGGCTGATCCACCGCCCCAGCTGATAACATTCTACGACGTCTGCGTGAGCAGAAAACCGCTCAGGAGGCATTAAAATGTAATCCCTGTGATTACAAAAATAATGGGATCAGCATTCATGAGCTTGCCCACAACACTTGGGTCATTACCGCCACGGCATCATGCATAGTGTCTTGGTGAATACCAGCGATGTTTTTGTCGTCTCATGTACTACAAAGCACTAATTCAGCTATCTACTATCCAGAACTTAAATATGAGCAGCAAAGCAAAAACCTATCTTCCTAGCATAACTGTTTGCCATTTGAGGCACTTTCCAAACACACACACACTGCCTTATTTGTAATATCTTGCAACGTGGTCTATTTGTATAACCGCAGCAACTACCCTCTATGGTCATCTGCCCTCCCCATCCCCTTCCCAGTTGCTTCAGCCAAGAGGAGTCCAGCCAACAACACGGCTATATACTCGGCAGAAATAATTCCAACACACTTACAATTTACAATTACGTTTATCTTCTGGTGGTCTAATTGCTCCACAACATATCTCCATGGTTTCCCATTTAACCAAGCTACTTTATCGATTCGGTAGTATAATGATGTGGCATCCGCTGTCAGCGGTCCATAGGAACACGAGTTCTGCTTAGTGGTTACTCTGAACATGATTTTGGCTGAGACGACAAGCAACGACAACATTAGTACACCTGATGCCAATAGATGTGAACGCAGCCGTACTCATCAATAAACAACAAAGTGAGGAAATGAATATGTATTGCGATTGCTGCCGTCACACGTAAAAACGATGTAAAAGCGGTCAGCGGTAAGTGACACACTGTGTGTCGCTACCATGCACACAACAACACAGCAGTAACAACGCCAAATATGAATAAGCACCGAGCAAACGCTTAGTTCAACTTCTGGTACTCCCCAGCATCAAATGGCGTAAACGCTAAACAACTGCAATTTCCTCTGGAATGGACTGAGTTTTAACACAAACAAGCGGATAACAATAGAAGTAAAATATTTCAGTTGGCTTTTTGTGTAATACCTAGAGTATCAAGTTTATATATATCACGAGATATAGCAGCAGTCATGGTTATTATTCCGTCTACGGGTTGATTATGCTTGCCAATCCTATCACTAATCAATATGCATCCCCACCCCTTCTATTCTGAGTATACACCCTATCGCAATTGAAGTCAGTGTCTGTGCACTCGCCATCACTGTGCCTTGTATGGAATGTAATCGGACCCTAATATGACTAGAAATAGTTATGCAATCTTTACTTTAAAAACGATTTCCTTAAGGTAATTACTACACAGCATGGCATCTAGATAAGTGCGTATTCGTAGAAATAGCTCTCCGCAGTTACCGTCAAAGCATGCGCTCGACATGGCGAAGAAACCGTCCTTTTATCAGGGTCGTCGGACTTCATTTGACCCCATTTTCATTGCTACAATCAAATCAAGATGGAGTACAAATGATATTGTCTTTTGACGAGCAAAAGTGTCTTAGACCTAATAATAATTGTAAATTTTGCTTAGATATGGTGTTCTAGCAACTGACAGGCCCATGTATTGCAAGGGTAAACAGTCAACTAGGTAATGTTTTGCGAGTAATTATTATCGGTGGAAAAAATCTTAACCCCTTTAAAATGAGGGAATGAGAGAATGGCTGCAGCGAGGTGCTTCTTCGAGTTAATACTCAATGCAGCGCATGGTACAATGCACTTCTTTAGTCCATCGGCTTTCCTGGGAGCCAATTGCTAATTCTGTATTGAAATTTTAGAGAATATACTTCTGGCTTTTGTCTGGATTGATGGATTTTAGAGAGAGCTAATGGCTACCCAAATGCTCGTCCTGTAAAATCACATACATCAATCATTGATGCTACAATCAATGCGAGCAATGCATAATTTCGCTGGGAGAGCGACGACCATGGCAAGGTGTATGGCATCTTCATATATAATGGTCGATTATTGACAGTCACATAGCGTTATTTACGGTCACGATGTACCCATTGCCATACAATAATTCGGATAAGAACAAGCTCTATTCGTAATAGTACCATCGACTGCAAGATCGCAACAAATATGTGATCCGTATTAACTTTGTTGTGAGTACTAATATATGAGTGAATCGATGAAAATAAGAAAGTTTTTTTCAATATATTTGACGCTACAATAAGGCAACTATGGAAACAAAATTAAGGCAAACCACATATTTGGTACTGAATCATCAGAAACATGCTGGTTCTAAATTCATAGCCTCAGATACTTAACCATAAATAGATAATAAAGAATAAAGGAGAACACTTGGACATAAGCTCCCTGTCACTGAGCCTTATCTTGATGTAAAAAGGACGGATAAAATCCCGTGTCGGCTGTTTGCTGGCAAACGTGGCGCCCATGGGAAAAACAGCGAATACCAAGCCTGAATAACTGATGGGTTGCTGGAATATGGAAGACACCCATGATAAATGTTTGCGGATTAGCAGGATAGATTCTGTCAGTGATACATCACAAGAGCGAATGCTCTCAAAAGGATATCCGGCTCGGTAGCTGGAACGAAGAAAACTGGCTGAAGATGTCTTATTGAACGAACATACGATATTTTAACATGATAGCAAGCAGCACAGGACATCAGAACGATTCCAAACAAATATAATACTACGGTTTCTAATCAGGAAGCAATGTTGGATATCTGGGTTGGAGTTATCCTATGTTTATGGACATTGGAACAACAAAGGGTTTCCATTTGAAGCGAAGCCTGTGAAATAGTCCAACTTATCCAGTACCACATTAGGGTAAGAAAGATGGAATGTTTTTCAACATTGTAAGCCATGCAACCAAAATGTAACTAACACAATGTTAAAACCTGCACAAGATGAAGTACACTGCAAGTAGAAAAACCAATAATCGACAAACAAAATAGTTGCGTCTTGCTCAGTTGCCAACGCGGGAAGTAAGCTTCGTTTTTACAGTCCAATTGCCAGCTGGTGTGAATAGCAGCAAGGTGCATATCCAGCACCTTTTATTACAAAGCCCGCGAATGACAACGGTGTACCGTTTGGCACGTGTAATACGCTAAAAGGGCGCTATCATGAGATAGTGACACGCAGAGTCACATCGTGTGCGAACCATCCACTTTATCTAAATCTTAACTCGCGATTATCTCTGTAAGGCTTTGAATGAGAATAGGTGCGACAGCGCACCCTATTAATGATTGAAGCTGTTCAATAACTATGAAAAATATATACCGACAGGCTAGTGCACTATCAATCGCCATCCAGACGCCAATGAAACCATGTTCGATCGTCTGGGACAGTGCCTAATCCTAAGTTCATTGCGACGACCTTTAACAAGACGGGGGGTAATGCGATTGAAACGCTATTGTTTGCATTAAGGTAAGGTAATTCGATGAATACGTCCATTTTGCGTATTATCCCACGTTCAGTGCGACGACCTTTAACAATAAACGTCCAGCCGCCACTAACAAAACCCATTTGCCTTTATTCGAGTAACAAGAATCTGCATCGCTAAAATTGGTGCAAAGGCCTCGAGTTTTTAGGGTCATCGCATCTCATTAACTCACTGGGCAGCCAAGAATGACCATAATTTCTGCGAGCATTAAAACATAATTCCTATGGATGCGGCTTATTCACATAACTAATTATGACACAGCCAGCAACACAAGAAAATATATTTATATTATATATATATATATATATATATATATATATATATATATATATATATATATATTTATATACGTAGATATATATATAGAGAGATATATATATATATGTATATATTTATATACGTATATATCTATATCTTTATATATACATATATATATTTAGGGATATATATAGATATATATATATATATTTATATATATATATACTTCTATATATATATATATATAGATAAATTTAAACATATTTATATATATGTATTTCTATGTACTTAAATATATGTATAAATATAGATATATATATATATATATATTTATGTATATATATATATATATATATATATATATATATATATATATGCTAAAGAATATATATATATCATATATTCTATGTAAAATATATATATCGCGTTTCTAGGGACATGCGGACGTGATATGAGAGCCGGATCCTTCTACTTGCGTTTCTAGGGACATGCGGACGTGATTGCGTTTGCATCAAGCTGGTGGAAGGTGATGCGGTTGAAACGCATTTGTTTGTATCAAGGTCAGGTAATTCGATGAATATATCCTTTTTGTGTATTGTGGAGAAAAGAGGCAGTGACATCGACCCGTCGTTTATCCACGTTGAGAGCCAATCATAGAGCTGGGCCCTTTCTTCTTTTTGGAACAGCTGCTTTAATTCGCAAGAAATAGAATTCAATACAAAATGTTCCCCTCAAGTATCGTAATTTATGTACTATTTCTTATCAGGAGGAGCACGCACCACGTATTATTCTTCAAGTAGAGCGCTGCATGGGGAGCCCGGTGTGCTCCGGCAGCATCGACCCACACGACATTATGCTTAAGGCTCATTTCATATAGGTAGACAAATTGCGTCTCGAGAGAGAGTTGACGTGAGGCACTGCCAGTTATCAAATTTGGTTGTACAATAGGTGCAATGTGGCCTTGCGTCCATCAGAATTGCGTATGACTGAAAAGCTAACCGAGTCGCTGTATGCCTCACGAATATAACTAAATTACTGAGATTTGATTTCTTCGAATCAGATTATTATTACCTGGTGTCCGGTGAACAATTCGGTCCTTTTTAGAGGGACACATACAAGAGAACATGATATGGAAAGAGTTACGGGCAAATTGTGGCAACTGCTTTCTATATTGAACGACTGGTAGGTTATACTCTACAATCGTGTAAGTACTTTTTAGTGCCGCGTAATATTAGTAAGAAATAATTACAAGCAAAGCAAATAAAATACGACAGTATTCTCTATATAATACATATAGTGTATAAGCAATCATTAATCCCATCGACAATCGCGCTTTAACCTTGGAAAAGATGTACAAGTGCATAGGTTGACACACTATTACCATGAAAAGTTAGCCTACGTATGATAAGTGCATGCTGGCAACGGAGCAAGAACGATCTAAACCGATACATAGCGCTTGTTCATTTATTACTGTAGCACTACCAAGCGTGCGCAGCCCAGACATTAATCCAAAATCTGGTTAAGTCATCGCTACTTTTTTTTAAGTACGCAGAGAAAACACTGGGGTAGGAGTCCAAGGCCTTGACACATCCGGTCTATCGCTGGGATTTTGCCAGCGCCAATAGTCTCCCAGTGGCCATTTTGTAAAATAGTATCAATCAGTCATTCTATTTGTATTCATAGGCGTTTGACAACCAATTACTGTGGGCAATGTATATTTTCGTTGCCAGAGCGGCCACGCCATGGCAAGCTGATGTCGGTATGAAATCTACATCTGCATATCGAGTCGTCTTCAATCATTTATGGGCAAGCACAGGGAGTCATTTCTGGTCACAAGGTATATAAATACTAGCGGTACGGTCCTATAAATGCTGACTTCATACCCATACATAATGGGCCGATTCATCTAACCTAAGCTTACTTTTAAAGCAGTCCAACCGAGTTGCTTACTAATGCGCAAGTCACATGATACCTACTGGTGCTTACGGGCCATGTACGGCTTTGAGGGTACGAAATCACCCACCTTACGTCGTTGTGGTCACATGTTAAACGGGTGGTCTGCGGGCGTTCTACGGGGTTCTACGGGTCACTAATGAGGATCGGGCCTAGAGGACTTAATCACGTAAGGAGTCCGTGTCCGTGTAGTGCATGTTCAAGGTTTGGCCACGGGCTCTACGGGCCCCGTACGGGTCCAAAAATCTTCACAAAATCGTTGGGGCTACGCACGGGACTACACGACACTCCGTGCGGGCTTGCACGGACTCGCATGGTTTTGGCCCGAACGGGGCCCGTAGACAGCCTGTAAATCTCATGTGACTTAGGCATAAGCCGTACGTCGATGCTTCGAGTTAATTGTGTTTCCGTCCAAATTCGCAATATCAATGACGATTCTGTAATCAGAAAAGAGCTCCATCATTCAAATGGAATCGTCCATAAGAATGACACTAATGATTCACAAGGCGTCAGGAAGTATGCGTGTCATCATTTCTATTCCGACTTTTCGTCCTGCAACTGCTTTCGCCGTGTATCACCATAGACAGATCAAATATCCTGTGGTTCAAAGGTATGGTCACGTATTTTCCAATGAAGCTTCTTACACCACGTTGCATTTAGTTATATAAAAACCAGTATGTATAATGCTGCACAGCACATGCTGAATAAACAGCTAACCATTTTACCCTTAAGAAGTAGAGACATTATCATACCCATTATCAGACTGTCGGGAGCCGTGAATATCGCATAGGAACAAGCTTCAGGCTGATAGCCTCACATCGATCTCGTGGCCATTTACTGAGTATCTATTATCGCAAGAAACAGCATGCTCGCTGAGGCATCAGGGACATGTTCACTATGACCGTGATATATCGTGCGGCTGGCTGTGTAATACAAGGGTGTTTTCAGGAGGAGGGTAATACGTGGACTCGCACGTGCATGAGAAACTAGCCAACTCCGTTGATGCATGGGAACCCTTTATTACAGCAAGAACGAGTGTAAACATCAGTGCGGGAATGGGTGATACTGGGTTCGTAGCAGTCCTAATTCTGACAGACGTGATCATCTTATAAGCTAATGGACGAACATCATCAACTCTACTCAAATTAATGTTCACCATATCACCATATAAGTACCGATATACGAGCATACCATCGATCACCATCAAGGCCTCATCGAACCCAACTGGCGATGGCGGCGAATCCCGCGTCGTCGTCGAGACCTTCATCAATGACAGTTGTAGTCACACATAAACAAGACATGCCGCTCAGAAAGGAATAGACGCGCGTGAACATGAGTAATCGACATTCCCGCATTCGGCATTCTCATTCTACATGGGTGAGGTCATCAACTTGATGATTATTATTTCGGGTACCTCTATGTTTCAGTAGTGATACATACAGAGAATGTGTCTTTTGACCGCAGTTGTCAGAGACATTTGTGATTCTGATCAATGTTTGCGCTAACTGCAGGCAATTTTATGTATTTCACTCCAACAAACCTATTCTTGTGTTTGTATGTGATATTTATTTATTTATTGCGACTCAGTTAATGCGTGCAAAAGTCAACAGGACAACAGCCCGCTGCATTAAATAACATCTGAATGGCATAAATGCCACTTTACAGATAATTCTAATATCCCCTCCACTCCCCATTTACTGTATCATCATCCTTGTAGCAGGGCACTGATGTGACAATTATGTCGTTTGACCCTCTTCGCCTCTAGCAGTTGGCGCTGCAGTAAAATGGGGTCGAACAGTGCATATGCTTATATACACAGAAGACAAACCACAGGAGCCGGTGATACACTGCCGGCATGTAACACATGTTGTTGGTTGCTACCAGGGGTAAATAGGACGCTAGCAAAGTTGTAATTCCTATTCCAAACTCACTAGCGGATCATATTAGCTGACATGCAGGCAAATTGTAACTTTTGATTTATCATAGCACAGGAGATGTCACATATAGGATAATAACCTTTGTGTATATGAGGAGAGCATAGCAACCCGCCCATTTGCACGGATAAAGGCAGCCGATTACGCACGGTTATTGCGTGGTAACGCCGAGGTGGAACGTTCGTCGTCCAGCAGAGCCACAGTAACCACAACCAATGCCATGAAATGACTCCCATTCCTGAATTGACTGATGCCTCTTTTACCCATCCTGTCGAGCACTGGTTACAGTTAGCCCGGCCCTCAAGGTTAGCTCAATTTAAAATCAACGATAAATGCGTCCGGTAGAATGGCGTCGCCGACAACAAGGGACCGGGAAAACGAAAACGAAAACCTTTTCATTTAACATATGTTACCTCCTGAAACCGTTTACAAGTCCGTTGCTGCATTAGTGTAGCAGGACATGAAGCTGGTGACAATAGCGGACTCAGGATCTAATTACATTTGGGTCTATTATTACTCTCATTCAACAAAACCTCTCTTTTTCCGTTTGCTGCTTCACTAATACTCCAGGTTACAACACAATTCCAACAATTCAATCAAGCGGATAGCGCGAGGAACTGACGTGAAGTGTATGAAAAAACAGGCCAGATTTAAGAAACAGCCTGCTTTATGCTGGCTGCTGACACACATCGACTGCCTTATGAAATGCTCGTAATACCAATACACAAATGTATGACATATGCCGTGTGCATTGTTATTGGATGAAGCGAACAGAACGGGTCTTGTTGGAACTGATGGAAAATACATGCAAACAAGCTGTACAAGCACCTTCACGCGATGCAGCCTACGAAGGAGCATTTTACGCCATGCTCGAATCATCACCAGGAAGAATATTGGAAGGGGTGATGACTCCAGGGGTCCTATCGGGACGACGCATATTGCGTGCAGCGCCCGATTGCCGTATAGATACACTACGTCATCTAAGCTAGACTATTCGACCGATAAAGATGGCCATGTGTATATGTTATCTGTTACCATTTATAGGCTAGTTCTGGTATTATAACTATTCTGGTGTTCCATGAAAGGCATTAAAAAAGACAAGCCCATTACCCTCTAAATATACATCTGGCCACCTTATTACGTCCATTTAGTCATGCAATGTATGTCGGCTGTCCTTCCCATCTTCATCTAAACTCACATGACCGTGCACCGTTTGTGAGTCTGCACATACTGTGAGGATAACAGATCAAATTTGCTTTCAGGTTTGAGGGTATTCTTATTTATTTATTTATTACCTACCCCCTGGATGAATATGACTTGCGGTAAGAGGTTCGGTGTGTGGGTTTCCACTGTGGGGATATAAGCTCCAATTGGCTCTCAGGTTTGACCAGTAACTTTGAGGGTAATTTTATTTATTTATTGTTTAAGGGTTTTGATATAAGCAGCAACTGAACACAGGTGTTTTAGGCGACGTTGAGTGCATAATGCAACAGACACGTAGACGAACGAATAATCAGCTATTCACTGACATGCTTCTAAACCTCACTTGGTTCCTGAGGTAAGAGGGCAAAGCTACAACATTGCAAGTGAGCCGCGTCATTGACATCTGTCCCAGAGCAACAGCCAATCAAGATGGGAATATATTTTATTGAAACTGACTCAACCTTACGGAAAGCCAGTCCTTATCTTGACTTCAAAAGTGCCCACCTTGGTCAGAGTGTACATCGTACCTTATCAATGAGAACTCTTTTCTTCATTCAAGTCATTCTCGCTATAAGAGGTTTTCAGATAGCAATATAATTGGTAACAATAGATCAGATGACTTCTGTGACAACCTATAGATAGGCGTATAACGCAGTCTTTCGATCACTTTAACTAAACACTATTCGCCCAGTTGTAGCAAATTGAGGTACATGATTGCATGCTGTAGTGATGCACCATTGACAATGGAGCCCGCCGTTGGCAATTCGCACACATCTATTATAATCAACCAATACAATAGCATGTTCATGGGCGACAGCAAGCAGCAATTACTTTATTATGATTCAAGTTTTGCCTATAGTATATATAACCCAGCGAAGTCATAAAAATATAACATACCGACAATATTTGCGCAACCGGAATGAATGATAATTAAGCAAAGAAAATGTCCTACAATTGCAGGCCAATCAATGATGCCACCCTGTTTGTATTGCACAGTGCTCACGTGTAAAGCGCCCGACTTTTCCGCCGTTAGCCAACCTAAGCGGAGTGGTTGATTAAATGGAAGACGGAAATAGGCCAGCAAATACTGCCTTTGTCTGATATGGTAAATGCGGGTCGTCATTCTGATAACGTAAATGATGGTGCGGGTCATCATTCTCATGAATGACGTTGCATCATTCTGATAACGTAAATGATGGTGCGGGTCATCATTCTCATATGGTAAATGACGTTGCATCATTCTGATAACGTAAATGATGGTGCGGGTAATCATTATCATATGGTAAATGACGTTGCATCATTCTGGTATGGTTTTTGACGTTGCGGGTCATCACGCTGATATTTCGGCATTATTTACAGGACAAGAGAGGCTTGTAAATTCCTTCAAAACAGACCAGGACCACACAAAACTACAGTATAATCCCCTATCTAATCAATGCCATCAGCACCTATGAATCGTGTTTTAATCACAGACCGTAATATTATGAATATACAAACTGAACATGACAAATATTACACATGAGGAGATACTTGAATGCGCATTGAGGGATGATAATCGGTATTGTGCTCTTCCTACAAGATCTGTCTTGGGTAAAAATACAACGATCCATAACTCCGCAATTCAGAGAGACGTGAGGATGCCTGTAGCGATGTCTTTCATATTTCAAATGAAAAATGACAAATTGCCAAATGCTTATGTATTCAACATGAACATCAGGGGATATATTTGGATGTTTATGAACAGATGATATTGTATCGTGTTATTGGTTGTTTATTATTTACCCCTCTTTGGGATAAATCAAGCAACTCATTAGAGGCTATCCAATAACAACTACGGTACAAAGAGAAGGGAGGTTGCAATTATTGATTTATTTTCGTACCGAAAATGACAATTTGTCTTATGCTCCCTCATATAGATATATAACAACGTCACTGAGATGCCCTCCATCTAATCAGCATACATATCAATCGTGAGTAAAGTGTCAACAATTTATGAGACTAATGTGTTACGGAGTACGCAAAAGAGCATCTCCTTTACACAAATCATAAATGTAAGGTAAGGTAAGGTAAGGTAAGCATAGGGTTTACAGCACACCAACACTAGTGTGTTATATAGTGCCTACTAAGGTGGGGATAATAGGAATACGAAAAAATAAGAAGAAATCAAGGATTAAAAACTAAGATTAAGCCCATTATTATTAATTGAATTATATGAAATTAATAAGAATTATCTAAAATCTGTTTTGCCAAGAATCTTAGATGGATTCACCCTTTCAAACAATTTTGAAAGGGTTTGCACCCGGAAGAAGCGATTTTGGATCAGAATCAGATCAGCACATTCAATGAGAATATGCTCGACTCGACGTTGTATGTTCATTGACAAGGAATGCATTCAGGGATAGTCTCATCCCTAAGCAGGAATGTATGAGTTGTATAGGTATGTCCAATTCGAGCATGAGCAGGAATAACTTCCTCTCCACGTCTGTCTCTGCCGCTGTGAGGCCACTCCCCAAGATGGGGTTGAATTTCTTGGAATTTGTTCGAGATGGGTTCATCCCACTGGTCCTGCCATTTCTGTTTTAAAAAATTGATGACCTAATGTTGAAAGTCTGTAAAGGGGACTTTAACCTCGGTCACATTCTTGTTGAGCGCTTCCTTGGCAGCTCTGACTGCCCTCTCATTGCCACAGATACCGACATTGCTCGGAATCCATACAAACAAAATATCCTTGTCACGATCCGTCAATTGTGAATTAAAAAAGTACAATATTCAAAATAAAAACATTACGTAAATTTCTCCCTGGTATTGCCTCCAGGGCAGACAGGGAATCGTAAAAAATATAACAAAACGCCTTTGACTTGATTGGGCAATAAGGCCCAGTGCAATAGAGAGAGATTTAAGCCCGGCATTAAATATTGACAGTGGACGTAGTAACCTCATATTAAAAGTGGTTTTGCCCATTAGGGCTGCAGCTCCAACTCCGTCGTCCTCTCTAGAACCGTCTATGTAAATGGCAGCACGGTCCGAATATTTGTCTTTCAATTCTCTAAATTGGTTGAGAAAGAATTAGTGTTCTGCATTTTCCTTGGTGCTGCCTGGCAGTGAATTATCAACCACTTTAGTTTTCAGTTGCCATGGAGGAACTTTAGGTATAATACCTAAAGATACCTTGTCCAAATCCGGGCACTATCGTTCCAAGGCATCCTTTATTTGTAAGCCGTATGAAGGAATGGCATTCGGCTTACTTGTATAGAAATGCGTATTTATGCGATGGAATGTCACGACATATGCTGAATTGTTTGGATTTGTATCCAGCTTTAATGCGTATTGGATTCCTTGTTGTTCCCGTCTCATGTACAATGCTGGCTGGTTGGCTTCAACGTATAGACTTGTTATTGGCGAGGTCCTAAAAGCTCCGAGACGTAATCTCAGAGCTTGATTTGGACCATTTCAAGTCTCTTCAAATAAGACGACCTCTAAGAACCATACATAATGGCACCATAATCAAGTTCGGACCGGACGAGAGAGCGATAAAGTCTCAAGAGCACTCTCCGGTAAGCTCCCCAATCCATGCTGGGCGCCACTTTTATGAGATTCGATGTCTTCAAACATGTCTGCCTAAGGTATGCAATGTGCCCTTTAAGTTTTCGGTCGAAAATGAGACCACACAGGGATAGCACTTCCATCAGCAGATAAAGAGGGGTCAGGAGGTAGACTCCTTTTGTTAGCGAAATGCACACAAACAGTTTGGTTTTGGAAAACCGAAAGCCGTTCTGGTCAGCCCCTTGCTGTATGTTATTTAAATGAGTTGGAGTTGTCAATCAATGGTTTGCATATTTTTCCACAACAGTCAACCCCTGGTTTGATAGCATTAACAATATTATTGATATGACATTAAAAAGAGTGACGGATAAAATACTTCACTGTGGGACCCCAATTTCCTGATTGTGATAACACGAGCTTTAAATATTCTAAGATGTTTCAAAAATTGATAATTTGCATCATCGGGTCCATTTGCTGTGTCATTAGATTTGTTAAATGACTCTGTCAACTCTCGGATGTTGAAAGGAGAGTAGTAATGTTCTGTATTGTTGGATTTGAAATTAGAACCAGTCCTTTCCTTCTGACGTTTGAATGTTTTATATTTTTGGACCAAGGAATTCTTTTCGAAGGCATCAGCCAAGGTGTTGGAGATGTCTCGTCGTGAGGAGGCTCTGAAGCCAATCTGGCTATTTTTCGCATCATGTTCCATATTTTTTGGCTGATGTTATGTTGTTCAATTGGGACACAAATGTTAACAACAAGTCACGCTTGCTTTGTGTAATTAATTATGCCTGAGATGAGCTGCTTTGTAGGCGTTCAAATTGACCTCAATGGGATGTGTTTTGAACTTATGCCCTTTTGCGCTTTTGAACAGCTTCTCTGCAATCATCTGTGAACCATGGTTTATATGTCCTTTTGGAATCTGTCGAGGATTTGGGAATATTTTGGCTGGCGTATTCTATGCGGGATGTTGTAAAAGAAGACACTGGATCTTCATTCTCAGAAACGCATTCCGGTTTATATTATATCTGCACATAGATCTGAGGGTATCCCAGTTTGCTTTGTGAAGTTGCCATTTGGCAACCCGTTCAGGAGCCGCTGGCTTGTTTATGTGGATAAAGATAGGCAACTGGTCACTACCACACTAGTCTTTGCCAACGTCCCACTGGAAGGCCCATGAATAAAGAAGGTGAACATAATCTCAGTTCTATGGCAGAGAAGGATCCAGCTCCCGGGTGGAGGTAGGTACTGGATATATCATTTAAAAGACAGAGGTTATGTAGTGCAATAAGAATTTGGGTCCATATTATGGTGTCATTTCATCCCCATAGATCACTGTGGGACATTTAACTCACCCAACAACAACACAGGGGATGGTAGTTGATAAATCAAGTCGTCAATATCTCTTCTTAAGCGATGTTTCCGTGTAGGCTGATTGGGACAGCTTGCAAAGGAGTATGAATAGTGAGATGTTTATAGGGGACACCTTCTCTTACGATAATGGAGGTCCTACCAATAGCTCTACAATCAGTATCCTTCAGGAAGAAAGTTTCCTGAAGGCATGCAGGTAACCGGTCTGAGGTCGCACAAAAGTTATTTTAATTCCTCATAGTTCGGTTTAAATCTTCGACAGTTCCATTGAAGGACATTTAGAAGGCATCATGGGGTTTCAAAGACAGCCTAGTAGACCGCCTGGGGCTGTCTAGGGCAGCTTTGTGATTTGAGGCAAGAAGAACACTGTCAACGTCCATGTCCTCTAAACCTCCAACTTATTGTGAATGTGAATGGGATCCCTTTAGTGGTCTATGTATTTTCGACTTTTCCTTGGATATAGAGTTATTTTAGAGGACTGTTGTGGTGCTTGTGACGAGTCCCATTGTGCAGGAGGCCCACATTGTGTTGCCATGTCTTTGGCCTTATCTGCAACTACATCATTGGGTTTGTCCTTCTGAACCTGAATGACAACCCTCTTTTGTTGGACGCTGCCTTTTGGCCACGTGTAGTCGGTCTGGGGGTCGACTGACACAGTGGCCTTCTTGGCGTAAGAGGATTTGGCGCCCTGTTGTGCTTCCACTATCTTGAGTGCCTCATGGAACGAGATGTCTCTGGTGTGTCGGATCGTTTGTATTGGTTTTTCCTTGATCCATGTAGGACACAAACAAGAGAATGATGGGTGGTCCCCTGAGCAGTTTGTGCAGCGCACATCTTTCTGACAGTCATCAGCCTCATGATTTTCCTCATGATCTGCCACACACCATCTTTCTTGAACAGTCATTGTTATGATGCCTGTATCTCTGACACCTGAAGCATCTGAGAGGGTTAGGGATATAGGGCTTCATATGAATGTTCATGTATCCGACTTTCGTGCTCTTTGGTAGCATGGTGATATTCAAAGTCAGGATGAACGTTGCTGTAAAAACCTTCTTGTTGTCCCTCATGACAGTTATACGGTGCACACCACTCACCATTTGCGGTGACAAATCATCAAGAATTTCTTCGTCAACGCAATTCCTGAGATCTGGGCACCGCACAACGCCCTTCTTGTGGTTGAGGCTTCGATGTGGTGTTACCTGGATAGGTATAACTGCAAGTTTCGTGGACTTTAACAGACAACTAGAATGAATCTTGGATTTCACTTAAACTAGATAGCCTGCAGAAAGTTTTCGTATGCCTTGGGGTTCACCCGCCAAACCCTTTAATCACCTTGCTGATGGCAAACGGGTTTATGACTGGTTTGGCACAATCAGTACTTTGAATAGCAAGAAAGCGAGGCCAACTGGTTGCTGTCTAACTTTCTGTATCCGATTCTAATCAACAACATATTCTACCTGGCTTTGAGCTTCCAGTTATGTTCGGCCGCTGCTAATCAGCTGAACTCTGTCACCTCTTACAGACAACCTTAAATCCAATAAGACAATTTACATGCCTATAAACATAAGCAACTTAAGACGAGGGTATCATATTCTGATCTATCTCAGTCATGGTAAGATATTAAACACAAGAATGTGAATATTTGCAACAACATTTTGATCCCCCGAATGCGCTTAGACGCTCGTTATGTACGACGCAATATGGAGGGGGATATCTGTTAATGATGTATGTTTTTTTCATCAACGCTTGTTTGTTTGGAACTGCGTAAGTGGATCACTGTAAGTCACTCGGGTGACAACGTTAAGTCACTTAAGTCATTTACTGGAGAGCGAAACTTCGTCTAATTCGCTTTTCTCATTTGGTCATATATACAGATTGTCACTGCATGACTCTAGCTGACAAATATACCCTTGCTGTTTCGTGCGGCCAATAAAGTGTCGCAAACATGAACTTAACCTGACAGTTGATGAGAATTAAGGTTACATATTAGTTCTTTCATAGCAAGGAGAATGGCGGAGCAGTTGCGTTGTCGTAAAAGCAACACAAGTGTCCAGTATCAATAGCACTATTACCATACACTACAATATCTTATATTATCGATGCAGCGAAGAACACTTTACGTGTCTGTCGTGCATAACGCTTCAATACATTCATAACATACTCTATTGGCCGTTCTTTGCAAGCCAATATTTCTCACTATTAATATAATAGCACTATAAAGGTTCCTCTCGTGGCTACCGCTTTGTGTGTTCATTGTAAGTTATGGATGTTTAGAATGGAACAAGTGAAACGAATCTAGATCGTTGATCCCAGATGGCAAATAATGGTGCAGCATTCAGTTAGATTGCGGCAACATTTCACTAGCTTGCGATATAATTCTGGACCAATATGCAGTCGTCAAGCACGCGCATCTAAGATATACGAATTTGCGAAAGAGCAAATGTCAGGTTTACACTGCAGCTTGTAAAAGATATTCAATTCACATGAGCACAAAAAAGTGTAACGAAATATATTGGGGTCAGATTGGCAAACATTGTAATTTCTTTGAGCGAGAAAGCTCAAGGTCAAATTTGTGGCCAATGTTCATTCCCCTTCTGTGTTTTCTGGTTAATCAAACACGTCGTCTGTGAGATACCGAATAACCAACCACATCATCTGAAGATTAAAGAGAGAATAGTGGAATAACCAACCACATCATCTGAAGATTAAAGAGAGAAAGGTGGAATAACCAACCATATCATCTGAAGATTAAAGAGAGAATAGTGGAATAACCAACAATATCATCTGAAGATTTAAGAGAGAATAGTGGATTTAAGAGAGAATAGTGGAATAACCAACAATATCATCTGAAGATTAAAGAGAGAATAGTGGAATGACCAACAATATCATCTGAAGATTAATGAGGAAAAGGTGGAATAACCAACAATATCATCTGAAGATTAAAGAGAGAATGGTGGAATAACCAACAATATCATCTGAAGATTAAAGAGAGAATAGTGGAATAACCAACAATATTATCTGAAGATTAATGAGGGAAAGGTGGAATAACCAACAATATCATCTGAAGATTAAAGAGAGAATGGTGGAATAACCAACAATATCATTTGAAGATTAAAGAGAGAAAGGTGGAATAACAAACAATATCATCTGAAGATTAATGAGAGAAAGGTGGAATAACCAACCATATCGTCTTAAGATTAAAGAGAGAATAGTGGAATAACCAACAATATCGTCTGAAGATTAAAGAGAGAAAGGTGGATTAACCAACAATATCATCTAAAGATTAATGAGAGAAAGGTGGAATAACCAACCATATGGTCTGAAGATTTATGTGAGAATGGTGGAACAACCAACAATATCATCTGAAGGTCAAATAGAGAATGGAGGCTCGTTTGTAGTCTTGGCTTACCATTTAAGCCATTCAGCTTAAATGTTCTTCTGAAGTACTTGCGTTGATACCGGTAGCTTATCTAGTGCGGTGACTTAATGGAAATGATTTATCCCAATGGGAAATATTAAATTGTTTTATAATGGCTTATCATATCTGCCACAATGACTTATTGACAGCTGGGCCCAAACTAGAGCTATCTATTGCAACAAAAGCTTGTCAACTACAATTCTTGTTTGCAGAAATTCCGAACCCTTAGACGCACAATATGAAAGACGAGTCAATATAATATTTTGGGTTTTTTTCTATTAAAGGTGTCTATGCTCGTTTCTTCGTAGTCAATTAGGTGCTGTGTATTAAACCTGGAGAAGCGTTGATAAAATTCCTGTCAAATCATTGTTCGGACATCGGTTCGACATTCTGGCATGTTTTCGCGACCTCGACCAATCCAATTCGATATGCATGGAGATTCAACCCCAGTATATCATTAAATGTTGAACGAGGAAGGAAATTTCATATTAATATCGCTCTGCTTTTGATAAAGCAATCCGTCGCGGTCTATTTACTGATCATCTCCTCCATACAAATAAGCGTCAGGGATCGGTGATTGATGTGGTTTTCCTATTGCCAATACCAAAATGATACATTATCAATTCCCCCATGAATATATAAAGGGTAGGGTCAGACATTGACATCACGTGTGCAATATCATGCATCATAGAATGAATAACCAACAACCGATACAGAATGGCGCATTCAATGTGCTGATCACACGCTGCCAGACAATTGTTATTTCGTGTTTCCGACCAAGAAAGACTGATTCGTCTTGGTTCAGGCCATAGGTTCTGTCAATGAGTCTCTCCTAGTATTACTTATAATATAGTACAATATTGATGTCTATGAAACCACCAGAATCACGACGCCGTAGGGAACGTTGATCCATCTTGGTTGCGCAGGTCGCTGCGTTCTACTACCGGTCATGGGTGTGTATGGGATGAGTACTGCGTGACTAACAATACTCACACGAGTGTTGCAATATTTATTTGTCTTAGATGCACAACACATAATCCTGTAACAAAACCTTTCAACGATTAATCCACTTGCTAAAACAACATGAATATCCCCGCTTCGATTTGATTTACACCCAAAGCGTAGCACGGATTCCCGACGTCAGCCATTCGTTACCGTACACGAGTGGTCTCAAATGGCAAAAGCTACAATAAACTCTTTTCATATATTGACCATTAATGTTTACTCCAATCTCTGTAACTCTATTCCACGACATTAAGACATATTCATTGCATGCGAAAACGCTACTTCTGACTACAGCCTTACAATAGCGGAAGAGCCCCATTACCATTAGCAACACATTGGGCTATGGAAGTGCAGTACATGTTAAAAAGGGGAACAGGCGATGCTGTGATAGATAGTTGATCCCAGAACATAAATAATTTACACATGAGAAGAATCAGAATTCGGTCGAAGTTGGCAACATTTTACTGCCTGGCTTGCTCGATAAGTTGTACATACGCCTGCGTTTAGGTTACACATATTTATATAATCGAAAATACCAGGTCACAATTGCATTAAGCCAAAGAGGTTCTATTCAATTGACAAAACAAACGTCAGATCAAATATGTCGCGGTTAGATGCATAACTTCATAGGACACTGTGTCACCCTTGGAGAAAAAAAAGCTCAAGCACAGATTTCCCGCGAATGTTCTGCCCACACTTTGCTTGGTGGTGGATCACATTCGTTTATTGCGAGATAACCAACCATCTCTCATATGCCATTGCGATTGAAATACGCACGACGGTTCGTTTACATTAAGTGTTTGATGATGATTCCACCCAGGCTCCTAATTAATGACCAATTCGAAAGGATAAAACATTATATTGGTTATCAACAGTAGATTCCAAGCTCCAAATTTTGAAACGTACCAATGGTTTCCATGATAGCAGTATTTTGTGGAAATGGGTTATCGCAGTAGGTAACAGACCAATCACCGAGATTAGCACATTCGACAAGGCACATACCATCGACTCGCTTTCAGTACCCCTTTCATCTAAACAGCTAGCTGGTCTGCTGCAAAGAAACACCAGATAACGGACGGAAGAGCCGGACAAATGCTTAGCAAATTCCATTCTGTGGCATTGACCCGTCACTTTGTGTAGGTCAGGCGTTACATTGCCGATCATAACTGGGTCCAAACTGTTCGTTGATATTCTACATGGCTAGTCGCACGATATGTAAACCTATTCAACGAGCAGAATAAACCAAAATTAACACACGTTTTGCCATCAGTCAATGCTTGCTAATTTGCTGTTTGCTCGGAACTGACTATTATTACTACCACGGAAGCGAGGATAACTCCCTCAATCACGTGTCACCAAACAACATAGCCTGAGATGACCAGCTATGTACGTGTCGCTCGGGCCTTTCCAATGGTTGCCCATTTCCCAATAGTACAGGAAATGGCTTGTTACATTATCCAGATGTTATCGGGCGCCACAGGAAGTAATGTCAACATGGAAAACACTGTGACTTATTCACACCAAGTCATTAAAGACAAACTGAATTGCAATGCACCTACATTATGCTGCATATGTTATGGATGTTGCAAAATTAATGATCCACTCATGTTTTTAGAAAGCTTGTCAATTGCGACGCTAGTGCGTTGATGATTCAGACGGTTAGACGCAAGCAGTACTGAGAAGAATGTACAGCCACCAAAGGGGAGAGTATCAACTGAATGTAATTGTTATTGGGTTTTTTAACCAATCTCCAGGCGAACACTTGATATTCGATTAATTTCTAACTTTTCGGCGGAATTCCACTCCGAACTCTGGTTGGAAGAATTCCCTGCAACTTCCGTTGCCAACAACAATCTCTTGCATGGCATCATCGTAAACGACCGTTTTTATCATACCGTTATTGTCATCATCTGCGTGATAATACATTTCACAGGTGAGTCAATTTATACTAGATTTATACCTTGTAACTTTTCAACCTAGTTGCCTTTTCCTCTCCTTTATTCAACATCATTAGTCGCATTATGTTGAGCGATATCGCCGCCATATTGGAAATTAGTTGGAAAAGTTAAAAAAAGCCTCCCACAGCTTAGGCGATTATGCATATTAACAAGTTATTGCGGTTGCTGAAACTCATTCGCCTGTTATGTTGGTTCATGTGCTGTTGAGGCACGGGAAAACCGGAACCGGAAGTAATGGCTGCAGCAATGCATCGTGCACCAGTAGGTCCGAGGCTGCTTGTTTGAATAATGGCGGTATGTCTACTGATGTCAACTGTCACCCAACCCTTATAAATGCGCGGTGATCATCACACAGTTATCGTGTCACTCAAGTACAACCACAATCAGCAGTTGCTGATGCTGCATTGGTACCGCTCAGCTCGCTGGTACTGCTTTCTACCGCTCACAATGACACAGGAAATTGTTTGCCACACATTCCAGATGATGACAGGCGTAGCATAAAACAATGTATTGTTTGCCACACTATCAATATAAAGACAGGCGTAGCATGAAGCAAGGTCAGCAACCATAACACAATGGCTTATTTACACTAAGCCGTGAGCCGCGGAGCACCATTCGGAAGAGTTCAAGAGACCAATTGCATCGCAGGGAACTTACATTAGGCGGCATGTTTTCTGAGTTGGGCAATTCATATGAACCCAGAAAGCCCGAGTACCCGTGCTGCCTGATAATTATATGGCAGTGACATGGAGGAAATGGTCATTTATTTGCACTGACCTTTGTATTACATGCATGGCGTAGGTACCATGCCACTGGTGCATTCCAGCAGCACCAATCATCGTTATCACACATAGCACATGGGTAATGGATCATGTATATGTAATGCCACCCAGGCAAGCTGTGTGTTCTTTGTTAGCGCACTACGTGCAAATTAACGAACCGGTCGCTGCTTAAAGCAACGAGAAAAGAAAACTTGTCCATGGAAGATGCTCGTGATGTACAATACCCCCTTCAAATGCTTCCTCGCATAAATTGAGAATACCCAGTTTGGTTCATACAATTACATCTCATTTCTAAACATGACCACATCTCAGCGCAAGTAAACCACGTGGGGTCTTAACGCCAATTACCATTTACACGCTGTGCCAGTCCGCTATCTACATTCACCATTTAATCCATGACGCTTTCAATTCGCCTATCCCCGCTGAGCAGTACAGCCATTCGAATCGGCAACCATTTACATTTCCTTATTACATTGGTCCGTATTGGGACAAAGCTTTAATCAAACCGTTCGATGCATCGACAAGAAGGTTAGGTCTTGGCATTGGGCTTGGCGACGCTTCCATTGGCCATGGCCGTCAGCATGGTGCCTCTTGGGGTCTACTGTGAGGCTGAGCACCCATATATGCTCCAGTATTGTTATGAACGAAAATATATCACAGAAGCCGCAATAATTGAAACAATTACGAATAACCTAATGCAACCATTGTTGTTATGCAATGCCCAAGGTTGCTTCTTTCTTGAAAGCCTGTTTCAAAGACGTTATGATGAGCTCAGCACCCTGAATAATGACAACTCGTGGACAAAAAGTGTAATAACCTGGGCTCTATAGATGAGATGATGTTTTGCAGACTATTGCTTGAAGATCGATTTGGCAAGGGTTAAAGCACAAGTTCTGACCAGAGAATTAGGGCATGCAGTGGAATTCTGTCGAGGAATGCAACATGATTTGGGCTCGGAGGAAGACTGCGGGATTATTACAGGCGCCTTATGGCGTAGTTACCTTGGTTACCAGGGGCTATCACGTCATTCATAATTCAGTGGGTTTATCTTACTGGGCAGGTGCGTCTTAGCTGTGGTAATTTGACACCCTTTCTCCATAAACTTCATACGTTGGCGCTGTTGAACGATTAACCATATCGTTGAACCTACCCCTCCAATCATTCTACGTTACAAAACACCTCTCTTCATTTCCCCGATCTTATTCCTACATTGACCCCGATTGTAGCCCATTGAAATTGCTAAGACCAGCCTTTACATCAACCAAGCACACATCTTCAGTTCCCTTCACGCACTGACACCACTTCCTTGCACGCCTACATTACACCGATATACGCTCTATCAATATAACCTCGCTAACACCTACTCAGACCCATCACGAATATACATGTAAAAATGCACTTACTCCATAAACGTGACCTCACGTGACCTCCAGCTAACTCCGCTAGGGAAAACCCTATTCACTCTATCCTTCACACCTCATACACACACATCACCCCAATACACGTCACCTGTCTCCATTACTCAATGTCCATCACCTACCGCCTAGTCCTCATTACCAAATATACCTATACATTATCTCATATATAACCACATTATCCCATGTATAACCACATTATTCCATATATAACCACATTATCCCATGTATAACCACATTATTCCATATATAACCACATTATCCCATATATTACCACATTATCCCATATATAACCACATAATCCCATATATAACCCCCATTGACATTTTTCTAAACGCACACAATCCACACATACGTGACAAATGTCTGTTTGTTGGTGTTTCAGACGGTAAAACTCAAGATTTGAATGACGTCTCAACAAGCAGAATATCCTGTATTTATGTTTTGTCATATGTCAATGGCTGTTATTTTCCACGGAACTGACTATTATAACTATGAACTTAGGGTGGGTAACTCCCTCCGACATATGCAAAGTCCCACCACACAACATGGCCTGAGAGGCCAGCTATATACGTGTTACGGCGCGAAAAAAACGAAAGTAATGGCTGCAGCAATAACCGTGCTCCAGTAGGTCAGAAGCTGAGATCACGAACAATGGTGGTATGTTTCAAAAAGGTCGCCGTCCTCACATGTACCAATCAATTACTGATGCAAAACCGCCAACCTGCAAAGTCATTATTTGCTACAACAGCTTCCTCCCGAATGATATGCCTGGATAGGATGCAATTCATCGATTGGAGTTCTCCAACATAGCGCGCGTTTTGATTGCAAGCGACTAGGGTGGATTGTTTTAATTGGCGGCTCGCTTTGAGCACCATGCGACGCTTAGTTTAGCCAGGCCACTTCCTTTACGGTCGTGACCTTTTGCGATGGTGACAGTCGTGACCTTTTGCGATGATGACAGTGCACGGCAAGGTATTAACGTACTCTGGATTGATTGTACATTGTATACTTCAATGCATTGGATTGATGAAAATCACTCACTTTTTCACATTAGCTTTTCCAATCAAGCCTTGTCGACAATTTGTTTCTGCATGAAGCAATGCCCCCAGCAATAATTTTAGCAGTGTATGGTGAGATGTTTTGGCTAAAAAAATAGGGCGAAAGCATAAAATCTACATGAGAGTTAGCCTTAATGGAGTGCAGTTATTATCTGTTTAATTGCTAAGATGAAGTCATGCAGCGACTGTGTCGTGTATCAGCATGCAGCCAGTGAGCCTACATGGCAGTGGTGGGTCTGGTAACTTCCCCCCATATCAGTTATTATTCCATGATTATCCTGCCACTCAGGGACAACCTTTCCACTGGTTGATCACATTCCAACGCCAACACTCCCCACAATCCCTACAATCCCACATGACACATGGGAATTGTTGGGTCGTGAATATGCTACGCCACATGGGTAGCTGTGCGTACAAATGATCGGACCGGTCCATCTTTCATGAAGTGAGACAAGACAAAATAACTTCCTCCGTTAAAATCTCTCCCTTGGAAACAGGAATTTAGAAGAATGGTTTGCTTTATATAAATATATCTAGTTTCTTAACATCGCTTCAAGACACCCATAAAGATTACGAGCCAGCAATGTGTTGGAGGAGTATATATCTACCATTTAATCACAGACGTTTTTAAATTGCTCATCCCTGCTGAACAGTGTAGCTGTTTGAATCGGCAACCATTTTCATTTCTCTATCACATTGATTTTTAAGGGGGAAAACCTTAATTTAAACCGCTCGATGCATCAACAAGGAGGTAATGTCTTGGTGTGGGCTTGGCGACACCCGTTAGGCTTGGCCGCCATCTTGCATGGCGCCTATGGGGGTATATTACGAGGTTTAAGACCTTCATATGCTTCAGTATTGTTATTGTAATGAGATTTATCGCTGAAGTCGTGTACAGTTGCAACATTTGCAATTGCTTCCTTATATGAAAGGCTGGTCAAAGAACGTATGATGAGCTCAGCACTCTATATATCTAAAACTACCCTGCAGTCTTCTTAAAAAACGCATACGCCTGACTCGTTTGCAGGGAGGACCTCGGAGGGGGGGGGGTGGTTTATGGCGATATTGCTATCTGCACCTCATGGGGTAGTTATCTGGGGCTATCACGTCATTCATAATTCAGTGCATTCATCTCATGGGGCAGATACGTTTACCTGTAATCAACTGACACCCTATCTTGATTGACTTCATAATGCGTCGACAGTGCATTGGCAATCTGATGGCTACTCACCAGCTTTGTTCGGCGATTAACGCTACCGTACATGGCTTATAAGCTCATCGCTCCCATTACTCCACGCCACTCTACTCAGCAAAATAACGCCCTCTAAATCACCAATCGCACACCAGCACTGACCCGCAACATTATCCCAATAACTTTCCTAAAAGTAATCTCTACATAACCCAACCTGCAAACAACCCCTCTCACGCACACCTACTGTGCGTCCTCAAACATGCCATCTATGTAAAGTTACGAACGGATAACACATTACCGAATACACACCACCCGTCTACATTATCCAATACACGCCACCCATATACATTATCCAATGCACTTCACCCAAAAACATCACCCAATGAATACAACCCCATAACATTATCCCAAACATACCACCCATTCATATTACCGAATAAACACCGCCCGTCTACCTTACCCAATGCACTCCAGCGATCAACATCACTAAATACACACACCATGCATCTGCATTAACCAATACACACCATATATCTGCATTAACCAACACACACCATACATCTGCATTAACCAACCCACACCATACATCTACATTAACCAATACACACCATACATCTGCATTAACCAACACACACCATACATCTACATTAACCAATACACACCGTACATCTACATTAACCAATACACACCATACATCTGCATTAACTAATACACACAATACATCTGCATTAACCAACACACACCATACATCTGCATTAACCAACACACACCATACATCTACATTAACCAACACACACCATACATCTGCATTAACCAACACACACCATACATCTACATTAACCAATACACACCGTACATCTACATAAACCAATACACATCATACATCTGCATTAACTAATACACACCATCCGTCTATATTATCCAATACACACCACACATCAACATAACCCAATAAATTGCAGCAATCAACTTTACCAAATATACTCCATCGATCGACATACCCAATACGCACCACCCATCTTCTTTAACTAATACACACAGCCCATCGATATCAACCAATACACATTACACATCTACATTAACTAATACACACCCCCGTCTACATCAACAAATACACACCATCCATCTACATTAACTAATATACACCACGCATCTACATTACGCAATACACACCATCCATCAACATAAACCCAATGCATACCACCTATCTACATTACCAAATATACACCACCCATCTTCTTACCCAATACACACCACACATCTACATTACCCAATACACACCACACATCTACATAACATAATACACACCACAAATATACCTTAACCAAGACGCACCACACATCTACATTAGCCAATGCACATCACATCTACATTACCCAATACACACCACACTTCTACATAACATAATACACACCACACATATACCTTAACAAAGACGTATCACCACACATCTACATTAGCCAATGCACATCACACATCTACATAAGCTCATGCACACCACACATCTACATTATCCTTCACATCCAAACATTTCTCAACTTTGACCCCCACGCATCACCCATGAACTTGAGCTTACACACACACATTTCACCTCTTCATTACCCCACTTTAACATCAATTTTAATTCCCCCACACGCACAGCATCAATTCACATATAACCCGGCACATACACTCTATTTTCTTCAAAACAACTATCGTATCTGTGAGGATATAACATTCCAACACATATAACCTGGCCCACACGTCACCTATCTGCATTACTCCGTACGCCTCACCTGTTCACTTGACTCCAGTTGCCTTTTCCAATATCACATTACCCCAAACTCACCTTAAAACCATCGTCTCGGGTCACCAGTTTAATATGTTATAACAGCTTATAGTCCGATGCATAATAAGCTTACAACAAAACACCATAAAATATGTTTTTCTGTAATGATAACACATCATCCAATATGCCCTCGCCTTATGGTAACACACCGTGTAATGTGTCACCCACTTACAACAATTCATCGTCCAATGCGTCACCCGCTTATAATAACTCATCGTCCAAAGCGTCACCCGCTTATAACAATTCATCGTCCAATGCGTCAACCGTTTATAACAATTCATCGTCCAATGCGTCAACCGTTTATAGCAGCTTATCGTCCAATGTGTTACCCACTTATAAAAATTCATCGTCCATTGCGTCACCCGTTAAAAACAACTCATCGTCCAATGCGTCACCCGCTTATAACAACTCATCGCCCAATGCGTCACCCGCTGAAAACAATTCATCGTCCATTGCGTCACCCGCTTGTAACAACTCATCGTCCAATGCGTCACCCGCTTATAGCAGCTTATCGTCCTACGTGTTACGCGCTGATAAAAACTCATTACCCAATGTGTCATTCTGTAATACCAAGATATCGCTCAATGTCTCAAGCTGTTGCAGCCATATTTCGTTCACTTTGTAAATTTCTTGCATGAATACATATTCTTGTGTTTGACAACAACCACAGAATTCTAACGAAGTAGAACAACCAACATGTCTGTCTCAGTCACAGCATCAAACGAATTGTACATCAACAACATATCTCTCTGTGTTTAGCTGAGATCAAAACACACAATGCTACTGCCGACATCAATTGATTTTCATCTCTGATGTAACTGCCATGTTAAGTCCCAGGGTAAACCAAGCCCACATGGGATGGTCTCTGGACAAACTAGCTGTCGTACGATGTTCTCCAATGACCAACGATGCAGTGGGGCAGTAAGTAGTTACAAAAGTCAGATAATTCCTGGGGATTTTTTGGGGTCAATCCGTGAATATTCTAAATGAAATCAACATACGGTGTTACGTGCCTTTGGTGCGGAAACTTGTCTAACATCATAACGCCCCTGTTTTTTTGCTGATGGGTAAAGTGATCATAACGTATCAAAATCATAGCGTCATTGTAATGAAATACCCTAAATTAAAGCGTATCATCGCATGGCATCCTCCTCTCAGCCAATCAGAGCTCCAGAAAAAGCTCGGTCGTTTTCCCTCGATAGGTGTCGCCGTGTCGCAGTATCACTTGGCTGCATCCAGATTTGTAAAAGTCCCTCACAGAGCACCACTACTCTAACGTGACAACATGATGGAAGTACTTGCTAGCGTTATAATGGGGTTTTCTCAAGAGTCATTTGCTTGCCAGCCACTAATCTTGTAGCATGTTGCTCACCGGGAAGTCATGGTATTTATTATTCCATCTCCTCGGTTTTTTGTTGAAACGCGAAATCGTAACATCTGCAAAGCCGAACAACACCGCTGGGTTTTCCGGTCTAAGGGACGACAAACTCGGCAAGGATCGGGTGCAGAAACACTGACATGACTTTATCCTGGGTTATACTGAATAAGAAGTTTTGAAAGTGAATTCCGAAATCAAGAGTTATATGTAACAGTATATATGAATAACCAAAAACGCAACCCGACATAAAATTGATGTGGTTGAACATAAAAAGAAACGCTATTCAATGAAATTGAATTTTGACTTGATCCACATAACTAATCGTTAGTTATCCTGAGCTCGTAATTATATTAATGCATATGATTTAGCATCATAATGTACACAGCATCATAATGTACACAGCATCATAATGTACAAAGCATCATAATGTACACAGCAGATTTAATCGGTACAACTTCCCACAAAGCGTCCATGAAAAACGACAAATCTAAGGATTGCAGTCGTTTAAGCAACCATCTTTAATAGTTTCAAATAGTTAGTGGCGTTTTAATCTGACTCTCACCCGACACAGGTCTTAAATATCTGTTGCTTTAATGCGATTTAATTATAGATTCAAAAGCTCTACCGGACATGAACCGATCTCGTCAGCCTTTCGGCCTAAAATGAGTCACCAAATGAAAACAGCATCAGCCTCCAAGCGACCCAATCACGATCCTTGCGTCATTTCCGTCACGTAGCTTAATATGCACGGCGATCATACAGTGAGGAGATGCGCTTGATTATCGTGTGTGGGTGCCGCCACGCTATGTTATAGGATGGTCAGGTGGGTGATATGGGGAAACACGTTTGTTTTCTTTCCCTATTTCACCCACGTGACCATAAGATTACTAATACATGTAAAATATTCGTATGAGATCACAGAGAGGTGAGTGCATAAACCGATTGATAATTACTTAAAGTATCGCAGGTATTGAACAATCACTAGATTAGCAAAACACAACACATATCAATACAAACAAAGCGTCTTTCCACCAACACTCCGCCGAGTGACAGCCAATGATACTCCAAGTAACCCGCTTCAAGGACCGTCCATTCCTAGCTCAAATGGCACTTATACGGACCTCAAACCGTTATATTATGTACGGTTCCTCTACACCTCCTCCAGTTGAATGGGCGACGCGTATTGCGCGTAATGATACAGTAACACCAGGCAATTGCGTTGACCAACGCTGTATGCTAATACTGACGCTTCGTGATCGTTATATAATACAGACTGACATGGTGGTGGCGCAGATGGGGTGGGGTCAGGCCGCATGCCCGTTATGGACAGTGGCGGTATGCTTATATTTATGTGACCCTTACAACCAACCGTCCATCCCCATCCACGCCACAATGACGATTCCGAGCTGCAGACATTATGACACGCCAGTATTGCACTAAGCTTGCTGCCATCATAACGGTACTCACGTCCGGCAGGTGTTGTCGCGTGTGTCGTGCTCGGCGGTACCGACACGAGGGTCGTCTCTGGCGTCTGAAAGAACGAAATCAACTTTAAAACCCTACGAAAATCCGCGTGATCCACGACGGCGATAAAGAAACTACAGGGGCCATTTGAAAACACACAATCCGGCGATGAGCCGCAGATATGACCGTTATGAATCTCATGAACGAGTCCGTTATGAATTTGACAGCTAATAACCAGATGCAAGGGGCCGTTCCAAAGTAACGTACCGCTGTTTATTAGATATTTTCATGCCACCACATCACGACCCCCACCAATTACACTCCTCCCCACAACGCCCCGGAATTCAGAGCCGTATTGTATGTAATAAGATATAGACATGGTGTACCTGGGCCAGGCTTGCTGGTGGATGGGACAGATTCTCTGTGTCCGTCACCTTGTATGAATTGGAAGGAAGCAGAAAAGCCCTGTCGCTGGTTCTTATTGTCCACTATGAACTGGACATAGAGGCTGGGCCCGGATGAGACGATCTGCTGGCCGTTAAGCGTGTTACAGTAGCGTGCCATGACGGGTGCTGACACGGACTCGCCATCCCGTACGACGATTGTGTCGGGACTGTGTTCACAGCTGGTACACATACCAACGATTCCCAATGTTAATTGCATCTCACCTGGGAGTAAAATAATGATATGACGTCATGATAGAGTTGGGTCTTTTGTAGCAACATGTATGTCGTAGTCTGATCATTGTAAACGTATAACAATGTCTACATATGATACCACAGTCAAGTTGTCATATGTTTAATAATTTCTGTGACAACACATAATTTGTCCTGTATCAGCCATATCGAAGAAACACCAGTAGGATTACAAAGAAGACAGTTTCGAGCTTATCAAATCACCAGGTTGTGGCTGACAAATTTAGCTGGCATGACGTGACGTAATGTTATGAAACCTATTTTTATGAGCCTCTGTCTGCGTCTGAGTCTGGCATCCTGAAAATCACGTGCAGCACGGCTATCACAAGGATATGTGGTGGATAATGATAGCCATCATCGATGTTATTTATTGCTTGGATAAAGGTATTCAGCTTTATTTTCAGGTAAGCTTAGGTGATAAGACATTCCATAAGGGTATGTTCCTCCTTCTCTTACAGACCTCATACATCTCCCTCGCCTCCTAGTCTTCCTCCTAACCTTCACACGTCTTTGCTAAGCTCAAATACTTCATCAAGTATCTCAGTCTGTCATTACATCACATCATTGCATACATCAGTCATTTATACCTCCACATAAGACTGTGTGTCAGTCGAATAAAACAGCACAGCAGCCAGGATGCGAGTTGAAATAACGCACTGATTGTATCCATAAATAGCTGAAAATGATATCTATATAGGTATAGCGGGTAACTTCTCCGGAGAGCGCCAGGCTGACGTCAGGTTACAGATGCATGGCTTTCTCGGAAGTATTAACTATAAATTGAGAATAAATCATGAACTTCATGCCAGATTACGTCCGTTCGTGACACACCAGCTGCCCAACGATAGCTCGTGACGTATGACTACAGCCTAATGAATGGCCGGTAGTTACATGTTGCGAACACTCGTTCCCAGCAGCATGAACTTATCAAAAAATAGCATTTAAGCTTTTATACTGCACGGCTTGCCCGTTGTAATCTGAGAAAAGAAGCAATCAAAAAGTTATACGCCGATACACTTGTGAGAGTGAGAGCATGTAAGAGTTTATTCATGCTGGCATACAGAATGCAATCAATGCGACGCCAGTCTCGGGCCGTGTCTGGACCGCAGCTTCCGTATCCAACCCCTAATTCCGATCCCATCTCGTGACCCTCTCAACCAATACACACGTTGCAACCATCCATCTTAAAATCCAAACTACCCAGTGGGATTGGTATTTCCCAGAAATCTTCACAAGCAGGAAGTGATTAGAGTCTCGATGTCGACTTCTTACCTCGGACGCACCCATTGTTAGAATAACAAATTGCATTTCGCTCATACCACTGTTGCAAAACAGGACAAAAAGCCCTCGTGGTTTGCAAGCTTGGGCGGTGTGCCGAGTCCTCAGCCGCCAAAGAGCAAGTCATGTTAGCTCCCAGAGCCAATCGGATCTATCAATTAAACACGTTGCTATGTTACGGTCTACTGATGAAATCCTTGGAGACAGGGAATGAATCCCTGTTCCCTGGAATGCGGACAGGAAATGCACAGGTCAGGACTAGATCACATTTAATCTCTCCTCACCCAACAATGATTACGTGGAGCAGACTAGGTGATAGTAGGCAGGCTAAGGCGACTGGGCTTACTTGGTGCAATCCGGGTGCCCAAAGGCTTGACTTTAGAGTGAGATGTTCGTTTGCGTTGATACTTTGAGAGGGGTTAATTTGACATTGACAGCTGGCATTTAAAACTCACATACACACAGTTATGTCACTTACAAATATCCTCAAGAGTCCGTCCATTTACTCATGTTTCTACGTACATGTTCATAACTCTCTACAAGATGGTCATCCTTTCTCACTCTTACACCCAAGCTCTCAGAGTGACACCAGGTTATAGATACATGGCTTTCGTGGAATGATTAATTATTAAGTGAGGATACATCATAAACTTGAGAACAGATTACGTCCGTTCGTGACACACCAGCTGTCTAGCGGCAGCACGTGACCTACGGGTACAGCCTCATGTAAGGCCGCTAGTTATGTTGCTAAATCCGCTTCCAAGAACCAGCTTCTCACTATATAGCTTATCAAAAAGTCATTTCCTCAGCACCTCGGATATACGTGCATCACCCACGGGGTGGTGTTTTCAGAGTCGATCGTCTCAAACAGGTCACCACAGAGGTCGCAAGTTCCGAAAATCTTTCCAAGCAGCATAGGGTAAGCGATACGACGTGATACATTGCCAAGTGAGTCGTCCAATGTGGCCACCTGTTATGAGTGCATATATCCCCACCTGCTATAACAATGCATCGTCCATAGTATCACACTGATTTAGCAGCCCGTCGTCGAATGTATCCAATTAATGCGACAACCTGTCAGCCCATGTGTCTAAATGTTACAACTTCGTGTCGTCACAAATCAACATATATACTCACCTCCTACAAAGATTCATGCACTCACGCAAAGACTTTCATCCTTCAACTGTAAAATCTCATCCTTCCCTATATATTATCATCCTTCGACACAAATGCTCATCTTTCCTCTCAGATTTTCACCTGTCTGCATAGATTCTCAACCTGTCATACATATAGTCACATTTCCACATAGATTCTCACCGTTCACCACATATTCCCACTCTTCTACATATATTGAACCCTTCTGCGTAAATAGCCCCCCTTCGAGTAGATTTTCCTCCTTCCACACAGATTCCCATACATCCACCACACAGATCCCCATAGCTACACCCACCACATACACCCCACCCCTCCCCATCATACCTCCTCCCCATCACCCATCATAGATGCTCGCTCTACCGCATAGATTATCACCCACCCCCTCATAGATGCTCGCTCTACCACATATAGATTATCATAGATGCTCGCTCTACCGCATAGATTACCCACCCCCTCATAGATGCTCGCTCTCTACATCACCCCATATATGCTAGCTCTACCGCATATTATCACCATCACCCACCCATCCCAACCCCCTCATAGATGCTCGCTCTACCGCATAGATTATCACCCACCCCCTCATAGATGCTCGCTCTACCGCAGAGATTATCACCCCCACCCACCCCCCAACCCCTCATATATGCTCGCTCTACCGCAGAGATTATCATCACCCCCCCCCCCACCCCCTCATAGATGCTCGCTCTACCGCAGAGATTATCACCGCCACCCACCCCACCCCCTCATAGATGCTCGCTCTCTACCACATAGATCATCACCATGCCCCCCCCCCACCCCCCCCCCCTCATATATGCTCGCTCTACCGCAGAGATTATCATCACCCCCCCCCACCCACCCCCCCATACCCCTCATAGATGCTCGCTCTACCGCAGAGATTATCACCCACCCACCCCACCCCCTCATAGATGCTCGCTCTACCGCAGAGATTAGCATGCGTCCGACCGTATGAGCGCACTCAGCGCTTCTATAACTACTTCAAGCCCATGTAACCATGTCAACCCAGTGTTTGCCTTCACACAAACCTTGTGTATAAGCCTGCCAATCAACAGTTAGCTGTCATCTGGTTCCAGAAGAAGAGACATGCGTCGTGAGTCAGCGGCTCTTACCTTCCTACTATATGCTCCAGCTGTATGTTATGGAAGGTGATCTTGACTCGCTCGCCCCGGTGAGGGTCTCCGGAGAAGAAATACTGGCAGTGGTGTTCTGCCGGGTAGTTCTGGGGATAGGACGGCGAGAAAAACTGACCCTCTCGCGAGATTTTGTTGCTGTAGAAGTCATATGTACATGATGTACCCCAGCGCTTGTTACCACCTGTGATGGCGAACTGATCTGAAACATGGAAGAAAGATAATGGCCGAGTCTGGTCGAGTATATGCGCCAATGATGCTGATTGAGATGGACTTGTGTGTGATGGGTGGTGCGTATGCACACGGACAAAAGCCACAACAATAGTGACCCAGCAAGTGTCAGGCTGGACAATAGCCCCGGTAAAGGAAGGGCCATGTCACGAGAGCCAGGGTTGACGGGCTAATCGGAGGGGTGATTTAGTGGTCCACCGCGCCTATATTTAATCTCACAGCAGCTTCCTAAACGCCGCAGAAACTCCGACACAGAACGAGTCGATGAAAATTCCATTTGTGGCGTGATCTCATAATCTCATTGTTTTTCAATTTTGACTAGTTTTCAATCATATTACAAATCAAGCAATTGCACGTGTATCAATTTAATGATACGCACAATCCTTGCGATTATAAGACTTTGTGCTGTTTATGAGTTCCATGCACTCCATGTGAATGAGTCTGTAAGTCAGTCATTACTGATTCGGTCAAGTAAACAAACCCTTAAGGTTTGCCATTAAGATCATGTTGCATTTGATAACTACGTCGTTCTGGCACCGCGTGACTTCATCTACGCATGACGTGATCTCGTTAGCACGTGACCAAACAGGCGAGAATCCGTTGGAACCTGCGGCCATATCACCAGGGTTTTTTTGCTTCGCGCGGCTAGATATGCTTTGTGTCCGCTGTGGATAAAGGGGGCGGTGGTGGTGTGGGGATGCGGTTTGGGGGTTATAGCAAGAGGAGATGATGACGGGGGCTGCCTCAGCAACCAGCATCCGACTTATCTGGCAAATGAGTTGGTATCCTCGTGCTCCAAACCCATGCCATCCATTGAATTCATTTGCAGAGCCTGTGGTGTTCGTCCAGACACTGCTGAGCATGGTGTGGGAGGGGCAGCGCAGGTGAATCAGATATCTGTCGTGTCAAGACAAGGCGTGACAAGCGCCAAGGGAACTCATTAATTTTACCTGTCGTTAATCGCACCTGAAACACCTGTGTTATGAGATTAACGTGGGTATTGGCATCATTCTGTCCGCTTTTGACACGGCCTCTCCACGCGAAGCATCGCAGAAGTAGGTCTAACAAGGGCGCGTTATTAGCGGGAGAGCGGGAGATGGCGTGCGTCTTCAGGATGTAACCGCAGTCTGCAATTAGGCTGACGATGTGATTATAGCATTTGCTAATCAGGTTCGATATCAAACACACACAAGGTCTGACAAGCAAGGGAAAAGTTTGTTTTGAAAGCACGCCTATGTCGTGGAGCATTATATAGAGAGGTTTCGAGTTATGAATTGCTGCAGTCATAGATATTATAATCAATTCGAGCATAAACACGCCGGCAGAACACCATCTAGTGTGTTTATGAAATAATATAATGATTCGGTTTTATGCTAGTGATATTGCTTTCTATTTGGTTGCTGGTATTTGTATGCGTCGCCTTTGTCCATTAAGATGAGTAAAACGCGAAGCTTTTTGTTGCATACGAGACGACGCCCAGTTGGCTGCCGAAGGAGGAGTGTAATAGCTCGCTGGAGGTTCCGCGCACACCCTATTTATGGAGGGATGTTGGTAAGGGACTAAATTATATCATAATGGGATGCTTTTTTGCTAGGCGTACTGTGTGACAGTTTAGGTTTACTTCTTTCTTGTTGTTCTAACCTTGTGCAATGAAAGGTGGTTTTGTCTGGACGCAATGGGAGTGGTTTTGTCTGGACGCAGTTGCTTTTTACTGGACGCCAAGGGAGTGGGTTTGACTAGACGCTGTTGGAGTGGTTTTGAAAGGACGCAAAGGGAGTGGGTTTGACTAGACGCAGTGGGAGTGGTCTTGACGGGACGCAATGGGAGTGGGGTTGACGGGACGCAGTTGCTTTTTACTGGACGCAAAGGGAGTCGGTTTGATGGGACGCTATGGGAGTGGTTTTGACAGGACGCAATGGGAGTGGTTTCGTCTGGACGCAATGGGAGTGGTTTTGAAGCGACGCAATGGGAGTGGTTTTGACTGGACGCAGTGGTAGTGGTTGCGTCTGGACGCAACAGGAGTGAATTTGACGGGACGCAATGGGAGTGGTTTCGTCTGGACGCAATAGGAGTGGTTTTGAAGCGACGCAATGGGAGTGGTTTTGACTGGACGCAGTGGGAGTGGTTGCGTCTGGACGCAATAGGAGTGAATTTGACGGGACGCAATGGGAGTGGTTTCGTCTGGACGCAATGGGATGGTTTTGACTGGACGCAATGGGAGTGGTTTTGACTGGACGCAATGGGAGTGGTTTTGACTGGACACAATGGGAGTTGTTTCGTCTGGACGCAATGGGAGTGATTTTGACGGGACGCAATGGGAGTGGTTTTGATTGGACGCAGTTGCTTTTGAATAGACGCAATGGGAGTGGTTTTGACGGGACGCAATTAGAGTGGTTTCGTCTGGACGCAATGGGAGTGGTTTTGAAGAGACGCAATGGGAGTGTTTTCGTCTGGACGCAATGGAAGTGATTTTGACGGGACGCAATGGGAGTGGTTTTGACTGGACGCAGTTGCTTTTGAATAGACGCAATGGGAGTGGTTTTGACGGGACGCAGTTGTATTTGTCTGGACGCAAATGGATCGGTTTTGACGGGACGCAATGGGAGTGGTTTTGGTCTGGACGCAATGGGAGTGGTTTTGTCTGGACGCAATGGGAGTGGGTTTGACTGGACGCAAAAGGAATGCTTTTGACGGGAAACAATGGGAGTGATTTTGACTGGACGCAGTGGGAGTGGTTTCAACTTGACAAAATGGGAGTGGTTTTGACTGGACGCAGTGGGAGTGGCTTGGACTGGACACAATGGGACACGAGGGGAGTGGTTTTGACAGGGCACAAATGACTTGTCAAGGATTGCTTCTTCTAGGGGATCTGTTCGGTTGTATCGCTGTGTCGCACCGGAAGCAGTTTATGATTGGCTGCAATGGGAGATAAATTATTAGGGCTTACTGTCAGGAAGTGTTTATTTGGCGCAATAGGATGTGATTTAGACAGAGCGCAATTGGATGTGGCTTTGACTGGGCGCTATAAGATGTGATTTGGACTGGGCGCCATAAGATGTGATTTGGACTGGGCGCTATAAGATGTGATTTGGACTGGGCGCTATAAGATGTGATTTGGACTGGGCGCTATAAGATGTGGTTTGGACTGGGCACTATAAGATGTGATTTGGACTGGGCGCTATAAGATGTGATTTGGACTGGGCGCCATAAGATGTGGTTTTGACTGGGGCCTATCAGATGTGGTTTTGACTGGGCGCAATAGGATGTAGTATGGATGTGGGTTTGACTGGGCGCAATAGGATGTAGTTTGGATGTGGGTTTGACTGGGCGCAATAGGATGTAGTTTGGATGTGGGTTTGACTGGGCGCAATAGGATGTAGTTTGGATGTGGGTTTGACTGGGCGCTATAAGATGTGATTTGGACTGGGCGCTATAAGATGTGATTTGGACTGGGCGCCATAAGAGTGTGGATGTTTTGACTGGGGCCTATCAGATGTGGTTTTGACTGGGCGCAATAGGATGTAGTATGGATGTGGGTTTGACTGGGGCGCAATAGATTTGGACTGGGCGCAATAGTAGTATTTGTTTTGTGGGGGTTTGACTGTTTGGGCGCTATATAGGATGATGTGGATTTGGACTGGGGCTATCAGGTGTGGGTTTGACTGGGCGCATATATGTAGTTTGGATGTACTGGGCGCAATTTGGATGTGGGTTTGACTGGGGCTATAAGATGTGATTTGGAGATGTGATTTGGACTGGCGCGCATAAGATGTGATTTGGACTGGGCGCTATAAGATGTGATTTGGACTGGGCGCCATAAGATGTGGTTTTGACTGGGGCCTATCAGATGTGGTTTTGACTGGGCGCAATAGGATGTACTTTGGATGTGGGTTTGACTGGGGCCTATCAGATGTGGTTTTGACTGGGCGCAATAGGATGTAGTTTGGATGTGGGTTTGACTGGGGCCTATCAGATGTGGTTTTGACTGGGCGCAATAGGATGTAGTTTGGATGTGGGTTTGACTGGGGCCAGAGGATGAGGTTTTAATTAGGCGCAATGAGATTAGTTTTTGACTGGGCATAAAAGTGTCATGTCACTCGTCAATCACAGATATTTGCTGCATTGAGATCATTGAGAGTTAAATACATACTTTTGTCTAGGAAGCCGAATCTGCCCCGAAAGCCCGTGTTGTTCCCCTGGTAAGAGTCCGTGTGGAACTCGAGGATGAGACTCCGGGTAGAGGAGAAGTATTTCTTCTGGATCATGGAGATGTTTCCGCACAGCTCATAGTTAGCATGATGCTGCTCGTTCACTTCCGGTCGCTCTAAATCCAGGAAGAGGTTAAGGTAATCTGTGCACCTGTTGCAGGAACAGTCACCAAATTTATCACGGCGGGCCGGCTGATTGATGATATGACAATGAGGAAATGACAATGAATAGTAATGATGTTGCCCACTACCAGATTTTCACTGACCCTTCCGAAATTCGCATCTGTAGGTCGAACTCGAGGAAAGTGAGCTCAACTATCTCGCCAAGCTCGCCGATGAATGTGTAGAGAATGCAGTTCTCATTGGTCGGGTAGATCTGCGGGAAGTTAGGCGAGTAGAATGTACCCTGTGTACGTCCATTGCTCTCATACACCACACACGCACAACCTGCAAGCAGACCATCAAACCATGATGTACGGCACAGAAACCGAGTCACATTCACTTGGAGCTTTTTGATATCTGTGGATCAGGTGAAAACGTGGTCAATATCAGCTTCGTCTCGGGTAATAACAAGGTTTAGTCGTGGATAGGGAATATAGTGGTCACAGGAAGTTGTGGCCCGGTTAATAACGAGGCAATCATGGCTCGGTTAATATGGAGCGTCATTGGCAGCCGTGGGTGGGTTAATAACGAGCGTCATTGGCAGCCGTGGATGGGTTAATAACGAGCGTCATTGGCAGCCGAGGATGGGTTGATAAAGAGCGTCATTGGCAGCCGTGAAGGGTTAACAAATAGCGTCATTGGCAGCCGTGGGAGGGTTGATAAAGACCGTCATTGGCAGCCGTGGGAGGGTTAATAAAGAGCGTTATTGGCAGCCGTGGGATGGTTAATAAAATGCGTCATTCACAGCCGTGAGCGGGTTAGTAAAGAGCGTCATTGGGAGCCGTGGGAGGGTTGATAAAGAGCGTCATTGGCAGCCGTGGGAGGGTTAATCAAGAGCGTCCGTGGATGGGATAATAAAGAGCGTCATTGGCACCGTGGGAGGTTAATAAAGAGCTTCCGTGGGAGCCGTGGGATAATAAACGAGCGTCATTGGCACCTTTGGGTGGGTTAATCAAGAGCGCCATTGGCAGCCGTAGGGGGTTAATCAAGAGCGTCATTGGCAGCCGTAGATGGGTTAATAAAGAGCGTCATTGGCAGCCGTGGGTGGGTTAATCAAGCGCGTCATTGGCAGCCGTGGGGGGGTTTATCAAGAGCGGCATTGGCAGCCGTGTGTGGGTTAATAAAGAGCATCATTGGCACCCGTGGGTAGGTTAATAAAGATTGTTGTATGCAGCTGCGTCTAAGTAAACAAGGAGGGTCATTTGCAGCTGCAGGTCAGTAAATACAGCGGGTCACTTGCAGCTGTTGCTAAGTGAATAAAGAGGGTCATTGACTAGCGGATGCTAGTCCAGTCACTTCTAGGCCATTCACATCATATGGGTCACATCTTCTTGTTCTGTCTAACCAGCAAGGCCCCATGGATCACCAACGTAACGTAAAACATATAATGAGGGTATGTACAACACAGCACCAAAGCCAACCAAATACAATCATCAACTAGAGACAGACAAATATCACTTATTTGACTTCGAGCCCCACCGGTGTGTTGCCCATGTTAGTGTACTTGGTGTGTTGCCCATGTTAGTGTACTTCCCTCATATGCGTTTCGCCTCAAGCAGTGCTGAACATAGACGTGCGCCTTAAAACTCGAGTGGATAGAAGCATGCAAGAATAGAAATCAATATTTGAGCCATCATAGTAAATTCATCATCTTTATCGTAGATGGTATCACAGTGGCAATGACTTCTACATTAGACAGATATCTTCTACCTTGGAGTGTGTGATAAGAGGTTCTGCATCTTCAAGGATGAACCCAGAGGTTACAGCAGCTGCTGCCTATTTGATGACGTATTACCTCCACTCACGCGAACTCTGGGCAATCTATATCAATCATTCGATGGGGCGATCTGCTTCTCCAATTTTGCCGATTTAAGGAGGATATCCCAATAAACGGTTCATTCCTCCAAAGAGGCGACGTCGATGATGGATTGGTATACGATGCGCACATCACACACACACGCACACTAACGTGCACCAAGACACTAGCCGCACAGCGATAAGCATCATGTCCTACAGTTTCCATGAATGCTCCCATAGATCAAAATCGGTGCCAGTTTATAATAGGTGCAAGCGACATAAGAAATGAAAACGTTAAATAAATGCTTACGAAAAGGCTGACGTCATGCAACACACGGTAACAACACATTCCTTGCTGAGTTGCCAATGCAACGGTAACCACAAAGCATACAGAACTAGGGTGCGGCAGAATGGTAGGACACTAGCAATGTTGTTAATGATCGAGGTTAAATGGGGTCAGGAGACGAGTGTGATGTGTTAGTGATGGTGCGTTCCAGGGATCACCCCAATCACACCTTTACCTTTCTGGAAGTGATAATCGCTTTCATAAGCGATGCAATCGTCACGTGCTGAAAGCAAAGGAGTAGTGGACATGACGTAAGCGCCACTACATCAGTGTAGTGGACAGTATACACGAGACATAGACAGTGATTCCTGTGACATTGGCGGGAGGGAAGAGACTTACACTAGGCTGTGTGTTGAAGTAGTGGCTGCTGTAGTAGTAGTGGTGTAGGTGGCGGTTAATCGAGTCATAAAACAGCATTTGGAAATTGTGATGTGTATTAGGCGTAAGGAGTTGTAGCTGTAGGCGGTTATCGCGATGAATTAACATGACTGCCTGCTTTACGTACGCCCGGCCTTACAGCCCTTCTAGGTTTTCCAATACATTTTAACATCTATGTATACCTTACGCCAAGATAGACATTCTGACTGCTGACAAACGTGTGTCTTTTGATCATACGAGTATACACGCGCATTTGCTACACGCTGGGGTTCATTCGAAGGGAAGACTGATTGCTAACAATTCGTGACAAGGGCACAGCGGGGAAATCGTTTTTGGTGTCCAGCCCAGAGAATCCACACCTTGTGAGAATTACCAGTTGTATAATTCGGCCGCTCGATGATTTAAGTCGCTGCATGGAGTCGTTGGCATCGAATTGATTACTAAATACAGCGACGACACCGCCACCTCAGCGGAAATCCAGCTTCACATTAACAATTCAGATATATGTATACATGTTCCTTACACAGGATGCAATGGAAGAATGGCATGACGTTGTCTCTATATTAACATATAAAGTCATTACATTCAGGGTGTTGGGTGACAGAAGCGTCCGCCGGCAGGCAGGGCGAGCGGCCCGAGGCAATCGCTAACCTCTGTATGAGTCTTCATATAACATGAAACAACATTGGCTTTGTGCCACACAATATGAATATATGACAAGACGTTACAATATATAATGTTGGCTAGTGATGTAAAGGTCATGGCAGCAGTACGCCAGGTCACTATGACGACCAAATTATACCCAAAAGGATAATGTACGCTTATTTTTCACATGCGTTTGTCAAAAACAAAAATACAAAATCAGTTGTTTACTCGTTTTCCATTTATATTTGTGAAATGGAAAAACGCATTAACGGTATATACCCTGATAACGACCGCTGATATCGCTGTATGTGACGGCAAATGGGAGATATGGACGACCTGTAAAAAGTGGTGAGACCACTCCTCACAGGGAGACCTAGAGAGAAAGGCAATATAATGCAGTAGGAAGAGAGGGTGCCGGTAATGGTGGGTCACGACACTGGCGTGACGTTAACAGCAACATAATGATTATTATTGCATCAGGGTTTTACATGACGCTCACTGTAAACAAATGACACACGCAAAATATGTGATGCGCTGCTCCACAGGAGTTCAAAACTGGCATTGTAAGGGCCATTGGTGTTACAGTACCGCCATTTGTGTTACAGTGACGCCATTGTTGTTACAGAGGCGCCATTGATGTTACAGTGGTGCCAATGGTGTTGCAGTGGCGCCATTGGTGTAACAGTGGCGCCATTACTGTTACAGTGGCCCCATTGGTGTTACAGTGGCGCAAATGGTGTTACATAGCGCCATTGGTGTAACAGTGGCGCCATTGACGTTACAGTGGCCCCATTGGTGTTACAGTGGCGCCATTGGTGTAACAGTGGCGCCATAGGTTTCAGAATGGCATGTTGTGCCTGGACAATACACTGTAAGCCACAAAACAAGCCATACACAGACTTATATCATATTCAAATCTACAATCTATACAGATCATGTCCCGAAACATAGAGACCCTATTGTGGGTCTTATTTTGGCTAAATATCAAATGTCGAACTGTGGTTCATGTGCACAGTGTAAATCAATGTATCACATGAATAGGATTTATGAGGAGAGATGCTTAGCTGGTGAAAAAGTTAAGCTAAAACATTGATTGTTTTATGTGAAAGTAATACATGCATGGTGTTTTTAACGTAGGCGATGCATCGATGGTGCAAATATACAACTAATACAATGGTGGTGTTTATCAGAAGCTGATTCATCGATGGTGTTGGCGTGGTAATAGTATAAAAGTGCTGCTGACGTGGTGATGGTTCAGTCGTACAGTTGTAGTGGATTGATGTTTGTTTGTATTTATGTAGTACATTGATGTTTGTTTGCATTAATGTAGTGCAGTGATGTTTGTTTGCATTAATGTAGTACATTGATGTTTGTTTGCATTAATGTATGTACATTGATGTTTGTTTGCATTAATGTAGTGTTTGTTTACATTAATGTAGTGCATTGATGTTTGTTTGCATTAATGTAGTACATTAATGTTTGTTTACATTAATGTAGTGCATTTATGTTTGTTTGCATTAATGTAGTGCATTGATGTTTGTTTGCATTAATGTAGTACAGTAATGTTTGTTTACATTAATGTAGTGCATTTATGTTTGTTTGCATTAATGTAGTGCATTGATGTTTGTTTGCATTAATGTAGTACAGTAATGTTTGTTTACATTAATGTAGTGCATTTATGTTTGTTTGCATTAATGTAGTGCAGTGATGTTTGTTTGCATTAATGTAGTACATTGATGTTTGTTTGCATTAATGTAGTGCATTGATGTTTGTTTGCATTAATGTAGTACATTTATGTTTGTTTGCATTAATGTAGTGCATTTATGTTTGTTTGCATTAATGTAGTGCATTGATGTTTGTTTGCATTAATGTAGTGCATTTATGTTTGTTTGCATTAATGTAGTACATTGATGTTTGTTTGCATTAATGTAGTGCATTGATGTTTGTTTGCATTAATGTAGTGCATTGATGTTTGTTTGCATTAATGTAGTACATTAATGTTTGTTTACATTAATGTAGTGCATTTATGTTTGTTTGCATTAATATAGTGCATTGATGTTTGTTTACATTAATGTAGTGCATTAATGTTTGTTTACATTAATGTAGTGCATTTATGTTTGTTTGCATTAATGTAGTACATTGATGTTTGTTTGCATTAATGTAGTGCATTGATGTTTGTTTGCATTAATGTAGTACATTTATGTTTGTTTGCATTAATGTAGTGCATTGATGTTTGTTTACATTGACGCAACACATTGATATTTGTTTACATTGACGTAGTACATTGATGATGTATATATGATCGAAGCACGCTGATGATGATTACATGAACATAGTACGTTGATACTGTTTGTACGAACGTTGTACATTGATGTTGCCTATATGAACGTATTAAATTGATGATGTTTACATAACCGTGGTACATTGACGATGTTCACATAACCGTGGTTCATTGACGATGTTTACATAACGTGGTACATTGACGAGGTTTACATAACCGTGGAACGGTGACGATGTTTACATAACTGTGGTACATTGATGATGTTTCAATAAGCATGGTACAAGGAATGATGTTTACATAACTGTGGACATTGGCGATGTTTACATAAACAATGGAATGCCTAGGTCTCTCTGCTGGTTATACTGCGATTAATGACGGCCGCCCTCCAAAATGATGTATTCTGTTCTAACGCGCTGCTTACCGCCGGCCACTCGAGCAGGATAAGTAACACTTTTATGGCTGTCTCATTTATAATGCAGCTGGTTTCAGGGTGCTGAGCATATTGGTTTATCAGTTGCTCGACGAGAAGGACAAGTGTCAGTAATATAGAGCGAGGCAGTGTTTAAAGGAAACTTAGAGGATAAATTTGAATTGATGTTTGAGCCCATTGAGGGGCTCTGATGGCGTGAGTAAGGGGGCAGGTGTTTGCTGAATGTAATCCTAGCCCACGTTCTGTCGGTCTATGGGTTTTCTTTGCATTTAATGTAGGGTTTGATTTATGTGTTTTAATGCATTAATAGGCAGGTAACAGGGCCAGTTTATTGCGACGCATGTTCCCGTTAGACGTTTCTTTGTCATGTTTGTTGCAACACCCGGTGCACTTGGCATTTGCATTGTTTGTGACCTATTTTTTTTTTTTGAGTTATTTTGAGATGTTTCAATCTTAAGCCAACGTCATCCCGCCGCTTTGTAATACGTTTGCGGAAACGCCCTGGTTAGAAATAAAAACCGGTGTGTTTTGTTAGCCAGAGTAAAACCACGGTTTAGGTGACAGTTAATTACGTAGCTGGTAGGACCTCCGGTTGTTTATTCTACAACGCACATCGCTTGCAATGCCTCTTCTCACTCAAAATATTCATGTGGCATCCCTTATGTCCCAACCTAGGACTTAAAACAAACTTTCCTCCTAAACCCATACCCAGCGTGCTTAGAACATATAGTGTTTGTTTGCTTAACGCCCCCTAACGGCATCCCATTGTTTTCATTCCCGACGCAACTCACATGGCGGTTGTCATACACAGTGAAGGCGCGCAGATTGGTGCGGCCATGTATCCTGGCAGCACTCACCTCGCTTTCTATTGCCTGAGTTATTGTGCTTGAACATAGTCCACCCCATACAGTCAATAAGTACGAACGCAGTATATCTATTGGAATAGCATCCAATCTATATGAACTCCGTGGGTATATATAAAGTGATGAAGGCATCTCACCGGCATACACCGTCATTCCATTAAGAATACATGTACCACAGGTTGCGGCCAATAGTCAGCGCTTAATTAAACGTCATTCCTCAACATGGCTACTCATCCCGGTCTCGTGGTGCATGAATTAGCTGGGCCTTTCGCCTGACATACTCATTGACCGTAGTTGCGACCGCGTACAGACACTTCAGGGAAACAGTTGTCATTGTTACGGTTCGCGAATGCAGGGAGTAATCTATACTTCCCAACTCCTTAGCACGCAATGGATGATGTTTACATAACTGTGGTACATTGATGATGTTTACATAACTGTGGTACATTGATGATGTTTACATAACTGTGGTACATTGATGATGTTTACATAACTGTGGTACATTGATGATGTTTACATAACTGTGGTACATTGATGATGTTTACATAACTGTGGTACATTGATGATGTTTACATAACTGTGGTACATTGATGATGTTTACATAACTGTGGTACATTGATGATGTTTACATAACTGTGGTACATTGATGATGTTTACATAACTGTGGTACATTGATGATGTTTACATAACTGTGGTACATTGATGATGTTTACATAACTGTGGTACATTGATGATGTTTACATAACTGTGGTACATTGATGATGTTTACATAACTGTGGTACATTGATGATGTTTACATAACTGTGGTACATTGATGATGTTTACATAACTGTGGTACATTGATGATGTTTACATAACTGTGGTACATTGATGATGTTTACATAACTGTGGTACATTGATGATGTTTACATAACTGTGGTACATTGATGATGTTTACATAACTGTGGTACATTGATGATGTTTACATAACTGTGGTACATTGATGATGTTTACATAACTGTGGTACATTGATGATGTTTACATAACTGTGGTACATTGATGATGTTTACATAACTGTGGTACATTGATGATGTTTACATAACTGTGGTACATTGATGATGTTTACATAACTGTGGTACATTGATGATGTTTACATAACTGTGGTACATTGATGATGTTTACATAACTGTGGTACATTGATGATGTTTACATAACTGTGGTACATTGATGATGTTTACATAACTGTGGTACATTGATGATGTTTACATAACTGTGGTACATTGATGATGTTTACATAACTGTGGTACATTGATGATGTTTACATAACTGTGGTACATTGATGATGTTTACATAACTGTGGTACATTGATGATGTTTACATAACTGTGGTACATTGATGATGTTTACATAACTGTGGTGAAAATGTATTTGCTTTTGTAAGGAACGATAGCTGCAGATCATACAAATGGTTTCTGATGCCGTCTTGTGGAGATTGTATTAGTCGCGATGATGCATGCGCTCCGTAATACAGAGAACTGCTTATATGACTGCTTGAGTCTGTAGGCAACTCAAACACGAACCGCCATATTACCAACAACAGCCAATATATACCCTCCCTGCAATAATACAGCGCAAATAACATTTTCATATTAAATATGCCAGGCTACACCAGACGAGGAAGGAGTACATTGTTATCTTCAGTATACCGCACAAGGTTCGAAATATTGCACAGTAACACGCCAGTGTCAGCAACAAGCATCACACACTGCTGTCATAACGGATGGTTTATAATGCAGTAGTTACAGTGATATAAGGCAGGGTCAGTGACGTATTGGGCAATAGGAGGCCACACGCACCCTTATCTGATGCACGATTATCTCTGTTATAAACGGTGCTAATCGTAGAAGTATCTAACGCGTTTCGTGCCATAATCCGGGCTTACATGGGACTGTCAGTTGTCCATCACAGGAGCGCCCTATTACCCTTATCACATTTCATAATCACCAGTAGTTTACCACTTAAGGAGACCTGTGTTCTCTGTGTCTCTGTACAAGAAGTCAACGTAGCCAAATTTATTCATATGACATACAGCTTGCGAGTGTCTGATGACATGGTTTTAATGTCATTTTATTGTAGGTAATACCCGGAAAATCCAATTTGTTTACCCAACCATGAGTCGGAAAGAAAATACAGGAAGATGTATGGACACTGTGGATGAGCGTGATGACGTCAAGTGTCTCGACGGAGATCTATACGGCAATACCATTGCGGTGCGCTATCACAAAGACGCCACATCAAGGCATAGCATCATGACAAAAGCCCCCGAGCAGTTCCTAGTCCACTCTGAGTAACTCGATCAGACAGCCAATGCATCTATTATAGAGGTTGTCATAAATCTGCCCTTGCAGCCAACCATTATAACTATAGAGTCACTCTAAGCACACCTACTTACTCAGTGCCTTCTAGGCAATTCACGAAGCCAGCTGATGTTTTTTCCTCAGCATCCTAATCTAATCGTGAACCTTGTAAGATATGGGGTCCACTTACTCACATCACCAGGCTCCTTTGGTGTTAAGGTGTTAATCAAGTTAGGCAGAGCGTGGGAGGAGACCTGATTATGACCTGGTCAATGTCTTACTCAAGGTGTGATGAATGCTGCCCGGTGAGTCAAATAGCAGGCAAGCAGTACCAAATTACCAACGGGTCGGCATCGTGATGGATCAGGTGGCGCACAACAGACAGTAGCCAATTGAGGAGGGGCATTTATCTAGCCGACGAGAAGCAATATGAGGCTACAGTAGTAGCACAGAGGTTGACGAATCCAATAGCGTCGATACAAGATGTAGGCACAAAACACATCTGTATGCAAACTAGTTGATTGCTGAATTTGAGAAATGCCTGCCTGACAATCATTCAGTACCTTTTCTCCAAACTGTCATCATTCACTATGAGATAAAGAAGTACTTGACGAGCATACATATCCTCAGGAAAGATGAATATATGGTAAAATATAGTTCGTCATTTCAAACCTATTAATTACAAGCACGAGATACATAAGGCTGAGGCAAATTATAGCATTGGTCGATGCTAATCATGGCCAACCTGTACCTTCCTATTTACTCAAGAAACCAATTCAGATCGATTCAATGGTGACCGCAATAATTCTACGCTATCAGCTGGCATTGAATGGAAAAACGTTTATTTGCTGTCACCAAAGACCGCGTTTTTATTGCTGCCACAATATAGCAACGAACGGAAAAGACACGTGCGGTGTAGGGAAAACACGGCCATTGAAATGTGACTTAACACCTACCCAGCATAATCATCCGAGATCCACAGAGCGCAAATGAATACGTAGGAGCATAAAACGCGGGAGTATAAGCCGTCTTTAAGAGCGGGCGCCTGCGCTGGACATCTCCACACCCGTCATCTACGGACTTGACTCACATTTGTATGCGACGTGTAATGCTGGTGGCATTAACTGGCAAACAAAGTGCATGGTACTTAAGTCAGGGAGTGGTAACTTCTGAAATAGCCTGAGGTAGGTATGTGTTGTCCCATGTGTAACTGCTGCTGCTGCTACTGCCGGCCTAAGTCACTGATGCTGCTGATGCTGCTATTGTGGCTGCTACATAATGGTGGCAACAGTATGCCATATCACGTCATGGAAGAAAATAAACACTCACGAGGCATCCTAAACCAACAATTTACGAAGATCATCATGTCGCTCATATGGGCAACATATAATGACCAAAGTGTAGAATAATTGACGTGAACGGCGGTGCAGGGTGAACCAGGTCAAGGGGTAGAGGAGAGGGAGGAACTCACTCCCGTCATCTGACACGCAGCAACACATATTCAATAAACTAATGCCGGCGAAGGTCGAATTTACCATAAAATTAATTGATGAATTACCTACATGCCAGATATATCTTGTCATAATACCCATTTCACTGTCATAAGTATACAACAAAGTGCTACAATCATTGCGTGGTCACGTGTTATTTAATGATCAAAACTCGTGTTATGAGAATATATCATAGAAAACTCACAGGTCGTTAATAAGTCGCGAATGACATCACAGAAGCAAAAAAATCGCCTTAAACAAGTAGGCTTGAGCAGATATAGCACTAAAAAATAATTATGGTAACTAAGAAAAATCAATGTGATTAGTTGGCATGAACAAGACACACGAAGCCCTCAGCAATGACAATCTAATACAATATGCATACGCATTGGATTTTTGTAACAACTGTATTCATATAACGTTCATTTGAAAAAACGTCGTACACTGCTTTTTCGCGACATAATGAATCGTACATAGCAATCCATTATGCCTACGCATGTTTGACAGACTGTCACCAACACAATATGGACTTAATCATGGTCACAATCAGTCGTTCTATCAATAATGCATTTAACGCGATGACCTTAAGCAGAAATCCCATAACCATCCCAACTGCTACCTAACATTCTGCAAGATATATATCTAGTCGAAATCATACGGTTAGGTGCTGTCATTGTGAATGTCGGTCGTGCGTACCCTCGCGCGGAGGTAAGTCACGGCACGAGAGCTCGGCTGATTATTCCCACTCGTCATGGCGGTGTTTTAGGAAACCACGTGACAGTAGTTTCAATCAACCATAATGGCGGACGAGAGCGATAACGAGGCTGGAGAGACAGAGACCCCCACTTGTCGGGAATGCAGCTCTTTAACGGAGAGAAAATGTCAACTGGCTGGGTGTGTACACACGGCGACATTGGTAAGTAGTGCTGACATAATGTGATGTTCACTTGATACACCAGAGCTACGTCATCATTGACCCCAGATAGACTCATGCATCATGGGTACATCGGCATAAACCCAGCAAGACTATGCCATTGATCTCAGTCAACTGTGGCCGTACATTCCATTGACAGGCACAATGCACCGAGCTATCTTTAGTTCACACCAAGTCTGGTAAACAATCTAATGATGATAGAGGACCTTGCAATATGCACTGACACCAATGCGTGCTAATTGCATTATTAATACGCCAACGAATGATTCATGAGAGATAAGGATTGTTTCTATGGTACGGTGCGGCCTGATTAATGCGTACAGGACCAGCCGCGAGACATCGAGCTTATCGCTACCACGGCAGAATACACGCCTGGCCTGGATCGCTCTCCGATAATGCAATGGGGCTTCGCAAAAAGTTCAGGCGAATCTTCTACTAATTGGATTTGCAGGAATTTTTCGAGCCCCATTCGTAAAAGTGTATTATGTTAAGCTAGACTAGGCGACTCGACAAACGCATGATCTCTCCTGTATCTATGTGTCTAGTGGCAGACGGCTTCGTGCATGGTAGAATGGAAATATATGGTATATGCGTGCCTGCGCAAAGCTACGTTCAAACGAACGTTAAAATAGCTGCGCTGTTGTCGAGTATATAACATATGTCCTTTAGGACATGACACGACTGGATCCTAACAAGCAGGGGATACTGCATGACATCAAGGTGAAGGAAAACCACCAGGTGTATCTGATGCTGTAACCACGGTTAACAGCTCTGGATGATGTAAATATTTCGGCGGCATATCGTTCATGCAAGTAAAGCCGCACGTACGTTGCAAGATACTCGTCACCAAAAGCCCTTCGCTTTCTTTCCCGTGAACGTAGCTGCCACAGATTAACATTACGGTCGTCAATCTCTTCGGCTATAGAAATAGACGTTATCTCATTGGGCCGCAGTCGTACTAATAGGCCATATATGCAGATGCCACCCCACTTAACAGCCGTCGTCATGATATGTCTATGGATATGTCCTACTCTGCTACACAATCCTAATATGGCCTCGATATAGACGTAATCCGATACTGACGCAGTCGTCCTTATATAGCTATATATACAAACGTCACCCCACCCTACCGCAGTCGCCCCCTTCATATTACTAATGAGTTACAGATGTCCCCCAACTCCTAATATGGCTATAGATTTATACGTCACTCCACTCTGACGCAGCGTCCTAATATCTCAATGGATGTCAAGGTCATCAAGTATGGCTAACCCCATCTGGCGACAGTCATCACCGAGAACACATAATATCGGAAGATGTACCACGAGATACAAATAATCATACCTAGGATTTGGTCGTTCACCCAGCACAGGCCGGGCTTATTAAGAGGATTACAAACACACCAGCGTCAATGAATAGGTGCCAATAGGAAGTGATGAGACAAGTGGACCTGTTGCAGGCTCATAAGTAGCACCTATATGACACAACACCTAGCAACATAGCGTTAATCACGTATTAGCACTTTTCATATGCAGTATAAGAATATAATAAACGAACTAATGCTGATCCAGCAATGATGTGTAACCCAGCAGAGACGCCAGCCCAATAATGAGGGCCATATTCCAAAACACCAAGATGAGATATGGCGCGCCCCAGATGCAACGACATAAAGGCACAACTCGGATAGCAAGATACGCTTGCCAATCTTCGTGGAATGAGTAAGCTTTCCAAGGATATGCACGATGAGGCAGCTGCAGAGAAATAGTAAGCCGTTGGCCTGGTCCACAATTGAGTGAAGATGCCCTGTTACTGGTTATGTGGCCTGTTTAGCTAGCGTCCATGCAGATACTTACCACCATGACGACAGATTGTATCGACTTACTAGTAAAAACATACCGTGTTATTTTTCTATGAACTCATTGCCTCGTTACAGATTTGTATTGGTTGCCTTCAATAGGTTAGTAAAGTGCATCGATTCACGGGTTAAACATACATTCTACAGTTCAGTATAGTGCAATAAATCCAGCCAACTCGAAGCTCCAGATATATCAACGCACACACTATCCACGGATGTTGACATTGTGACAGGGTTTTGACATTGTGACAGCTTGTTTGCACCTTGGATGAGTAATGACATTGTGACAGGATGCTGTCATTTTGATAGGACATCAATATCACACTTACATCAGCATGCATGATTGCTCACAGACTTCAGCGTCATTGTAAGGGAAGCAATGTATCAAGCCAGGAATTATAACGTAATCAGACCCACTTTATTCCGACAGTGCACGCCTGTCAGGCAGTATCCTAGTCATTTCCGCTGCCTGAGGTACACTAATCCATGCGAAGTGAGTTTCCAGCGGAGCAAAGAAGCTGGCATTTATTCATGATAGGGGCACAGCTATTGTGATGTCAGTGACGGTTACAGAGGATCGACGACACAGCATGACACTATCAGCCTGACGTCACATACTGCTGTATCAAGTCGGGGAAGCGGCGGTTATATGTGTTAGAATCGTCGCCAAAAGAAGCAGGTTGGTGGGGACTAAGCATCAAGCAAAAGGAAGAGGATAAGCTATGGAACCAAGGGGCGGTGTTTACAGATAATCCAACTTACTTATGATGAATACAAATGAAGTGTCCAGTCAAAGGGCAGGGAGTTTGTTGGTCGATACAGTGGGTTTATATACAACAATAGATCAAGAAATAAAACTCTGTTTCATGTAACTTTCACATTACAATGTCTATACCTTCAATCAACAACCCTGCATTAACCGCCCCATTATCCCACTCTGCTGATGCTAAGCATTAGTATTCTACGGTGAGATTGTCCATGCTATCGTTCACAACATCGCATACACTGATGTACTAACAATCTGCCATGGCTGATAATAGCCCTAATAACTAGTCCGCCATGTATCATTACTGCTACAGGCCTCTCTCACTTACAACCCTATATCCTGAAAATGTGGCCCCTTCCTTCCACGTTATAGCATAACCTCAACGTGAAATTAAGGATATCTGCATCAGCAATCGCACGCCTAAGGCCCGATGAACGAAGAATGAATGCATTAGACAACTTAATCAGTATTTTATTGTTGACAATTTAATTCGTCTACCAGGTTTAATTTTATTGATTGAAAGATAAAGAATAGCTTTCACATGTGAATCGTAAGACAAACGAAGCTTGTTAGAAAAATGCATAATTATATATTTTCTTAAATCGCGACATCTGTCGGGAAATCCAAAATTTAATGCAATACGCGAGGAAATGAAATACATGTTCTTAACGGAAGAGCAAACTACGCATTACAAATGATGTATCAATGGCGAGATTACAGATTGGGAGGATTGGCTGGCACCTTGGATGCAGAGCCATTTATTTGGCTAATAAGAGAGGATATCTCGTTGGAAGTTCTAATGAGATCTCGTCTTATCTGCTCATGAACACAAAGGCCTCGGCGAGCGTCATTGGTGGCCATTCATCAACTTCCGGGGCCACTTTGCTCGGAATAATTCCGTCAAGACAGCGTAGATTATAGAGCAATAACATTTAATGTCAAGGAATAAAATGTAAGTGATTGCCTGTTCATGGAGCAACTGTTGCCTTGGTTTAGAGAACCGGGCAATGGTCTGTAATAAAGGGCTATCTTCAAGCAAGGACAAGAAGGGTAGCATTGAGCGAAGTGATGTGGGCGTGGGTTGGGATCAGATTGACGAATGCTGTTAAGCTACTTTGGTTTCGTACGGTAAGGAAATGAACGAATGGGTATGTGGATACTTCAGCATCATCTTCATCATGTCGTGTCCGCGCATTCTATCGCGAAGTGAACAATGATAACATGCTATTGGGCAGGGGATGCCACTCAGTGCTGTAACAAGAGCTTCTTCTTCTAGAGTTTTTTCCACCTTTTTCTCCACCTTATCACCGTCTTCTCTCATTTCATCTTCGCCAAATCGTCATCTACTTTACATCGCCATTCTGTCTTCTCGCTATATCACTACAGATTTTGTCCACCTCCAACTCACCTCACCTTATATACATCTTCGCTCGACCTTTAACCACTTTATATCTACCTTCTTTCCATCTTCTAGTCGTTTTCCCTCAATACTACCTCTACATTTGTCGCTGTTATTCTCCTCCACCACCTCTTTCCGTGTCTTTCTAGCAACTCCTCTATCATTTGCCAGCCTCTCCCCAATCTTTACCAAGCTTCCTCCACTCAGACTCCGCACTTCCTCCCATCCCTCATCCCGGAGCCTTCGCATCACTTAAATGCTATTGTTCTGACACTGTGTCAACTAACAGCCAGTCTAAGGTCGACTCAATATGAGATTTTGGTGGGACTTCTAAAACCCGAGGTCATTCGATAATAGAGCAGACTTATACCATTCTAATTCTATTAAATGTCGATCGCCGACAATGAATCCCGGATATGGGTTTGACCAACATTGATAACTGGATCGGGAAACTAATACCCGGATCATAACGTTCGGGACAGCCCAGAGCGGAAGCAACCATATTGTATTGTCGGTTAGGTTCAATGCCCAAGCGACAAACCATCATGGCGACGATAGCGTGAAATATGCATGAGTTGCGGCTCTCACCACATGACTACGATAACAAAGGTACACAGCCGGGCTAACTTACCGACCACATCGGGCCTGCTTTACAGTGCTGCTTTGTCAGACTTATCAATATTAACCATGGTATAATTGCGAGCAGGGATCATTATGCAGTGATATGTAAGCAGGTACATGCGCTCTACATGTTGTTAGAATGCTAAGTCTCTTAGACTGGTCCCTCAGGGGGCTTGTGCTGACGTGAGTCATGGAATTGGAGAGCACAGTAAAATGCACACAGCTAATCAGTCGCTGTATTGTAAAACAGTAAACGCACACCTGCCAAATGTTTTATGAGTGAATTAAGGCCGCATAGATACACTCAAGAGGAGCAGCGACTGCGGTTGGATACATGATTGGACAGGGGTTACCACCGGCTATGGCCAGGCAGCGCAACTATATACACACTTCACTGGTAGCAATAGTAATATTTGCCATGGAACACATGTTGTAAGTTCGTAAGCACAGCTACGTTATTAACACCATATGAGGTACTGGCGTGACGCGTGCATGGAGCAATCACTTATATTCTAAATATTCTGCAACATTCTTAGCTCAATAAGATCTTGTTTGTGTGAGCGAGGAGCAGGATAAAGGTAAGCTGTTATGAGGGATTCTATCATGCTCACCGTGGATTGGAACACTCCAGCCACAAAAGGCTGGCTATAAATAGCCAACTGGCTAAATGTACGCGAACAGTAACTTCAGTCCACTGAACGCGGGATGTGTTCATAAAATCGTCCAAACCAACAGCGCATTTCGCCTCTATTTTACTATCCAGGGCTGATGCGGGTTGGGATGGGATCTACTAGGAAGGGAACGTTTTTATTAGAACTGCACTCTATGAGTGCTTCAATCTTTAAGGTGCAGGATTGACATATATGTAAAATATGGCTGTCGCTGCTAATGAGTCTTTACAGCCCTGAGTGATTTACAAGTGCCATATAAACCCATCAGTAAAGTTTCACAGAAAGGGGTTTCATCTCTCGATTCACGTCGATTATGTATGTCTTAACACTGGTAAAATGGGATCTGGTCATCCTTATACGCCGTATTGTCCCAAATCCATCGTTCAACCCAGGACAAACAGATTGAAGACACTATCGTTACTCGATATATAATCCACGAAAAAGTCCTCAACATAATTAAATCTAAATCTTAACTACTTCGCAAATGTGATGCCTGAAACAAATTACAATATCGTGGACAGCCTCCGAATTCTGCAATTCTGGTTATTTATAGATGAACAGTAAAGAAGTCATCAACAGCTATGTCGTCAGGCCTATAGCACTTTACCAGCTCCTGCAATATCGTTACTCAGTTTATTAGTAGGGACACGTTTGACAAATGGCCTCAACATAATTGAAATGCAAGCTTGCACTATGTGGAATGCATTTTTCTAATTGGAATAAAACTGTGTTAGGGATCAAACATAATTTTCTGACCCACTCACAATAACACTGTGGTTTTATGGGCACATGCGATCTGCAGGGAAACGTTTATATTGTTATAAATGACCGAGAAGGTCGTACTGCCGAGCAGATGACTGCCTCATTGCTGTACCTCATAACACTCTGTCATAGTGAGGGGCAGTCCTTCATACATATACCACCTGCTGTTTGTGCCGCAAGTCGCAAATACTCCTCGAGGCGCAGGAAACTGCTTTAAGATTGAATAGCTACAAAATGGACACACAAAATCTCATTATTCAGTCATCTGCGAAGTAAAGCAACTTCTTGATTTACAATTCTGTTCAATGTTCAGTTGACTACTTACTATGAGAGGATTATGTGACAGTTTATGCAGTGATGCGCTATTTCCTGAAAGCGTCACGACACGATCTGCAGTTCATTATTTACCAATAGTAATCATAACTTTGGAAAAATCAGCAAAATACCAGACCCACAAAAAAACCCGATGCACCATATCCATTACCAATTGCGCCATGTTCACCGTTATGGGAACCTACATGTGTAACTTAAGTGCTCGTCGCTATACTGTTATGTACGTGGACCATCCGGTCAATATCGATGATAGCATCAGTCACATCAAAATGCTGGCTACGAAGCTACTAACCACCCATCTGGTGAATTGATAACACTAGGTCCGCATTCAGTTTACCACAAGAAAACAAATTATATGATGGTCGCAGAAGCAATCTCTTTCTAAGTAGACCAGCAATTCCATGGCCAATCTGTACACCTGCGCGTCGCCTCGTGATGCTTCAATAGATAAAACCAGCAAAGGCGTAGTTGGCGACTGGAATACACAATGCATTAAAAAGCACGCATATTTGAACAAAACACCGCGCCTAATCGCTCAGGTAACCGTTTGTTCCACGACAGCTGAGCAAGCGCGCTGCCCCATGGTCGTAATCACGGCGCAAATGCTGACACAAGTCCCTTTTGTCGTAAGCCCTTATCTACGTGTTTAACATGGTACGTAATAATGGTACGCACTCGCATAAAGCTGACTCGGTTATGCTGACACAAACGACAGCTCGAAATGCCTTCGTTGCAGACATGGCTTCGGAGAGTCCACGGTAAAATTAAAAGTAAGCCGTTATGATGGAATTTATCATTCTGACAGACGACGACCGTGCAAGCATTTTCATGATAGACAAAAGCAATTAAATGTTGAAAAGTATACAGACAGCACGAACAGTTAAATTATATGCACTTATCATAGACATTTGTACGTTAATGTGTGATCAACATCAGTCATATGCGACCTATCAGTATTGAACGCAGTCAACGTTCACATTCCGATTGTGTTCAGGTTACCATTTCATGTAATATCGCCAAGTAATGTGTGGTGTGATGTACGTTACGATATGACAAAGTGTCGCGCTATTTGCACGACCATTCCATCTAGGTGTTTGATCTCGTTAAAAGGCTGCCTTTTGTAAGCGATGCAACATTGTTGATCATTAAGCAATCACCTATCGACCTTAGACAGCAATACACCATAATGTACTCAAGTTGTTAAGGAGAATTCAAGAGCTATATCATTTGCTGCAGTGCAAGTACCAGCCTACACATGAACCTGGCCTCATCACCGACTTGAAGTCCACCTTTTATGATCCTAAAGGCTAGTGCGGTCTCGGCTATGACTATCACGAGACTGCAGTAAATTGCCTTCTGAAATTGTTTTCCATACAAGATGCACTATGCTGAATATTTGTATTCTGAGTGTGATAATTTAGTTATGTACAAAGGGGAGGAGAGGGCATTGCAGGGTAAATACTGAGAGTATTACCAGTCATTTGACTGGTCGTAAACGTGACGAGGCACTAGATAAATACACTTCAATCAAGGTACACCTTTGGGACAAACCCGTTACCATAGAGATACATATGAGGTAGATGGTTTTACCGCAAAGTGAATGAGATCAGGAGGGAGTACTGGTGACATTTCGATTTCGAACATAAATTTGTCATTTGCTGTCAGTGATCAAAAAACTATATGAAAATGTGAAGGCAATGATATCAATATTTTTGATGCAATCTATTTAGGATTTTCATCAATTTTGGAACAACAATTTGGTTTTGTCTTAGAATAAGCCGCTAATGTTAATGCCTGGCTACAGAAGTTGTGCTCAACCACGGGTATTTAATGCTCCAACACAGCCATTCATATCAGAACTTACGCAACTTTGACACGAAGCGCAATAAACAGAGTTCACAAATTGAACCATGATTAATAATCATAAAAACCGACCTATTGCATTGAGAGATAGAGGCGATATAAGAAAGGGGTAAAAGAAATGAATAGTTTGTACATTCGGTGGTGATAAATTTCCAGTAGATGACCACAAGAAGACCTATGCTTGCTGTCATATGCCAGCGATTGTATCGTATTTTCATGGAGGGACACCTCTTCGTTCTTGGGGCTTGCTGTCTACTTAAGGCTTTTATAGATACGTAACTTGCAACGATCGGGTGTGTATGTGGTAGATAACAGTTATATAACTGCTGGTGGAAGCCACTGAAATGCTGAAACCGGATGCGATAATATGGCCGCGTCGTCTGTTTTGGCGGGTTGAAGCAGACACATGCGACGAACATCATTAGAACATTATGTTTTGTATAATTGCCCGTCAAATTCCGCTGATATCAAAGTATACAGATAACCGATGATAAGGTACAGGCGAGGATGAAATGCGGATGGATTTAATCTCTTTAGTCATTTGGGGTAAGGAAAAAACCACCCCTCGCTTCTTCTTCCCGCCTAAATTGATGACTCCAATGCAATTTCTGAATAATTCTGCTGTTTTGTAATCGACTTAATTGTCATATACTTTTTGTATCTAATGTGCGGCACACATGCTGACAGGGAAGCTGGCATTTGTCTTACAACTATGACGGTCCAGCGTGGAGTCAAAATGAAGAGCAGTAAAGGAAACGATGCCACCATGATAACATTAGCCGAGTAGCATGGAGGACAAGAAAGTTGTAATCGAATCAGTCAAACCTGCTGACAATAACACGAGGCTCATGGGCCATCGAGAGTAGTGAAGGGCGTTATTTATAGTATCGCTACCGATGACAATAAAGACGCGGTCATGTCCTCAATAATTCGTACCTGATAATTCCGACATTTGTTTGCTTTGCTAAAGCATCAGATATCGCTTGATAGAGATTAAATCACTTAAAGTGCATTGCCAACCAACGTATCGCGCAGCATTGCTTCTTCAATTGAAGCCAATTTCAAGTTTAATATTGTAAAAAAACTGATTTCTTCACATTGCTGACATTATGTATATCAAAGTTTCCATGCCTTTGTGGGAGCAGTTTATACTGGCAGATGCGGATAAATGCTGAGTTAAATATGGAACAAGGGCTTATGGTGACTGTCTAATGGACATCATACGGGCATATCTCAGGCGCGAATAAAGTGCAAAATGCAACCCCATAACAAAGCCAGCATCAAAATACATTTGAATTGTCGACAAATTTTAAACAACTGATAGACTTTTCGACATTATGTATTCTATAAAGAAGATCATGCATACATAACACATCTATATCTGCAAATGTGTTGATTATAATCTGTGTGGGCGAGATGCTCCTAACTTTCGTGAGGTTTGTAGGCAGATGGGCCGTCCCACTTGACAGACTAAAGGGTATTGGGCCAGACATATTCACCGGAGACCGGGGCGAAATGACAGTTGATTTGAAGCAAGAAATTTTGAACAGTCATTTAAAACACAGGATTCATCTGAGATGTACCCAATATAACTCCCATGAGATCGCCCGGTGTCACTGCGCCACGGCTTAAGACGCATCATTGAAATAATATCCACCTTGACATGAAGTCTGCACATCCGGGTATAAAATGGAATTCGACGAAAAGACGTCTTGGCAACTCAATTGCAGACAGTAGGAAGCATCTTTGTGCACAATTTACGACCGCCTTGCTTAGAAAGTCGTATGCTATTACATACAGCTGATGTTGCAGGGTTTCATTTGAACCAGCAGGATATTTTGAATGAGCTCAAGGCTGCTACAGTTGAATGCGGATACACATTACATTGGCCCAGACACATTTCACTTGTACAGCAGTACTTGTTACTAGATTTGCGAGTAATGCATGCGGAGAAGCTTGTCTTCATTTCGAGAATTGAACCATGAAATAAGTGCCAATAAGTATCATTTACGAGACACCATCCAAACATGACCCATAGCAATATACAATCGTGTCCCTAAACAGCAGTTGGCTTAATGAGATACCATGATGTTATGAGTACAGTCTAGGTCCTCTTTCGATACAAAATGATGGCCATTTCACATGTTAAACGGGGCTTGATCCATTAGGAACATCAATAAAGCGTTTATTGCACTTATATATTTTAGAGCACTTAAGGATGTTTGATCGATTTCAAAATAATAACTGATAATTTAAACACCACTGCCATTGATAGGTAGATAAGAAATAAGTATTATACCATAGAAGTCTGGATTGGCTCAAGATCTTATGGCAAGAACAAGTGGTCTTTATTGAAGCCGAGCCAGCTGCCCCTTACCTAATATAATCCTTCGGTGAAAATGTTATTTGACCCCAATAGAATACTTTTGTCTTTTCGGGTCAAATAAAAATGTCACCGAGAGGTATTTATTATTTTCTGAGGAAAAACGCAAAATAGACTATAATACATTTGGTTATTGATAACAATTATTGTTAAAATAAATGCAAATTACGTACCATTGGTGATTGTATTTAATTCAGTACATTATTATTTTGATTATTTCACAAATTACGAACTTGACATGTTGCCTCACAGGCTGGCAATACTTGCCCTGGTGCAATGTGTCAGATTGACAGCTATAATAAACCACAATCCTATCCAACCCGTTAGACTGCAAAGTAAAGCATTGCATTTTAATGAATCTCTTGATTTAGTTGAGAAATATAATGCTGGTGTTCAAGGATGCATAGTATGAGATAGCGCACATTGTCCGCAGCATTTGCGATACTTGCAAGGACATTAAATGGAACCAAAACGGCGGAATGATCTCCATGTGATGCCAGTCAGTACTATACCAGTTTGTCGCCCGGATCAGAGCTTGACTTTGCGTTTTTTGAGATCATTGCGTGCAGCAGAGGAAACATCCCTCATCAAATAACATGATGGGGAACAGACATTAGCCAAAGCCAGTAGTGAATTCGCTACATTCCGTTATAACGTGATGAATACCTATAAAATGGAGTATGAAGACACCTTCCTTTAAGTATATCGATAGCAGATTTGTTCATCAATTGTGATAGCGGAAGTGCATTCCGTGGAAGCAGAGAATGAAAAACGCAGAAAGCCTTTTTAATATGCACTCGTCAGCGATTAGCGAACATTTACCTTTATGGAAACCTAGCGGCTCAAACGTCTGCTTGTGAAGAAGTTATTTGAGAGAGCAGATGAATCGACCCGTTACAGCTATCGCTTGATGTGCTCTATCTTGCCAGCAAACCCCGGCTACACTCTGATTGGTGCCACGATATGGTAGCCCAATAAACCTACGATTGATGAGACCAACAAAAATAAAAGTGACGGATTAATGACATCATTACGTTTCAAATGTCGGTTGAGCTACGTTGTATACGGCACACTTATCACAGCACTGGGTAGACAATTGTAACGGATGGACTGACAACAAAGTATCATATATCGGCATATACGAGGTGGCGGGAAGCTGTTCTTATTGTGAAGGTATAATTACTATATCTTGAATAGTCGTCAGTGATATTCTGGTTTATGCAGCTGTTGTGTCCGCACATTCTTATTCATGTATGGTCATCTAGGAATCATTTCTACTATCCTGACAAATTCAACTGTTGCAAATGACGCGCTATTGACAATTCATAACCAAAACAACAAACCCAATAATATGAAAAATACGAAACTTGTGGTTAACTCCTACGAGTCGTACACCATGGAGTTAACAAGAGGTGTATGAGACCAAACAAAGGGTCACTTGATGTCTGCTGACCAATGAAGGGCTAACAGCTGTTACTGGGGTACAGTAGAGTATTGACAACATGAAAAACAAAGGATAACACATGACATCATGGTGAAGTAGGTAGGAGTTGGGTTAAGTATGGACCACGACGGTACATGGCGTGCTATACATGGTTCCTACTAGAGTGGCGTTTTGTGTCAGTAATGAACTCGGTATGGGAATTATATGACATTAACCTTTGGGGCGATTGTAGCCACAAATCGAATGATGACATGCAATATCATTACGGTCATGATAATATTTTTATAACAGGGCATGCTACGCCGTTGTGAGGCTATATCTACCATCATGGCTGCAAAAATCCATTGAGCAAGTAGACGATAATCATAGAACAGAACATGCTAATCATATCGTGGTTAGAAAGGACACGCAGAGGAGGTATGATCAAAAACATGAGACGTGTACAAGCGTTATATATTAGCTCATTACGTCACAATTATTAACGCATGCAGCGCTACAATAGCAATCAGCTACACAGTGCCGCGAATGTAGCACACATTAATGTAACAGCCATTTGAGAAGCAGTCTGCCCGGGATTAAGATGCATAGCGCAGCTCGCCTTCAATCAGACAAACGCGTCTATCTAAGAGTTGTATATTGCACATTCGTTTGCTACCCATAATACTTACCGCTTGTGATCAAACTCAGCTGATGATGGCCAGGATATAATAAATACCGTGATTATAGTCTCAGCAATACAAGCACTGGTTGTCATGACTGTTCTGCCTAGTGTCCTTGTGTTAGTTGCTACTGTGACTATAACCCGGATGATAATCACTCAAACAAAAAAACAATGATTATAAACCGGAAATGATAACCCGGTGATATCACCATGGGATTGATAAACCCATCCACATTTTGCACCTAGTTGTGTTACTGTTACGCATAGAACACGAGCAGTATTTGAGGCTCGATTCGGTTATTGTAGCAGAAGATGAGATATGCCGAAGTGAGGTGAGCAATGTAAATAACAACACAATGAGTGAAGGTGTTATGATGCCATTGGGCAGGGGTTGGGGTCAACGTCCGGTCATATAATCCTTTTTTCTCCACAAAGACTTACACTACCTAGCTCACAATCATTAATGGTATTAATGATCAATCGTCCTTAGCTGATTGTTTGTTCAATACAGAGTCATGTTTAACCTGCGCTGGAATAGATGTAGAGCATATTCTTCCTTGCCAGCTGAGGGATCCTGGATCCTAAATGCCACCTGTCAGGCTGCTCCTACGCACCAAAGCGACGAAAATAACCACTTATCTGAATGCCTCAGTACAATAAGCAAAGTACCACCCTCTTTCTACTACAGTTTGCGAAACTGTAAAAGGTTCATGCCGTTGTGTAATTAAAAGACTCTTAAGGCCGGTAATAACTGTAGGGCGTTATAGCCCATTGTTTCACGGGAAAAAGCGATGGAAAACATCAAAGAACTGAAACACACAGTTTATACACATTGGTGTTTATCGAGTCGGAAGAACTTGCCAGTTTATTATTGACGACAATGAACCAATAGGGACCGGAACATTGTCTCCACAGAAATCGCTAACACATAGGATGGGCATTGATTGGCGCAGTTTGACCTGGAGATAGGGGTGCGTACCGGGAGAGTCAAGGCGACTGGTGATAACAATTCAGCCATTTCACAAATCTGGCAGTCCTGGCAGCCGTGAATATATACCAGCCTGTAGTTGCACGGTCTACGTTAAGCTGATTGAAAGGGTGGTTGTGGTCTGTCATGCTGTGGAACGCAGAACGTCCGGGACAAAAACAATGGAATGTATAACGCATAATCAACCGGCATATATAATCATTCAATAACCTAAGATGAGGGTATGAGATCTCCCCAGGCAGACCGTTTTATGCGCCAGTGTTATTTCGATATATGTCCAGGCAGACCATCTCATGTGCTATAGCCATATCAATATTTGTCCAGGCAGACCATCTCATGCGCTATGGCAATAGCGACTTTAACCCAGGCAGAATCGCCCTTTTCTCGCAGTCACCTGTAGCTATTCTTTTCTTCTCTTCTGGCAAACACAATACGCAAACTCTCTTTTACTTAATACCAAAGTCTGATAAATGATCTCACTAGCTTCGGGAGAGCAAACAGATTATTAATTTGCTAATGAACGATTTATGAGAGGTGAGGATTTTTGCATCGTAAGATGTGGCATGGTTGATGCGTACAGGAGTAGCCTAGATAAAGCGTGCTTATCACTGCAACAGCAGAATGCACGCATGGCGTGGACCATGTAATGCTTGTTTTACAAACCAGTTGGGGCAATTCTTCTCCTAATTGGATTTGCAGAAACTTTTCGAACCCCTCTCATGGCAAGGTAATCAGCTTAGATGGATTAGGTGCTTCGGCCAACGTGTGATCTCTCATCAGGATCATCAACATATGTGCTGGCTGGTGGCAGACAGCGGCGTGCATGGCAGAATAAATTTGGGTATAAGTGCGTCTGTATAAAGAGCACTTCATGCAAACTACATTCGAGGGAATGCTGAAGTAACTGTGTTCCATCAAGAGGTGGCTATACGTGTTGTTAACTAAGTAGGATTCTACATTGACATCAAAGTGTTGGAGGAGCAGTATGCCAGCGGCCAAGCCGGGATCAGAAATCACCAGGTATAACGCGGCAAGATGTTCCGATGCTGCAACAAGGCGATTGAACAGCCCTGGATGCCGTAGACATTATGACGTCACATCGTTAATGAAATGATAACCACATCCTACAATACCGAACTCACTAGAAATTATACTATTATAGATGTCTGCAGTCCCTCTACAGAAATAAACATCACCCCATTCGGTCACTGGTGCCGCGCCCCCCACTCCCCCCACCCCCCGCCAGACAAACATTTGAAACAGGAGTAGCCATCCCCCTTTATACGATGGATATCAACGTCATCCAGTACAGCAGACGTCAACACCCCGTCTAGCGACAGTCATCACCCATACATACAATTGCTACTGCCTGGATGATATGTTGAATTTATGCTACGGATAATCATATCTAGGATGCGGTCACAGGCCGGCCATATTAAGAGGATTACAAACACATTAACGCCAATGAATCGGTGCCAATGGGAAGTGATGGGACAAGTAGACCTGTTGCAGGCTCGTAAGTAGCGCATTCATCACACAGCACCTAGCATTAGCGTCAATCATGTATTAGCAATATTCATATGCAATTTAAAAACAACAACAAAACGCACTTACGCTCATCCAGCTACGAGGGGACCCGATAGGGACGCTAGTCGTGACGTCATGAGCCCAGCTAACCCAGGTCAAAATCACCCAAGAACACCAAGATGAGATATGGCGCCCCCGAAATGCAAAGACATAAAGGCTCAACTCGGATAGTAAGATACACGTGCCAATCTGCGTGGAATGGGTCAGCTTTCAAGAGATTTATACGAATCGAGCGATATACAGATAAATGTTGAATAATCCTTCAGGTCTACAATCGAGTGGAGATGCCCTGTTAGTGGTTCAGTTGCCTGTAACACTAGCGTCCCTGTCAGATCTATTAAGTTTTTGGCTTAGTATAGCCTCAAAAAAGTAGTATACTGTAATGACTAATGCCAAATGGAAGTACCTCACAATATAGCACACGCACGACGTAAGATGTTACAGTATGTTGACGATATGACGTGATGTATACATTGTGTCAGGATATCGAATGTACAGGATGTTGACACTTTGACAGAATGCTGACATTTTATCAGGATACTGACATTGTGACAGGATACTCAATAGACAATGGCACAGCCATGCATCGGCAGTTCATAGCTGTAACATCATTGCAGGGATAATAATGCGTCAAGCTTTGACCTATAACGTAATGCGACACATCTAATGCCAAACGGACTCGGCTGTCAGGTAATATCCTAGTCATTTCCGCTGCCCTTATTCCATTCGTTGTCAGATTCCAGCTGAGCAAGGAAGCAGTCATATATTCATAATTGGTGCACAGCTATTGCACTATTGAAGTATGCACGGAGGAGACAGGAGACATTTCTTCTGGACATAAGTAACATCATCAACGTCGCATGCTGCTGTATCAAGTCGGGATAGCGGAAGATATGTGCATCAGTATTGTCGCCAGGTACAGGTCGATAGGGCAGAGAGAATAGCAATGGAAGATGATGCGCTGTAGACCTAGTGGGTTATTCAAGAACACTTGAGTTCGCCGATGATCCAGTTTACTTATGGCACCTACAATCTGTGGTGATTAAAGTGCTGAGAGGCCGTTATTCGTGTTATTAACATGAGGCGCCAAAATAATTCAAGCGACTATCACCAGTTCCATTAGCTTGACAAAACACTGCCCGCCTCAAATTTGACTTCGAAAACTCTACATCAACTGCCAAATAGCGTTACACTGTCTCGCCAATGCCTCAGGCCTTCGCCACTAGATCTTTCCTGCCATACGTTTACATACGTTTACCACAGACTTGTTAACAACGTGCCATAGCAGATGATAACCCAACTAGTATGAGTCCATCGCGAGCCGTTATTGCTATAAGGCTTGCTCACGTCATAGCATGTCAATACGGCTTCATTTTTCCAAGTTCTCACAGCGACTTCACATGAACACGGCGATAGCAGCGTTGCCTCCATCAGCGAATGAAAGCTCTTGGACATGTCAAACGTGTTGGTTGAATGGAAATAGATAAATTCTTCCACTTGGTTTGATTTTATTTAAAGGTAAAGAAACATTTAAGTCGTCAGACCAAGCAGGCTTGTTATAAGAAGGACGAATCCATAGCTGTATTGGCATCCTGACATATGCGCACTAAAATGATCATCGAAAGCCAAATCATTTCTGAACGGAAGAGAAAACTACTTATTACCCATGATGTATCAATGAGATAACTGATCGGGAAGACTGGCAACGTTTAAGATGTCGAGTCATTTGTCAAGCTGATAAGAGAGACGAGCTCGTTGGAAGTTCAAACGAGATCGCGTCTTATCTGCTCATTAACACAAAGGCCTCGATGAGCGTCATTTATCAACTTCCGGGGGCCACGTCGTTCTGGATAATGCCGTCAAGGCGGTGGAGTTTACTGCGTAATAACACTTAATGCCTGGAAATAAAATGTAAATGATTGCCTTTTCATAGAGCAATAGTTGCCTTGGTTCAGAGGGCCGGGCATTGGTCTATTATCTAAGGCTACCCTCAAGCAGGAGCAAAATAAGTAACAGAGGCAGGGGTGTAGGGGGCCTTGTCCGCGCATTTTTACCACGATGTGTTCCATCAACGGTGAGCTTCTAAACTGCCCCTGAACAAACATATATGAATAAGGAAATATAGAGAGCTAAAGACTGCCATTTATTGACAGAGCAGTAAGAATGGCAGCTTTCTTTGCCTTCTCCCGACCTTCTCAACTTCCCTTCGCCTGATCTCCACCATGTTGTCGTTATCGTTATGTCTTTTCGCCATACCACGCCAACTTGCGCATCACATGCCAGCCTCTCTCCAATCTTCATCACTTGTCAGCCTCTCTCCAATCTTCATCACTTGCCAGCCTCTCTCCAATCGTCATCACTTGCCAGCCTCTCTCCAATCGTCATCACTTGCCAGCCTCTCTCCAATCTTCATCACTTGCCAGCCTTTCTACAATCGTCATCACTTGCCAACCTCTCTCCAATCGTCATCACTTGCCAGCCTCTCTCCAATCGTCATCACTTGCCAGCCTTTCTACAATCGTCATCACTTGCCAGCCTCTCTCCAATCTTCATCACTTGCCAGCCTCTCTCCAATCGTTATCACTTGCCAGCCTCTCTCCAATCGTCATCACTTGCCAGCCTCTCTCCAATCGTCATCACTTGCCAGCCTCTCTCCAATCGTCATCACTTGCCAGCCTCTCTCCAATCGTCATCACTTGCCAGCCACTCTCCAATCGTCATCACTTGCCAGCCTCTCTCCAATCGTCATCACTTGCCAGCCTCTCTCCAATCTTCATCACTTGCCAGCCTTTCTCCAATCTTCATCACTTGCCAGCCTCTCTCCAATCGTCATCACTTGCCAGCCTCTCTCCAATCGTCATCACTTGCCAGCCTCTCTCCAATCGTCATCACTTGCCAGCCTCTCTCCAATCGTCATCACTTGCCAGCCTCTCTCCAAACGTTATCACTTGCCAGCCTCTCTCCAATCGTCATCATGTGCCAGCCTTTCTACAATCGTCTTCTTCTTCGAGACTCCCCACTTCCTCCCATCCCTCATCCAAAAGCCTCCGCGTCACTTAAAAGCTATTGTTCTGATATACCGTTCCAGCTAACAGTCTATATAAAGTAGCCTCAAAGTGATCTAAATCGGGTCTCTGAAAACTGCGGCCGATCAATTATACAACAGACTTATACCATTCTAATTCTATTAAATTACCATCGCTTACAACTGAGTCTGCAAACATCTCGTTCATACCGTTCGAAGCCACCAAGAGCGAAAACAACTAGCTTATATCGCCTGTTTGTTTCAATGCATAACAATCAACCATCAAAGAGAAAGCGTGAAATATACATGAGTTGCAGCTCTCAACAAACCTGAGCACGATAACTAAGGAACATAGCCGGGCTAACTTTCCGAACATAATGGGCCTGCTCACACTGCTGCTTAATCAGACTTATCAATATTAATAAATGTGTAAATGCAAGCAGGGATCATTATGAGTCATGAGGTGAGTTATGGAGGTAGCGTATTTGTAAAGCATGGTAAATCCACACAGCTATCAGTCGCTGTGTTGTGAATTCATTTATGGGGAATTCAAGGGCCCTACCATTAGCTACTGACGAAGTACAGCCGTTAAGTAACCTCCATCATATGAACCTGACTCCATCCTCTATGATCCTAAAGCCTGGGCTGTCTCGCATATGACTATCTCGAGGCTGCAGTACATTACCTTCTGAAATTGTTTCCATACAAGATGCACTGTGCTGGATATTGGCATTCCGAGTGTGGTAATTAAGTTAGGAAGCCAACAGACGAGAGAGCATTGAGAGGCAGGCAATGCTCAACCGTTCGACTGCTGGTTACGTGACGAGACAATAAATATGAATACTTCAATCGAGGCCCATTCGGGGGGCCAAACCCATTACCTCAGATACATGTGAGAACGTTGTTTGTGTTGTTAAGTGAATGATGCTTTATTATTCGATTTTGAGCAATCAATGCTATTGACGAAGCTGTCGTTTGATGTTAATGATATCATTAATGATATCATTAATGATATCATTAATGATATCAATAAATAGTGGCAATAATATTAATATGTGACATAAAATGCTCTTTCTGGTGCATGTTAAGCCACGCATTTCATTCGTATGTGATTTAGCAAATCGTCTTTGTAATGTCATGGATATTGTTAATGATGACGTCAATATGCAAAACGCTTATTAACGACGAGACGGGGGCGCGTGGGGTGGGGTGGGGTGGGGTGTGGATATGGATCTTCGTCGGCTCCATTTACTTAGAGTTTGCTACGTATTTATTTCATTACGACCAATACCCAGTTTATGTTTACATGTACAAGAGCCAGTAATCAAAAATGCCTGTTCCTATAAATAATTGGAAAACGCTCAGTTCCAACATCACAACCAGGCTTATGTTGAATTTCTTAAGTAATAATCTTGTTATCGAAGCTGCGCTCTACCACTGATATTTATTGCACCTAAGTATATTAATTTCCGGACTTTTGGCATGATGCGCTATCAACAGAGGGCATCATTTGAATCATAAATAATTATCATAAAACCTGCCCATTGCGTGAAACGAAAGATGCGATAAACGAAATGGGTGAAATAAATATAGGTTGAGCTAGGATTAGAAAAAATATGGACACATGAATAGTTGTCTTTATATTATTTGGCGATGATCAATGTCGAGACGGTGGTCACAAGAGATGGATGCTGGCTTCACTAATGCATACAATTATATCGCCCTTTCACAGAGGGAATCTTGTTTTTATTGGTTCTTGCTGTGTACGTAACGATGTTTAAGTAGCAATGATTTGGTGAGTATATGCGGTATGTACGAGCACTATGACTGCTGGTCGAAGCCAGTGCACGATTGAGACGCTAAGATACGATTAATTCATCACACCACGCCTTCTGTTTTGGTTAGGTGAACCACTAGACAACATGCTAACCGCATGAGATCGAATGGTGTATAATTGTCTGCCAGGTTGCTTACCGCTGATTAAAAGAGGGAACGATATGAACCCGATTGTACGTTTTTCACCCTTGGTCTTTTTGGTTTCAGAGAAAACCTGACCCTTGCTTTTACTTTTCTAACTCCTGCTTGACATGACTATTCAAACTTATTTTCTTTATTCATGAGCAGGCACCATACGTGTAATCAACTTTGTGAGGGCATTAAGTAAAGTACGCTGATTGGCAGTGTAGTTGACGTTCGTGCCCTATGTTTATGTAGGTTATGAGTGGATGACGGGTCGGAGTAAAGTAGGATAAGGTGAATATAATAAAATACACTCGATCTGATGTGAAGACCATATCTTATTCGATACAGACGTTTGTTGTAGGGTTTCACCTGAAATAAAGGCAGTAACAGTTGAAGATGGAAAGACGCTGTCATATTTTAGTGCCAGAGCAGTGCTCTAGAAAAAGAGTAATATATGTAAAGGAGAAGCTTGACTTTGTTAAGATAATGGCACCATGCAGTAAGTGTCAATGGGTTTCATTTATGAGACAGTGGCTCGATTAATACCTAAGTGCTCAGCGTATGGTCTGGGTCTAAGGCGAATATTAGATGATGGACATTTCTATTTGTTAAACTCACCTTTATCCAGCGGGACTCATACACTGCAAAACTAATTTCATATTCCAGGGCATTATACGATGTTCGATCGATTTTAGAACACCGCTGACAGCTACCACGTTCAAGGAAAGTTATTATTAGAAATTGTAAACAAAACAATGCGATTATGCGATTCGCTTTAGGGTAGTGGTGTTAAGTAAAGTCTCTCTACATTAATCTAGGTACCTCTGCCAATGAAGGTATTATCGCGAGGAGGAGTGGATTCACTCACGATCGTATAGCAAGTGGCTTTTATTTACGCTATGTCAACAAAATAGAACTCAATTGGGGTCGAATATGAACGGATCGTGTCACCGATACCTTATGCTTATGCTCTTAGGAATAACACGGAGTGCACAGATCTTGAATATAATACATTTATTCAGAGATCATAAATGCTATATCAATATTCATATATGATATGACATGCTATAGGCAGAGTACGTTCCAACATTATGTCACACGAAAATTAAGGTGAATGACTCAGCTATTGGACTAAATTGTAGGCACAAGGACGGCTGATCTAATATATCAAACTGGAATACAACCAACCAGTTAGTCGTTGTATGTTGTTTGTGCCGATATATGTGATCATTTGAGTCGCCAAGTACCTTTGTCCAATGAAAGTCATTTTAGTTTTGAATACCCAGTGTTTGATAATGCTCAGCGGCGGTGCTGTCCTACAGTGCTAGCTCACTTATTGGGATACAAAATATTTGACTTAGACCATAGCATTCAATGAAGCTCTTGAACAAGTAGCACAATATATATTTTATAAAACATATTTGCTTAGTGATCAAGGATTTGGTAGGTGTAAAATTATCCATAGAATATTTAGCACACATTGTCTTCGCCACCTGCGAGGCTTGCCAAGACATCGATGGAGCAAAGACGGATGAATAAGCTCCATGCGATACCTTAAGCCCATGCCTGGCCTTCCCAGCCGTGGCGGCGCCTCTATATAATCCGCTACTACCTATACTTGCCGCCATAGTCTGAGATTGTTCACAGTGTGGCGTCCAGCAGAGGAAATAGCTTTTATCGAATAACAGGCTAGTTAGCAAGCATCAATCAAAGCTGTATTGCATTGAACGTCAGTGCAACACGTGTACAATGGAGGCACTGATTCAATTGGCCTTGAGCCAACTTGATTTACAACCGTATATACAAATACTCGTATGTCGCGGATTATAATGACACCGCCCATTTGTAAACATCAATCGCAGGTTTATTTACCATTTGTGATTTCAGAAGTGCATCCCGTCGGAACCGCAAATGAAATTATTAATTCAAACCCGCCAGCGATGAGTAAACGATATTTTACATGGTCGAGGATTCATCTCATTACTAAACTGCATAATGTGGTATGCCTTGCAAACAAAGCCAGGCTACAGAGCGATTGGTGCCACGATTTGGGGTCCCCATTAACCTACGATTGATGATGCCAGCATTTATAGGTCATGGTTTAATGGCTACATTCCGCCTTTAGATGGCGATTGAGCGACTTTCGGAACGACACACTTTGCAGAGCAACGGATAGACAATTCGCACCGGCGGAATGATAATACAGTACCGTTTATTGGTGATTACAGAAGACAGCACACAGACTGTTCTCTTTGCAGAGCTATGTAATACAAGAGCATCCATCATCCCACTAGAGCGTATTTTGAATAAACATCATTATTTATCTGCTTTATGAAGCGATTGTAATTGATTTAATAGTTCGTTCTCTGAATAAGGTTTGCACACATTATTTGTGACTATATCAACATAGTACCCAGACATATGTCTGCTACATAGCATCCTCGTATCCTGAACATGGGTTTGAGATCTGTCAGCATGTGCCAAATTTCATGTCTGTACATGTTTTACCCCTTCATATAAGCTGTGTATTGGACAATTGCGAATTGACATGTTTGCTAATGCACAGTCATAAATGATTCACATCTTATATACAGAGTACAATAAAACTATATGCCTCTTACAAGAGCATAAGAATAAATGGCTGGAAGTTGCTGTAAAAGAACAGGTAAGTAGGAATTGCACAACAATAAAGTAACTTCGAAATTTTATGTTCAATCTATATATGTATGTAGTTAACAGAGGGTTAACAAAAGGGGTCTGAGACCAAACAAAGAGATAGCAATATGATGTCTGTTGATATACAGAGTGTTAAAAGAATGCTGTCAGTGTGGATAGCAAAGGATAACCCGCGATGTCATTGTAAATGAGACTATCGAGATGCCGGCAAACAAATGATAACAAGTGACCTCACCGTAAAGTAGAGTGCTGTTTGCATGGAAACGAAAATAACTGATAATGTATTTGTGTGTTGAATACATAGCGAAAAAGAACACCAAGTACAGCCTTTCTGACGTACAGCGTTGGATACATTGACAACAACGGATACCAAGTCATTGTGAAATAAAAAAAATTCAACATAACAAACATAGGAGTATAATATATGTCATTTTAGGTGTTGACTACAAGACAAAGGGTAAGAATGCATGTAAGTGTGAAGTAGCCGGCTGGAAAAGTGGTAAACAGAAGGTGGACAGTGTGTGCATGCGTTTGATTCTCTTCAAAAAGTTAGCTTTTTCACCACATATTATCCATGCAGTTATTTTGTAGCATTCGACTGGTTGCTTAGTGATGCAGTAAATGAGGACTTGCAGTTGCCATGAGTTCTTAAACCAATATCACACAACCCTTTAATTAGCTCCCTAATCCAACTCATTTAGTTAATTACAAGTCTCACGGGTGTACATCATCTTGTCTCGTGCTTGGATAGCCGCGATAATCACATTTGTCGAAAATGTGGCAATGATAAGGATGTTTGATATAGCTCTCAGGCCGGGTTATTTATGACCACGACAGGATTACTGGTGCACCAGATAAGAACAATTGTGCCTCACATCATTGACATCATTGCACCAGTATCGCCAAGACGGCAGCAAATAGAGATAACAAACGATACATCATCTGCCTTGAACAGGGTAAGTGCAGAAAACTACCACGAAGTTTGTGTATTATGTACCACAAATAAATAGTGATATTACGTACAATATTGTATTTGAAGGCAGTGAGTAATATTAAGCGTTTTATCACGCAGCAGCTTATCAAATAAATAAATAGCATCTACTCATCCACTTAATCGTACAGGATCAGATGATATCACACCACATATCGCCGTCATAGCTCGCTATGTAAACACTTTGGCACAATACTGAGACAGATGGCATAACAACATGCAGCGCAAAGCAAGCAATATGAAGTAGGCTGTTATTGGGTATTGCACAATAGAACTACTTCAGGGTTTGAAAGAGAAATTATTGCGATGGGGGTGTATGATAAACCAAGCATCACACCATGACATGGATTCTTCATAGTCATCACCTGCCCTGGCGAAAATAACCCTTTGTGATATTTTGGACAGATGTGACCCTGTTGGGGACACGGACTACATTCGCAGAGGAGACCATTGTTGTAGAGATGAATTTGGCTGCAGTGATGGAGATTAGCAGTGACCTGTTGGGGCGGCAGGTGGTTTGTGGTGTTGCTGGGATGGTGATATCACACCATCTCTAAAGATGAATTGTTAAGCTCAGCGGTTGCATGCATTAACAAAGCTTGGTGAAACTGAACAACCACATCATCCATCAACGCAGATAAGAGAGTTATAAGAGATCAAATTACCTATATGGTAGTGTTATTTCAAAACGACCATGTAGACAACGACTTGTTATACACTAAAACGTCTCAGAAAAAAACGTCTATCGGACACAAGGTGCCTCACTCTTTCCGCTAGAGATTACGAAACTGTAATATGTTTATGACACTGTGCTGAATATATCACATAAGCTAGAACACAAGTCATATTCCAAGGTTTAACAGGAGCAGGATATGGCCAGCATCAAAGAGCTGTAACATACAGTCGCAGTATATAACCTGTCGTGTTCACCGATTCAGAAACACTAGCCAGTATATTACTTGCTAAAATTAACCCCTAAACCCCACAAACATTGTCTCTGCTGAAATCGTTAACCGTTTGCCTTACAGATGAGGGACGTGCAGGAGCGCCAATGCAACTGGTGATAACAGTACTGCCATTTGACAAATCAGGCAATCATGGTGGGTAGTGACGATATGGCAGCTTACATTTTCACAAGAACATGGCTGCAGGTTGTCTAGCTCTGAGGTAAGACAGTGGCAAGTTTAATTTATATATATACAACATCTGAGACCAAAATAATTAAATATATAACACAACACAAAACCCTTCGTTGAGACGAATAAATTGGCTGCAACAAGTGATGTATAAACCACTCGTAATGTATATCTGGGCATGATACCAATTTAACAGTCCAAAGGATGCGACACGGTCCGGTAATCATAGCTCGGTCACATGTTGTTTTTTTATCCTAACTCACAATTGCGGAAAACAATTTGTCAAACTTTGACCTATGACGTAACACAACACGTTCTATACATCCCAAACGCGGCTGTCAGGCAGTATTGCAGTCATATCCGCTTCCCACAGTAACTTGAGCAAGGATAATCGTCCCCTTACCCGGTCGGAATCTCGCCACCCTTCCCTACTACCTCACCTAAGCGTCACCCTCATGACCACAATCGTCTCCCATATAGCTTTATCAATTGACATCACCCATAATGGCTGACATCGTAACCCCATGTGGTTACAGTCATCACCCACACGACTTCCTGGAAGCTCTTGTAAAGTTATACCACAAGGCACAGAAAATCATATACGATGTGGTTGTGCACGCAATGGAGGCAGGTTACAAACATATAAACGCCAATGAATCGGTGCCAGTGGGAAGTGATGAGACAAGTGGACCCGTTGCAGGCTCGAAAATAGCGCATTCATAGCACAGCACCTAGCATTTGCGTGTATCACGTATTGGCAATATTCATATGCAACATAAAAACAATCAGCGGTAATGCTGATCCAAATATGAGGCTATGTGTATGACGCAACAGCGGTGCTCGTCATGGCGTGTTAAGCGCAATGACCCTCACCTAAAATGAGGGCCATATTCCAGCACACCAATATGATATGTTGTGCGACCGAGAAGCAAAGACATAAAGGCTCGAGTCGGATAGCAAGATACACGTGCCAATCTGCACGAAATGGGTCAGAGCCCGAGAAATTTATGCATGCAGAGCGGGCTGCAGATAAGCATGGAAACATTTGTCTGGTCCACGATTGGAAAGTACAGTGCCCTGTAACCCAAGCGTTCATGCCAAATGCTACCGCATTGACGACTGACAGTCACGATCTATTGAAAACCTTCCGTGTTTCGCTGCTATAACGTCGCGCTACCTATCACGAATTTAACGTATTGTGTAGTGGTTCACGTATACAGTACACCTTCAACTACTTGAATCAATGAATCAAGCCTACTAGAAGCAGCAGAGAAAACAGCGTATGCACACTAAGAACGGTGGCATTGTGACCGAATATGGACATCAACAGGGATGTTGGTGTTGTAACATGATTTTGACACATTGACAAGATGTTGACATTGTCACATAATACCAATATAATTATAGCATTGCAATGTTTCGACACTTCATTACTGAAGCATAATTGTATGGAAAACGATTGACATTATACAACACGTTTCATACTAACTGAACTCGGCTGTCAGACAGTAGGCATTTCTGCTGGCCAGAGTAACTTGTTCGATGAATGTTAGCTTCCAGGTGAGCAATGAAGCTGCCAAGTATTCGTTTATGGAGCGCAGGAAATGAAATATCAGTGAAGGCTGCACTGGGCCGACGGTGGTCATACCACTGGGCCGACGGTGGTAATATCACTGGGCCGACGGTGGTCATATCACTGGGCCGACGGTGGTCATATCATTGGGTCAACGGTGGTCATATCACTGGGCCGACGTAGGTCATATCACTGGGCCGATGTAGGTCATATCACTGGGCCGACGGTAGTCATATCACTGGGCCGACGGTGGTCATATCACTGGGCCAACGGTGGTCATATCACTAGGCCGACGGTGGTCATATCACTGGGCCAACGGTGGTCATATCACTGGGCCAACGGTGGTCATATCACTAGGCCAACGGTGGTCATATCACTGGGTCGACGGTGGTCATATCACTGGGTCAACGGTGGTCATATCACTGGGCCAACGGTGGTCATATCACTGGGCCGACGTAGGTCATATCACTTGGCCAACTTTGGTCATATCACTGAGCCGACGGGAGCCATATCATTGTAACATCTAGCTGATTTCTCTCTCTCACTCTCTTTATCTATATCGCTCTCTCAACCTCTCTCTTTCTCTATTTCGCTCTCTCTCTCTTCATTATCTCTTTACCTCCGCTCCTCCTATCTGTCCAGTAAACCGCCCTCTACTTGCCAGTCTCTTCCCTATTTTTGCTACGTTTCCTCTACGAAGACCCCCAACTTCCTACTACACCTCATCCCAGAATCTCCGCATCAATGAACTGATATTGTTCTGATACACCGTGCCAACTAACAGCCAATGTGATTTTTACCGGGCTTCAGAAAGCTGCGTCCGATAGAACAGACTTATACCATTCTTATTCAATCAAATGTCGACCGCCGACAATAAATCCAAAGTATGGTTTTGAACAACTTGGTCGAGAAAACTAATTCCTGTATCATAACGGTTGGGCCCGCCCAAAGCAAAAACTACCAAGTTTCAATACCCATCAGAGGGACGTGAAATATGCATGAGTTGCGGCTCTCACCAAACCTGACCACACCAACAAAGGTACGCAGCCGGGCTAACTTACCGACCACAATGGGCCTGCTTACATTGCTGCTTTGTCAGACTTATCAATATTAACCATAGTGTAATTGCGAGCAGGGATCATTATGCAGTGATATGTAAGCCAGTAATGCTCTTTATATGGGGTTAGGGTGCTAAGTCTCCTCAAATTGACCCTCGGGAGGCAGTGCTGACGTGAGTAATGGCTATGGTATATTTGTAAAGCATGGTGAAATTGACACAGCTAATCAGTCGTTGTACTGTAAAACAGTAAACGCACACCTGCCAAATGTTTTATGAGTGAATTAAGGCCGCATGGATGTATCCGCGAAGAGCGGTGACTGCAGGTGGATAATTGATTGGATAGGAGCAGGCACTGGCTGGAACTATGTAGCGTCACTTACTATAAACTCTACTGTTAGTAATAATTTGAAACCTCGAATAGCAAATGTTGTATGGTCGGTTGTAAAGGCAGCGATGTTATTCACTTCTCCGCAATGACCACATAAATCTGTCAACGACTTACATTACCCATATTCAGCCGTATACGGGTAGTGGTGTGACGCATGCAGGTAGCATCTACTTACAATCTGAATATCCTGTAGTGTTCTGCAAGCTAAAATGTGGGCGGCATCTGAGGTATCTGAGGTATAGTGTTGCGTGAGGTACAAGTGTATTTTCTGGCATTGTGATCTCAGACGTGGCTCAATATATGTTCTTTGTGTGAGCTAGTAGTAAGGTAAAGGTAAGCTGCTATAAGGGGTTCTATCATTCTAGCAGTAGATGGCAACACGGCAGCATTGTCCAAAGGAGTCATTGTCAAAACCGGCAGGTTGAATGTGTACAAATAATAGCTTCAGTCCAACTAGTATTGTTCATATGCTATTGCGAACATGTAACATCAGTTGCGTTCAGCAAGCTGTCTCACCTAAACAAAGCTATCATCTCTATATTGCTCTCTAGGGCTGACGGTGGAGTGGACGGGATCAAGAAGGAAGGGTATTACTTCGTTGAATCTGCACAATTTGTGTGCTGAACTGTACGCGATTGGAGAGACATATTTGTACAATATGACAGTTGCAATTCTAGAATAAAGAGTAACTTGCATACATACCAGTTATTTAAGATTCCTATGCATTTGCTAAAACACGCAATTTACATATGTCTTATATATCACTATACTATCTTATTCCTGTTGCTAATATTAGCATCCTGATGCGGCGGTTTAATCATATCGACAGTTAGCATCAGAATAGCTTATAATTGGGGCAGGCGCGATAGAAAAAAAAAACATCTGCATAATTGAAGCCTAGCCATAAGTAGAAATTTGTGTAATCTGATTGATATAAAACACATCCTGGGATTTAACCCGATTTGCCCACTCCAAATATTATTAGGTAGTTTTACGGTCATATATCAAATAGTAGAAGGAAAACGTTTATATTGTGATACATGACTTGGGAGGTTGTGCCATTGAGCAGATGACTGCCTCAATGCTGTACCTCACCACACTCAGTCAAATTGAGGTCCAATCTTTCTTCAACCAACCACCTGCCGGTTGTACTGTTAGTCCCAAATACGCCTTGCGGCACAGGAAACCTGTAAAATATTGAACAGCTGCAACGAGACCTCAAGAAACAGCAAGCCAAAATTTGTTTTATTGTTCAGTCAACTGCGTCGAGGCTATAGACACTTATGGCTATATCGACCCGTACTGCATTACGTACCAATGGTAATTATAACTTTTGAATATCACCACGATACCAGATCCACAAGAACAAGAAGTTCGCCATCCGGTCTCTATTACGTCACTATCCCGGGTTAGGTGGCCTTAATGTTTCACCTTTAGAGCACTTCGCTATACGTTGCGTAAAACAAAGAGACAGCTTGTAAGCTCATGATGTATCAATTAGTCTCTGTGTGTTTTGACTATCATTCCCAGCATGAACGTCGTTTGATGTGTGTCACGTGCACACGCATTAGCATCGCCAACGGCATAACGAGCTCATATCTCCGTGCATTATCAGCCTGTGTAAAGCGCAACAACGAGCGTCGTCCAGTTCTAAGTGGTCATGCATGTGATTACGATATGCAAAGCTCGGCTCCTATGACATCTCTGAGCTTACACCGTGTTATCATCCCGGTTTAAAAATCAAATTGCTGGCAACTCATCTGGGGCATTGCTAGCCGCACAAATGGTATCTGGGATCAGTTTACCCGGCAACAGAAGCAATCTGCATCAATAAACGAGCAAACAGCCCAAAAGGAAAAACAACGCATTATAGAAGGAATGATCAAGAATACCGATATCAAGGTGACTTTCCTGAATTGTGGGAGGGAGCAGAATAACTGAAAGACGACGTCATGCTAATTGATGTGTAAGTTCTGTGTTATACACCGATGGAGGCAATATACGGAAGCCCATTTCCCTGTTACCATACAGTCGGGTATCAAATATGCATCGTTTGTGGCTCTCCCGACGCCGAAACATGTAAACAACGATATACTGATGAGTTGGTTAAAAGCCAACCACAGAAACGTGGTCTGGTATTTTATCGGACTTATATATTAGGGTAAAAAGGGATGACTATTGGGTTTCTTATCAGCACACGTGAATAAGAACTTATACAGAAAGTCGAAGAGAAGTGGTAGCTCACTACACAGGAGGCGATGAGGGTAGTTCAGTTTGTGGAAAGTACACCGCACCATCATTTTTATGGTGCATCCATACACCTGTCGACCCTCACATACTAACCAGTGGCGGTTGTAGTATTTACCTGTGTAACGAATGCATTGAAAAGCATACATATTAGAAACACGCCATACCTTTATGGGTGGGATTACCTTTTCCCTGCCCCAGTGGAACAGATGGAGAGCCTCATGCGCTACGCTGCCCCTAAAACACATCCGCAGCGTGTCTTTCTCAGTAGTGTGTCTTTCCCAACACACTTGTTATAATAGTTCACAATAAGAGCACCACTTCGTATGAAGCATGGATTCAATTGATTGTAATGGTATTATATGCACCTCAATATAATCGTCGTTGTGAGCCTGGATTCAGTGAGACGACCAGAATAATTGTATGCTGCTGTGATGACGCTTATCATCCCGACAGATGACGATAGGCTAGACACGTGACATGCGAAAGTAAATCGTATTGGTCAGTTTTTATGTTGTACGATCAAATGCGGTATATGGACTGGTCATGCCGAGACAATAAAATCCAATGCGGCATATGGGCTGGTTATGCCGAGACAATAGGATCCAATGCGGCATATGGACTGGTCATGCCGAGACAATAGGATCCAATGCGGCACATGGACTGGTCATGCCGAGACAATAGGACCAAATGCAGCATATGGACTGGTCATGCCGAGACAATAGGATCCAATGCGGCATATGGACTGGTCATGCCGCGACAATAGGATCAATGCGTTCAAGGACTGGTCATGCCGAGACAATAGGATCAAATGCGGTCTAAGGACTGGTCATGCCGCGACAATAGGATCCAATGCGGCATATGGACTGGTCATGTCGAGACAATAGGATCCAATGCAGTATAAGGACTGGTCATGCCGGGACAATAGGATCAAGTGCTGTATATGGACAGGTCATGTCACGTAAGACGGGACAATAAAATCAAATGCGGTATAAGGACTGGTCATCCCACGGAAGCCAAGATTATCATAATGCCATGCCACATCATAACGTCCATGTAACCCTGTTGATCATCAAACATACTCCTCCCGAATGTGTAGCCTGACCCGTTACAGTAGCACAAGCCTAAAGTTGACGATGGCGCGTCCTGGCTTAATAGAAAATTCATCGGCTCTAATTAGCTGGAGTGGACGTACATCCGTTCTGTAACCAGTCCATATATATTAACCTGACTTCATTTCTGACGTTGAGTCCACCTTCATGATCCGTAAGCCAACGCGGTAGCGCATATGACTATCACGGGACTACAGTATACAACTTTCGGAAATTGTTTTTCATACAATATGCACTATGCTAGATTTTGGTATTCTGACTGTCGTAATTCAGTTAGTTCGAAACGGGAGGAAAGAGCATTTTGAGGCAGGCGAATAATCAGTTGTTCGACTAGTCATTATGTGACGTGGCAATAATTAAGTGCACTTTAATCGAGGTACACCTACAAGCCTAACCCATTACCATAGATATATAATGTTGTTTGGGCCAATTACGATTTAACGGAAACCATTTATTCACAGCCAATCAATAGAGAGTTACAGGTCTGTTGATTTTAATCTCAGCGGACCAGATTCTCTTCACCTGCGTGATATCTGCTGATAGATGAGCTGTTCCATTTGACAGGCTAAAGGATATATGAGCCAGACATATTACCTGGTGACTGTGAGGGGTTATAAGAGTCACTCAAAACAAATAATTAATCTGAAATGCACCAAACGTTGCATAAAGTGTTAAATGGAATTCGACGAAAAGACATCTTAACAGGAGCCTACTCTGTAACTTTTCGGCTGGGTTTTGGACAAACCAGCTGGTTATGTCGACCGAGCTGAAGGCTGCTAGAGGTGAATGCGAAAGGATATTCAATCCGTAACATTGAACCTGACATATTTTACTAACACAGCAGTACCTTAATAGCAATGCAACCAATATAGCTAGAGAAGCTTGTCTTTGGTTCGATAATTGTACCATGCAATAAATGTCAATACTCTGTTTCATTTATGAGACAGTTATGTCCACAGTAACCCTGCTGCAATAAAGGATATTCAATCCATAACATTGAACCCATATTTTACTAACATCAGTGGTTTAATAGCAATGCAAGCAATATAGCAAAGCTTGCCGTTCGATAATTGCACCATGCAATAAATGTCAATATGGTGCATTTATGAGGATATGCAATAAATGATGCGACTCCAAACATCAGTGGTTTTTTGCACAAGTGAGATGATAGGTGCTCGTTGGATATTAGATGATGAATTTTTTTGCACAATGAGATGATAAATAAAGCATCAATGCTAATTATATATTCCTGAGCAGTATATGATGGTCTGATGATTTCACAACATCCGCTGATAATTTCCACATTCTGTAAGGATTGTCATTCGATGTAGGCAACAAGTGAAATAGCACTGCCACCGATAGATAGACAATAAGTAAATAGTCAAGAAGTCAAATTCACGTTAGATAAGATGGCTAGAACGAGTGGTTTTTATTAATGCTAGCTCAATGGTAGTTGATTGGGGTGGAATATAAACGGATGCTGCCACCTGCCATATTGAATATTCGAAGAAAAAGCGCGGAACATACTGGCGTAGACTAAATACATTTGTTCATTGATAGGCATCATTTTCCCAATACTGACATTTAAACTAATATTTAAAAGAGAACGTTAAAGCATAACTTTAAACATTGATATACGGTGTTATATGGGATGCGATATAGAATGTTAACCTTCGAATAATAGATCAAAGCCTCAGTTGTTGAATCTGTAGGAATGCTGTGCGTGATCTTTGATCACTTACATGTCAAGCAAGAAGTAGAATGCAACATGGCTTGTCATACCAAAACATACAATTATGTATATATATAGGGGAAATAAGAAGTTCAGAATTTGACACGATGTCACAGGCAACAACCGGGACAAGGTAATTATACACAATTGGAAACACTTGTTGATACTAATAAAGAGCACATTAAATCATCGGAATTATTAGGCGGTGGTTTAATGGATTATAAATGCCACATCTCATTTCCATCTGCGCAAGAAATATTGTTTTTGCAAACATAGATCCAAATGATCAAGCGTAATCCGTGGTATATTGAGCGCACATTAACATCAACACCTGGAAAGCAAAACAGCCACGGACCCACGGATGGCTGTATACGCTCCATGTGATACCACCCACCAGCTCAGGCCTAGACATCCTCGCCATGCCGGCGCCACTTTATAGTCTAGTACTATATCCACTTGTCGCCTGAGTCTGAGATTGATATACAGTTTTATAAGAGCGTTGCGTCCAGCAGAGGAAATAGGCCTCATTGAATAACAAGCTATGAAAGAGGCATCCGTCAAAGCCATGAATGGTTTAGCTGCATCCCATTAGAAAGTAGTGCAATGCGTATGAAATGGGAAGACTTTTTCAATTGGCCTTGAACCAACTTGATGTACGACCGCATATATAATGAATACAAATACACATATATCGCCGAGTATGATGACACCGCCCATTGTGAGCATCAAACGCAGATTTATTTACCATTTATGAGTCTAGAAGTGCATTCCGTTGGAGAAGGGAATGGAAATAAATGCAGTTAGTCTTCTAAATGTGCGCTCGTCAGCGATGAGCGAACAATGGGCAAAATGGAGAAAAATATGGTTTGCCCAATGAAAGTACGATTGATGATGTCAGTATATATAAGTCATGGTTGAATGGGTACATTCTGGTTTAAATGACAGTTAAGCAACTTTCTAAATAACAGACTTCGCAAAGCACCGGATTTACAGTTGTTTCTCATGGATAGTTAATTAAGTATCGTATATCAGTAATTCCGTATGCTTCCATAAGGCTAATTTCCTTCGTGAAGTTTTGATGAATTGATAAATATATTTTGAATAATCATCAGTGAGGAAACTATTATGATTAATGAATACTCCTTCCTCTTCTGGGGATGAGTGTACATTATTTGAGACAATATCACCCCTGACCTGTCATTATTATTCATGACCCGCTTATGACAATCAATTTACTAACGTGGATTAGGGCATCAGAAAAAAAATTTAACCATACTAGAGAGTGATAACCCTGAGGCCCTAATGTCTCAAACCAAATAAAGGGTGAACAACGTAATGACATTTGACAAACATAAGGTATATAGTGATATGATTGTGATGCAGACAGTTGACTGCATGGTAAACAGAAGGCAAACATCTGATATCATTGTGATGACATGTGTTTACAGCACGATATACAGAGGATAACAAGTTATGCCATTTTAAAGTTAGAGTTGGTAAAATTGCAACCAGAAGATACAATGAGATGTCATTGCAACAAAAGAGCGTTTACATCATTGACAGCAGACGATAACAAGTGATGGCACTGGGAAGAAGAGTATTAAAATCAACGAAAACCGAGTATTACAATTGATGTCTAGGTAAAATAGAGCGTGTGAAACATTAAAAACAGATGATACTACGTGTTGACATCATGGAAAAACAGGTCATTGTGACGTAGTGTGTTTACACCATTGCAACTAGAGGATAACAAGGGCTGGCGTTGTGAAGTAGTGTGTTTACGTCTTTGGAATCCGAGAATAACAAGAGACGTCATTGTTACGTACTGTGTTTTCAATATGACAAATGGAATGATGATAATGCATTCGCAGCTGACAACAACATATTTGTTGTGTCGGAGTGTCGGACCTTAACAAGGTCTAATCGTCTTGAGAGACCATAAAAAGAAGTCAACAAAAAAGCATCATCAAAGGCGCTCTCCCTCCAGCATGAGTCTTTATGCTTACTTTATTTACTTAAATTTATGTTATTTATTCTGTAGAATTGATGTGCAATCAAGTTTTTCAGTACCATTCCACTGGTTGTTGGTGGTGCAGTTAATGGGGACAGTTGATATGAGTTCTTAAACCAATATCACACAACACTTTAATTAGCTCCCTCGTCCAACTCCTTTTGTTAATAATAAGCCCCGTGGTTGTACGTCAATTGTATGGTGATGGGAAAGCCTCTATAATCACCATTTGTCAAAAATTTTAAGACAGGCTGATATGTTAAATCGTAAGTGTGGCTGTTTATGACTAGAACAGGATAATTCTCGCACCAGATAAGAGCGGTTGTGTATCATTTTACATTCCGGAAATAGTATCGCTAAGACGACAGCAAACATTGATAACAAATGAAAAAATTATTTCTCTCGAACAAGGCTTAGTAAGTGCGTTAAGTGCACTATGCAAACCCAATGAAATCCAGACTGATGCATCTGATAGCGGGGTGAAATATTAAAACCTCATATGGCAAAATCATCTCCTGATCCACAAAATGAAACAAGATCGATAACGGTGAAGTAGAACGTTCATATGTTTAGTTAGCCCCCATGCAGCTGTTGATTGCTAAGCTGTTGGATCACATTACTTATGCGTTATTGTGAGTTGAAGCTGATATGCTTTTAGAACAAATTAAAGAGCAATATTACCTGATCACACATACTCATTTATTCAAAGAAATAACACTTGAATTGGACTCAGTTGTGCATGCGACATTTTCGAGGGTGTTGTTTTGGTAATACGCCACAGTCAAAGATTTTTCTATGCCGAAGCAAGAGACTTGTGATCTTTGTAGGTACTATTTGCCAAAACGCAAATAGCTCGGGTCTTTCGTGAGTACATAAACTTAAAATGAAGGAATTAAGCACCCAAGCACCCAAGTATAAATCAAAGCATATCAAAGCATATAAAGGGGAAAGTCTGGCATGATTCCGATCAACTTTGTTCCCATTTGAGTGATGTGTGGTGCAATTAAAGACCTAATATTACCTATGCATAGGTATACTGGTATGGTTACCCTCAACGCGATGGTAGGCGCAAAAGTCTGATGACAGGCTACATATTTTATGTCAGGACAATTACATAGTTTTGTCTCACAGAGCACTTTTTTGTTGCAGTGTGTGTCACGAGTTTATCATGGTATTTTTCTCATCACATCAAGAGCTATAAAAATCCATTGTGCAAAGTAGGCCGTACTCGTGCAACAGGCTGATCATAGTGTAGTTGGAAAGGACATGAAACATAAGCATGATAAGGCATACAAGACGTATGCAAGCATTAGATATTGACTCACAATGCACAACGTATGAAATGCTAAAATATAAATCATCTACATGTTACTTTCAATCTCGTGAACAATAAGTTGACTATCTGATTTAAGAGCAGCAAGTTTTGTTATGTATATTGCGCGGCAATGGTATTCTCGAGTTCAATCAGAATAATGCAAAAGTCTACGACGTAGACACCTAACATTCGTCCAATAGCCGAGATATAATAACAGCTCTGATCAAAACACATTTTAAAATTGACCAATTGATAATAACACAAGTAATACAACACTGGTTATAATAAACACAATGATAACTACGCCAGTGATAATCAGCTTATCAATGATTACCCTGTGGTGCCGTTTTCAACTATAGCGATATCAACTATGGTGTTACTAACCTCGGTGATTATCACCCTGGTTACTAACCCTGGTTATTATCACCTTGGTGATACTTACCCCTGGGATCAGAGCATAGGTGATAATAACCCCATGATGAAAATGTAGATAACAGTAATACGGGATTTGAGACCCTGGTGATACTACTATTTTCATCTTGGAGATAATATCCCTGGTTATGGTTACCTCGGTGAAACTAACCCGGCAACATTTATCACCTTCAGGGTTTTCTGATCAGCATGGAACATGGGCAGCATTGGATGGTCACATCGGGAATTTTAATGCAAGATGGACTAGGCTAGCGTGGTAGTGATCGGCCGTGATCTATGCACCCATTAGGCGGCTTGTAATGTTACAGTTATCGTAATTGTGTGAGGAGTGGATACATTACACAACGGGTGAAGATGGCATGGTCGTTTCTTGCAGGGATCTGGTGTTAGAACTTGTCAAAGAGTTCTTCCGTTTCGACAAACAATTGTACTGCTAAATTAACGTTTCATTCTCGAATAAAATGAACATACTTTGCTGTGACACTTCTGGGGTCTCGGCTTTTGAAAGCCACCTGACTGTTAACTCCATCGTATATAATTCGTCTACTGAATACTTTGAACGCCTCGGCACACTTACTATCGCTACAGAGGTGCCTCCCTTTTCCCATTACAGCTTACAAAAATGAAGTTGGTTAATGACGCTGAGTACTTAAACTATCGCCAAGGCCTGAATAAAACCTGTAGCGGGTCATAATCTACAGTTTAACAGAAGCAGGATATGGCCAACACCAAAGAGCTATAGCATACAGGTGCAGTATACAAACGGTCGCGTTCATCGAGTCGGAAGAACTAGCCAGTGTATTACAGCCCAAATGAACCAACAGAGACCCAGACTTTGGCACTAGTTGAACTCACTGATACATTGAATGGGCAGCTATTGCCAAGGAAATAGGGGATGCAGATGGAGAGTCAAAGCGAATTTTGCCGCCTGAAAAAAGCCGACAGACATGATAGGCCGTGAAGATATGACAGCTTTCGTCATCATGGTTAACGATAAACTGATGTGAAGTGATGGTTGCAGGTTGTTTAGCTGTCAGGTAAGACAATGTCTCAACATTGACACAAAAGAACCGGGACATTGATTATTGAATGCATAATACAGAACAAACGGAAATCATTCATGCAAGACCCTTAGTTGAGACGAACAAACTAGCGGTAACGAATTGAGGAATAAGCCACTTAAGCTTTACATGGCCTGCCATAACATCCGTTTTACAGTTCAAAGAATGCAACGCAGTCCGGTTATCATGTATTAGTCACGTGGTGTTAGATTATCAAAACTGTGTACGAATAGCAACTGGCTGTGTGGTGGTTTTAGAAACAGACGCCAACGGCTGTGCTGTAGTCGGTACCAACATGGCTATAGATAAGGACCCGGCTAATATTTAGTCACTACCCCCTCCCTACCCGATTCCCGCCTATCCCCCATGTGTTTTTAAAAATAAGCCGCACCATCGCGTTCATGATCGCTTTCCATACAGCTATATCATCACACAGAACACATAATACTCTTATACAGTCTGGAAGATGTCGTGAACTTAACCTACGAAGCATAGATAATCATATCTACAATGCGGTCGTTCACGCAGCATACGCAGACTGTTTTAAGAGGATTACAAACACAAAAGCGCCAATAAATCGAAGGACCTGTTGCAGGCTCGTAAGCAGCGCATTTGTCACACAACACTCGGCATTAGTGTTAATCACGTATTGGCAATATTCATATGCAACATAAAAACAGTCAGCGCTAATGCTGATACAGCCACGAGGTTAGGTGAATGACCGAACAGCGGCGCTCGTCATTGCATCGTGAGCCCAATGACCCCTACCCTATAGTGAGGGCCATATTCCAGCGCACCAAGATGAGATATGGCGTGACCGAGAAGCAAAGACATAAAGGCTCGAGTCGGATAGCAGATCCACGTGCCAATCTGCACGAAATGGGTCAGAGCCCAGAGATTTAGGCATGCTGAGCGGGCTACAGATAAACATTGAAATATTTTTCAGGTCCATATATGAGAGAGGATGTGCCACGTAACGTCCATGCAACAACATACCACAATGACAACTGATTGCCGTGACCCGGTGAACATCCATGATTTTTTTTGCTGACCTCTCAAGTATTTGACATACTATCTCTTCAACAGGCATGTTGACGATGTGACATAATTTTGACATAGTGACATGATGCTGACACTATTAGAGGATGCCCACATTAATGGAGAATCGCACTGCCAATACATTCATCACTAGCGCATCATGGGAAGGGGAACAATGCGTCCAGCTTTGACCTGTGACGTAATACGACATTGTTTGTGCCAACCGAACCAGCCAGTAAGGCTGCATCAAAGTCATTTCTGCTGGACAGAGTATCTTATTCCTATGGTGTTAGTTTCCGGCTGGACAAGGAAGAAGCGTTTTATTCATGATTGGGGCGCAGCTATTGAGATTTCACGGAAGTGCACTTAACTACTGCATCTCACCAAATCAAAAAACTCTCTCTCCTATGCCTCAGGCCTGCACCGCGCGAACTTTTCTTGCCGTCCGTTCACATAATAACAAACACTTATTGACTGACGAAGTGCCACGGCTGTTAGAGTCTATCTTGAGGCATTACTGCTTACGGCCTCGATCACTTACAACTCCATTGCATGACAACATAGCCCCTTCATTCCACTTTGAAGAACCTCAAGGTGAATGCAACGATAAATACCTGCATCAATTACCGAAAGTCTCAGCAAGCGTTAAATATATTCCAACTCAATTGATTTATGACTCCCAAAACATAAATATATCCACTAGGTTTGATATTATTGAGAGCCAAAGAAAACAATTAACAGACAACCAAAGAGTCTTAAAAGAATTACGAAATTATAGCTGCATTAACATCTTGACACCTACACACGTAAATGTCAATGGTGAGCCATATGCGACATATAGATTACAAGATCACAGATCGGGAGGGTTGGCTTGCACTTGAGATGCCGAGTCATTTGTCATGCTGATAAGAGAGGTTATCTAGTTGGAAGTTCTAACGAGATCTCGTCTTATCTGCTCACGAACACAAAGGCCTCGACGAGCGTCATTGGTGGCCATTCATCAACTTCCGAGGGCAACTTTGTGGGGATAATTCCGTCAAGGCATCGGAATTTATTGTGCAATAACAATTAATGCCAAGAAATAATATGCAAAGGATTACTTTTTCATGAAGAAATTCCTAAGAGGACTGTCCTCTACTTTCCGGTCTTCACCATATTCCCGCCACTTACCCTCACCCCCACCGCACCCCATCCCTCATCCCCGAGCCTCTGCATCACTTAAATGCTATTGTTCTGCAACTGTGCCAACCAACAGCCAATCTAAGGTCGACTTATAGTGATTTATAGAGGGCTTCTGAATCCTGCGACAGATCGATTATAGAGCAGACTTATGCCATTCTAATTCTATTAAATGTCGATCGCCGACAATAAATCCCGGATATGGGTTTGACCAACATTGACAACTGGGTCGGAAAACAAATACCCAGATCATTATGTGGGGGGCCGCTCAGAGCGAAAACAACCAAGTCATTTCGTCAGTTCGTTTCAATGCCCAGAAACTAACCATCAGGGGACGATAGCGTGAAAATATGCATGAGGTGCGGCTCTCACCAAACCTGAACACACCAACAAAGGTACACAGCCGGGCCAACTTACTCCGTTATCAATATTAACCATGGTGTAATTGCGAGCAGTGACCATAATACGGTGATATATCAGCCAATACATGCGCTGTGTTTGTTGTTAGAATGCTAAGCCTCTTTGAAAAGTCCCCCATGAGGCGTTGCTGACGAGAGTAATGGAGATTGTGTGTTTGTAAAGCATGTAAAGCATGGTACAATCCACACAGCTAATCAGTCACTGTATTGAAAAACAGGAAGCGCACACCTGCCAAATGTTGTATGAGTGAATTAAAGCCGCATAAATGTTTCCCAGAAGAGCGGCGATTGCAGTTGGATACTTGATTGGATAGGAGTATGCACTGGCTGGAGCTACATAGCACAGCTCAAGATACACTTTCCTGGTAATTATACTCCCCGAGCAACAAATGTTGTATGGTCAGTAGTAAAGGCAGCAAAGTTATTCACATTCTCCGGAATGACCACATATATCTGTCAAAAATTTTCAGTACACATATTCAGCCTTATACGGGTAGAGGTGTGAGGCGTGCAGGTAGCAACCACTTACATTCTGAATATCACGCAGCATTCTGCTAGCTAAGACGGTACTGTAATCGGGCAGCATTCGAGGCCCCGTACGGCGTGAGGTACAAGTGTATTATCTGGCTTGTGATCTCAGTCGCGGCGCAATATGATCTTCTATGTGTGAGGTAGAGGTAAGGAAAAGGTTAGCTGCTATGAGGGAGTAGTATATGGTAACACAGCAGCATGGTCTATACATATTCTTGTCTACCACCAAGTAGAATGTATACAAACAATAGCTTCAGCCCCCTCCATACAAGTATTGTTCATATGTTATCATATGTAACATCCGTTGCCTACTGAGAGCCGTCCCGCCCAAACACCGGACACGCTATCATCTTTATATCGCTCTCCAGGGCTGACGTTAGATTGGACGGGACACAAAAGGAAGGTTATGGTTTCATTGAAACAGCACTACTGTTTTGCTTAACATCTAAAACATGCTTTATTTTACATTGGATTTCTAAACATTGGCTACAACGCTCGTATTGCGTACATCTCACACATCACGTCATTTACCCCAACGTAAATATGAACCCTGATGCAACGTTGAAATCAGATCAATCTGCAATATCAGAACTTTGAGCATAACTGGTGGTATGTTTAGGGAATGACATCTCCATATTTGAAATGCAAGCTAGCAACAAGAAGAAAATTATGTTTCCGATTGAGGAAAAAACTTAGCCAGGGATCAAACATACATTTATTGCCCACCCATGCTATTCCCTTGTTTTAGGGTCATAATTGTGATTTCTGCAGCGAAACGTTTATGGTGCGATAAATGATTTAGAAGGTTCCACAGGCGCGCAGATTACTGCCTCAGTTCTGTACCTCATCATACTCTATCATGATGAGGTCTACTCTTTCTTCCAAAAACAACCTGCCGGTTATAATGTGAGTTGCAAATACTACTCGAGGCACAGGAAAGTATTAAACAGCTATTACGCGACCGCTAGAAACGGCAAACCGAAATTGGCTCCGTTATTGCGTCGTGGCTACGAATGCTTATGGATATATCGTTCAACATGTTACTGAACTAGTAGTAGTATATAGATTGACCCCGCGCAAAACTATTCCCGGGCTTTAACACCGGAAGTCAACGGACAAGAACGCAGCAACACTTGAAGCCATGACCAGTCCTGATGTTCTGGACACACTTCATCTCCATCAACATGACCAGTGCACAGTCTCGTCACAAGATGTGTTATGATAGTCGTCTTGAAAGCAAAAAAAAGATTATCTGGCCTAGGGGTTATAGTTTAGTCTAGGCCAGAATATTCCCTGGGGTATAATCTGGCCTAGGCCAGAATGTAGCCGGGTATAATCTGGCCTAGGCCAGAATGTAGCCGGGTATAATCTGGCCTAGGCCAGAATGTAGCCGGGTATAATCTGGCCTAGGCCTAGGGTATAATCTGGCCTAGGCCAGAATGTAGCCGGGTATAATCTGGCCTAGGCCAGAATGTAGCCGGGTATAATCTGGCCTAGGCCAGAATGTAGCCGGGTATAATCTGGCCTAGGTCAGAATGTAGCCGGGTATAATCTGGCCTAGGCCAGAATGTAGCCGGGTATAATCTGGCCTAGGCCAGAATGTAGCCGGGTATAATCTGGCCTAGGCCAGAATGTAGCCGGGTATAATCTGGCCTAGGTCACTTTAACTCCGAGTTTAGTCTGGGTAGGGGGTATAACTTGGCCTGTTTCACCGGCACTACATTACTCGCAAATGGTAAAGCAAGCTTTATAACATAACCAAGATACCAGATCCTTTAAAACAAAAGTTCTCCATCCGGTCACAATTGCGGGTGGACCTCTTGTATTACCTTCAGTATAAGTTGTGTACAACATCATGTCCACATCGATTAATTGTTTAAGATTGTTATTTCTTGGTGCATCCACTGATCTCTGTGTGGTTTGAATATCATCCCCTGAGAGAGCCAGCATCACCGTCCTTTGGTGTTTGGCACGTGCCCATGCATCGGAGTCGGTGGCGAAATGACAAGCTCATATCTCAATGCATTATCATTCTGTGTAAAGTGCAACAATGGGAGTGAAGTCCTGAGCAACAATGAGAATTCGTCATGCATGTGATTCTGATAGGCCAGACTCTCGTTACATCCTTTGTGTTTACACTGGGTTACCAACCTGGTGTAAAATTCAAATTGCTGGCTGCGGAGCTGCAAATCACACATCTGGTGCAATGATAGCAGTAAACATTTCGTATCTGGGAGCAATTTACCACGAGAGTACAAATGCTGCGACAGGAGAAGCAAGCCGCATTAATAAACGAGCAAACAGGGCATAAAGAAAACGAACACAATATAGAAGGAATGAAGAGAGTGATTGCACAGGAAGAAGCCCACTGCCGAGACACCAAGCAGTCGGATATCAAATATGCATCGTTTGTGGCTCTCCCGACGCCGACATAATGTAAACAACCATGTACTGCTGAGTTTGTCCGCAGCTAACAACAGATACGTTGTCTTTTTTGACCATCAGAGTCGATGTTAACATCGTGACAGGGGACGACTACTGGGTTTCTTATTAGCGGGAGTGAGAAGGTTGATCTGGTGCAGAAAGACGCAGAGAACCGGTCGTTCTGCTCGCTCACCGCCTGTGAGGTTATGTTCGTAATTGGGTGTGTGGAATGTATACCTCACCACATCATATTGCTTAGGTAACATAGCCCCCACAGGTGAACCGCCTCAAGAATATGTCAGCTTTTGCACGCGTCTCGCTGATCGCTCATATCATAAATGATTGACAATAAGAGCACCACTTCGTATGAAGCATGGATTCAATTGATTGTAATGGTATTATATGCACCTCAATATAATCGTCGTTGTGAGCCTGGATTCAGTGAGACGACCGGAATAATGGTATGCTGCTGTGATGACGCTTATCACCCCGACAGATGACGATAGGCTAGACACGTGACATGCGAAAGTAAATCCTATTGGTCAGTTTTTATGTTGTACGATCAAATGCGGCATATGGACTGGTCATGCCGAGACAATAGGATCCAATGCGGCATATGGACTGGTCATGCCGAGACAATAGGATCCAATGCGGCATATGGACTGGTCATGCCGAGACAATAGGATCCAATGCGGCATATGGACTGGTCATGCCGAGCCAATAGGATCCAATGCGGCATATGGACAATAGGATCAAATGCGGAATAAGACTGCCACTTACGCTGTGAATATCACTATCATGCCATACAATAATGTTGGAGGCAGACAACCTTCATTGAACCACATTCCGACTGTATTAAAGTAACAACCAAGGTTTATGTGTCATGTACCAAGGTTTATGTGTTTTGATGTGCAGGGGCGTAGCCAGGCTTGAAGGAATGTTACACACAGACGAGGGAGAGAGACAGTAGAGTTTAACACCCCTTAGCTTTTGACTTTGCTGCCATATTTGGCCTTATGTATTTTGTTACACTTTTCAAATTGATGCTGCGCACGTACGTTAGTGCGTATCGCTGGCTACGCCCCTGATGTACGTAACAATATGACAGAGCGTCTCGCTTGTCGCACGACTATTGCAGCATGCAGACGGGGATGCTCAAATGGCGGCTTGCTGTTAGCAAATGGATCCCGTTGATCATTAAGCGTACTTCCACCGTGTGTGTAGCCGGACCCGAGACAGAAGCACAAGCCTATAGTTGACAATGGCACGTCTTGGCTTTAAAGAAAGTGCATGGGCTCTATCTAGCTACAGTTGACGTATATACGTTAAGAAACCCGTTCACATATCAACCTGACTTCAATTCTGACGTTGAGTTCACCTTTATGACCCTTCAGCTAATGCAGTCTTACTTATGACTATCACGAGACTGCAGTATATTACCTTCTGAAATTGTTTTCCATGCAAGATGCACTATGCTGGATATTGGTATTCTGAGTGCCGTAATTCAGTTAGGAAGAAAGGGGAGGAAAGGGCATTTTGAGGCAGGCTATACTCCGCGAATTATCAGTCGTTTGACCAGTCATAATGTGAAGTGGCAATAAATCAGCGCACTTCAATCGAGTAACACCTACGGGCCAAACCAATTTCCACAGATATATAGGTGAGAAAGGTGTTTGTCTCATGAAAAGGCTACTGACAGTGGCTAATGAGGATTTCTTAAACTATTTCGAGAAATCAACGACGTTGTCATTCATGTCAATTAAGCCAGTATCGTAAAAGACAAAATGTTTTTTGGCGCAAAATATTTCACTCTTCAATAGGTTGTGTTTTGGCACATTGGGCTTAAATACATGCTCAAAACGTCAAATGTCAAGGCGAAAAGGGCTTACTTAAGAGGTTAGCATGCGATGTACATCACCGACTTTAGGGTACTGGTGGTGGAGTGGGGGGAGGTGGTGGTGGTGGGGGGGGGGGGTGTGGGGTGATGGTTGGTGATCTATGTTAAGACGTTCAATAGTGATCATATATTCGTTCTCAAGGAATTTCACTGTAAGCCCTGGCTCTTTCCCAGATGACCTGATGTCAATAATGCCTCTTCCGTTATGTTATTATGATGTACCAAAATGGCGATTCATGAAATCAAAAGGAAACCACGAAGATATCATTTAATGCAATACTCAAACCAGACCATGGTAAGTGTCTTTTGTAATAATCTAGCTGCAGACGCTGTGTTCAACCACTGATATCAACTGCTCCAAAGCAGCCATTCATATCCAGACTTATGGTACCTTTGACATGATGCGCTATCAGAAGAAGGCAACATTTGAACCATGAATAATCGTCCACAAGCAGACCCATTGCGTTCAGAGCTCGAGGCAATACAAGAAAAGGGTACAAGAAATGTCGGTGGAGGCTCAGAAAAAATTCGGGCAAATGAAATATTGATACATTCGGTGGTGATCAATTTTAAGACGATGGTTGCGTGGGATCGACAGTTGGTTTCAAAACGTCAACAATCGTATCGCCATTCTTTGGGGCTTACTGCCCACTCAAGACATGTAGAGATACTTAACTCACAACGAGTTGGTTTGTGCATGAGGGAGATAACAGTACTATAACTGCTGGTGGAAGCTATTAACCGATTGAGATGCTCAGACGGGACCCAATGATTTAGCCGTCTTCTGTTTTGGCGAGACGACCATATGTTAATGCCACCGATGAACAACATGAATACAGAATATGTTTGACGCTGAGTACAACTGTGAATTTCAATAAAACAAACATATGGAAATCCCTGCTGATTAGGGTGAAACATTTTTTAATTGGGCATGACAAATGCTGCTCCATTGCTGCATCGCTGCTTTGTGAATGCCTCGCACCGTAAGCATCACAGATACTGTTGATGCTATGCGCGGTATGCATATTGACAACGCACCGGACTTTTAATCCCTACACCTGTGAAAGTCTAGCGTGGCTTTAAGGGCGTGGTGGCGAGCAGTAAGGGACCTATAATAGATTCCCTCAGTTCACCTTGATATCATTAGCCGAAAAGCATAGGAGGCGCGGGCGTTGTTATCTAATCAGTCAAGCCCAAATGACAGTCGAGGGTGCTTATTAGCGTCACTCATTTAGTAAAACATATAAGCCACCTTTTAACTGGTAGTTTAACTGCCGACGTATATTTGATAGATGATTAACTTTTCGACACATTATATGTTTTGATAAAAGACATGTATGCACAACTCCTCAATTGTGAGCTACAAGTTCGTTGATTGTTTTATATGGGTAGGCGAGATTTGTGTGAGATCGGTTGAAAGCTGAGTCGTTCCATTTGACAGGCGAAAGGATATTGTGCAGAATATTTTCACTGGGGAATGCGACGAGATAACAGGTGATATGAAGTAAGGCGTTTGAAGAGTCATTTAAAATGCAGGATTCATCTGATGTGCCCAACATAACTCTTATGAGATTGCCCGGTGTCGCAGCACCGCGGTTTAAGACGCATTATTGAAAAACAATATCCGCATCATTATGAAGACTGGACACTTGGGTGTCAAATGGAATGCAACGAAAAGACCTGTTTGCTGTCGGTGGGGTACATTAAATGACATTCAATCCGATAAAGAAGGTCGTACGTTATTAGATACTGACGTTGTTGTTGGGTTTCGCAAGAACCATCGGGTTATGTCGACAGAGCTGAAGTCTGCTACAAGTGAATGCGAAATGATATTCAATCAATTACAATGATCCTGACATATTTTAAAGACACAGCTGTACCTTAATAGTGATGCGAGCAATATATGTAGAGAAGCTTGTCTTTGTTTCGATAATTGCACCATGCAATAAATGTCAATATGTTTCATTTATGAGACAGCACCCACAGTAACCCACTGCAATAAATGATTGCGACTCCAAACATCAGTGGTTTAATTAAATGGCAAAGTGCCCCATGGCTGGTCTAGGTGCTCGTTGGATATTAGATGACAGACGTTTTTACTTGTTTGGCGCGGCATGGTCCAATGAGACCATAAATAAAGCCTCAATGCTAATAATGTATTCTTGAGCTTAATATAATGTTCTATCGATTTCACAACATCCGCTGATAACTTTCATATTCTGTAAGAATTGTTATCTAATGTGGTACACAAATAGATGAAATTGTAAAGCAATGTTTGGGGCAGCAATATTCGATTTATATGGTAATGCTATCGATAAATGGATAACAAATAAGGAATATAGTAAGGTCCACATTCACTCATGATCGTTTGGCAAGAACGAGTGGGCAATATGATTACCAAATTAAATATATATTCGGTGGAAGAGGATGTAGCAGTGGCTTTTCTGCATTCGGTCAACGATAACCATTATTGTCCCAATAATTACATTCAAACTGGTAGTTAACAGAGAAAGATGAAGCATTAAGTCGGACACTAACATGATGTCCACCTGCCCAGGTAGTCGTTGCAATTTGTTAGTGCTCCCATATGATCCGTCGACCTCAGAACTTTTGTTGCCAAGAGCAACAACCAAGTGGAAGTCAGTTTCGGTACGGTGTTTGCTAATGATCAACGGCGATTGTACCCCAACATCAACAATTCTCACACTGGACACAACGTATGAGGCTTGTTATTTAATAGCTTCATCACGACGATGACAATCATCGCGTAGCTTTAAAGCTGCATAAAGATGCGCTCACACGGCCTTCCAGAAATATATCCTTGATTGTAATCAAATATAGTTATCACATAAGATTAATAATTTAGACAAAGCCTTAATTGTTGAATCTGTTGGAATGCTGAGCGTGACCTTCGGTCACTTACTTGTCAAGCAATGAGTAGTATGTTGTGTATTGCACTATATTTTTGCTAATCATAGCTAAACACAGAATGATGCATACATTTATGTAATTCATCTATTGATTCGACGTCACGGCCACAACCGTAACCTAGTAATTATATACTATATGATATGCTTGTTGATACGAATAAATATCACATTAGATCATCGGAATTATCAATTGTTGGTTTAATGGCTTACGCATTCCACATCTCATTTCAATCTGAGCAGGATATACTGTTGTTCAGAGAATAAATAAAAATGCTAAAGCATGATCCACGATCTATTAAGCGCTCACTGTCTTCAAGCTGAATAAGCTCAATGCGACACCAGTCAGCAGCTCTGGCTTAGACTTCACAGCATGCCAGCGCTTCTGTGTGGACCAGAACTATTCCCACTAGTCTGATATTGATATACCGTTTGTTGAGAGCGTTGCGTCCAGCAATAGCCCTTTTACAATAACAAGCTGGGGGACAGGCATCAGTCAAAAACCATACATTTTTTAGCTGTTAAAGCAATAGGTATAGAACGAAAGGACTGATTCAACTTGATTTATAACCGCATATATATTGAATACAAATACAAAAGTCTTTTTAATTGGCACATTACAACAATCGCATAATGTACGATGTCTTGCCAACAAAGCCAGGCTGCAGCTTTATTGGTGCCATGATTCGGTATTCCAATAAACCTACGATTGATGATGCCACCATATGTAAGTCACGATTGAGAGAGGTCAATGGCCACATTCCGCTTTAAATGAATGTTGAGCAACTTTTTAAATGACCTCCTCGCAATGCACAAGACAAATGTTGCTGATGGTTGGCTAATCAAGTAACATATATCAGTGATTCCGCACTCTTTTGTGAGCAGTTCTCGTCCTGTAGCTTAAATATAAGCATATTATGAATAGAAGTCAGTTATTAATGAAATTATTCATCCTGTTTTTGCGGTTCATATGCAGAATGTGAGGTAATATCAACCATGCTGATTTGCTCGATTGCACTCTGACATTTGCAGACGTGAAGCTCTTCCATTGACATGCAGGCTAATTCAAGCATCATAACCACTATGTCGAAACATGTCATTATTATACATGACCCGCTAATGACAACTAGTAAGCAAACGTAGGCTGGCATTTTACATAGCATTCTCCTCGGTGGAGATATATGTGTAGTTTATTAACCCTGATGAGTTTACTACGCCCAGGAGTTAACAAGCTATGTCTTAGATCAAATAAAGGGAAACTAGTAATGTATTTGCGAAGCCGCTTCGACTGCATTGTAAACGGTTTGAAGTGGATTGTTTATGTCTTGAGAACTAGAGGATAAAAAGTCATGTCATTGTGACGTACAGTGTGTACAATATGGAAAACTGCGGGAAGCAAATGAAGTCATTGTGATGCACAGTGTTGGTAACATGGAAAACAGCAGGTTGATTATGCAGTTGGTACTGACGCGCCATATTTGTTGTGGAAAAAGTTAACCAATGTTTCAAGTATTCCAAACGTCCTGGCGCACAACGAACAGAAAACACATCACAGCTTAAGTTTCGGAGGTTTACGCGGTTGAATAGCTTAGAAAGACCAACAAAGGAGGTCAGCAAAATACCGTCAGTACAAGGTATCATCAAAGGCACTGCTCATTGGATGCTTCGTCATCGTACTAGAATTTATGATTCATGTGCAGTTACGTTTTTCTGTAGCATTCGACTCGTTGCTTTGTGATGCATTAAATGAGGACATGCAGTTGGTATGAGTTCTTAAACCAATATCACAAAACGCTTTAATTAGCTCCCTAATCCAACTCCTTTTCTTAATGACAAGCCTCGCGGGTGTAAGTCAACATTTATAGTGTTGGCAAAGCCTCGATAATCACCATTTGTCACAAATGTGGTAATGATAAGGCAGCTCTCACGACTTGTTGTTTATGAGAAGATTATTCTTGCACCAGATAAGAACGATTGTGTCTCACATCACCGACATTGCCATTCGGGATCGAATACGCCCAAGAAGACAGCAAACACAGATAACAAATGAGACAAATCATCTGACTTGATGCACAATGTTACATTTGAAGGCAGTGTGTAATATTAAAAACTCATATGGCGCTAAATCGCGCAGGATCACATCATATTATGCAAAATCATCTCCTGATCGACAAAATGAAACAGTATCATACGCTATCATTGGATACCTGGAAAATACCCCTTGAACTTTATCACCAACAACGCTCACTGGGTAACCACACATGACATAACTACATAGACGACAAAGCATAAACCATGGCACGAGCAGCTGTTGTTCATAGCGGTCACAATATATCAGGGTTTGAATGTGAAGTTATAGCGTTAGGTTCATTCTGATACACCCGTCACGGGGAGGAAAACATACCAACGTTAACCAATTATAATAAATAGCGCGACCTTGTTGGCCCACTCTTAATGAGAAACATGCATCACACCATGACATGGATTGTTCATAGTCATCACCTGCCCTGGCGAAAATAACCCTTGTGATATTTCGGACAGATGTGACCCTGTTGAGGACACGGGCTACATTCGCAGCGGAGACCATTGTTGTAGAGATGGATTTGGTTGCAGTGACGGAGATTAGCAGTGATCTGTTGGGCGGCAGGTGGTTTGTGGTATTGCTGGGATGAAGATAACACACACATCTCTGAAGATGAATTCCGCTCTTAACCTCAATGGTTGAATACAATATCACAGCTTGGCGAACCAGAGAGAGCCCGTCGTCCATTGCGTTGGCGCCATAACGGTTAAGTAAAACGTTCAGAAGTTTAGTTAGCCCCCATGCATCTGTTGATTGCTATGCGGTTAGATCACATTACTTATGCGTTATTGTGAGTTGAAGCTGATATGCTTTTAGAACATATTAAAGTGCAGGATTACCTGATCATACATACTCATTCATTCAACGAAACCACGCGCATGAACATAACATGACTCAGATGTGAGTACCGACAGTTGCGAGAGATAAACTAAACACCACAGTCAAGCATAATCATATTCGTTTTTGGTGCTATTCACCAAAACGAGAATAGCGCAGAGGCGTTCGGGAGTAGGAAATAAGCATCAAAGTGAAGATATTAATCAACCCAGGTACGATTAAGATACCAAATGTAGACAAGAAACTCAGGCATGACTCGATCGACATCTACGACGTAAAATGTTATTGGCAAGAACAATCCATGACAAGGCGACTAGTTGATTAATTACGGTGAGTAAGAGGCTCAATGGATCATAGTTAGTTAAACACTGTTTCCATTGCAGTGTTATTAGCAACCACCTTCAATTAACTATGCATAATTATGACGGGAAGAATACCCTTTAGACGCAAATAGTGTCGAAAGATGATTGCCTGATAACATGCGGTAGCTTTTCCGTCGTGACAATTACATAGCTTTAGCACACAGAAGTTTCTCTAGCTATTGTACGCGTCGTAATGAAATTCCATCGAAGAAAGTAGACCGTAACGCTAATAAAATTACATGCCATGCTTTTGTATGTTTCCAAGACAATCCTGCTTAAAAGCGCTGAAGCTGGCAGTCACTTTTTATAGCACTGGCTGGATTGGATTTAAACGCATTAAGCGTATTCAACCGGCGAACGGCAGAGTATTGATAGGTAGAACATATAACATAATCATGATAAGGCATACAAGACGTACACAATCATTAGCTATTGACTCATTGCATCGCAATGCATAACGTATGCAATGCTAAAATATCAATCATCTAGTTGTTACTTGCCATCTAGTGCCCATTAAAGTAACAATGGATAAGTCCACGACGCACACATCTCACACAAGTCAGCTAGCCGAGAGATAATAACAGCATATCGCTTATGATTCAGCTACTGACCAGTTTGAACGTCTCAGTACAATACCTATCGGTAACAAGGTGCCTTCCTATTCGCACAACTGTATACGAATCTGTAGTAGGATAATGACGCCGAGTACTTTAAACACAGCAAAGGCCGCAATACAAACTGCAGCTCGTCATACCCCATAGTTTAATGGTAACATGAAAGAGCTGTAACATATAATAGCAGTATACAAACGGTCGTGTTCATCAGGTCGGAAGGACTAGCCAGTATATTATTGGCGAAAATGAACCTATAGCGACCCGGACTTTGTCATTGCTGAAATCGCCAACACATTATATGGGCTGCCGTTTGCGCAGTTTGCCCTGGAGATAGGGATGTACAGGCAGAGTCAAGGCGACTGGTGATAACAATTCTGCCATTTGACAAATCGGGTAGTTATGGCGGGCCGTGAAGATATGGCTGCTTATAGCTTCACGATGAAAGATAAGCTTATATGATTTGTTGTTGGTGGTTTATCCGGCTGGGAAGTAAAACAATGTAAATATCCTATGGGCATCGGAGGCAGGCTGGCCGTACTGGCATCTGGGCAATGCCCATTGGGCTGTGACCACGGGGTATAAAATGGGATTCTGGGCTGGGAACAAAAATGTAAGCGAATGATGCCCCAGCTGGATTGAATGTCAAGTGTGACACTGCGTTTTAATAGTAAGCTAATGATGCCTGGGCTGGTTTGAAAGCCAAGTGTGCCACTGCCTTTAAATAGTAAGCTAATGATGCCTGGGCTGGTTTGAAAACCAAGCGTGCCACTGCGTTTTAATAGTAAGCGAATGATGCCCGGGCTGGTTTGAAAGCCAAGTGTGCCACTGCGTTTGGATGGTTAGCAAATGATGCGCGGGCTGGAGTGAAATATTGCCACGAATCATTTGCATTAAAGACTAACCTTTGCATAACGCAGGACTTACAGACATTTACAATTAAGCAACACCCTTTGCAGAGAGAAACAAATTGCCTTATAGGATGTGCTTTGTGTCAGCAGATGGGAAACTGCGCTCGAGGATCATGCGATTCTGGGCTCTTTGGTGAAGTGCCAAGTGCGCTTCCATGTTGCAAGACTACTTGGATTAAATTATCACGTTATATACACTCCAGATGCTTTTTTTAATACTTCGCCATATTTTATTAACCGTGGTGACTTCAAGGGCTTGTAAAAAATGGTCACTTCTAACGATCGGTCGCTAATAGCCTCTCCATATATTCATGCTGTCTATTGTCAGCATATCGCTGGAACCTAATGTATGCTCTCTGCAGACGTTTATAGATACAGCTACATGGAAGCACTTGAGAGACAAGTAGAGTTCACTTGACATTTGGCTTAAATCATGGAACGATGAATAAGTAACCGCTTTTGAGTCTTATAAAAGGCCCAAGCAAATAATTAAAAAAATGGTTCTCGTTCGCGGTCGGTAGTTGCTGGTGGATCAGGTTGGTAGAACACCGCTAGTCTACTCAGATCCATTTTTAGCATTTAGTATAGAAACGCTAGATTCACCGGCAGATGAAATTATCTTCGACGTCGAATTTTTCGAAGGGATTATTTCAAGACACGCTGTCTGCTACAATTTCTGCTGTCTCTGCTGTAAGGATGATAGAGTGTATGTCCAATCTGTATCTTTAGATGTCATTGTATCTCGTGTTGAATATGTATCATTCGATGTCGACAATGTCGACAATGACGTCATTACGTCATTGTTTATCGTGCCCAAGTTGTGTCATCCGACCCAATTTTGCACCGTGTCCGCTTTGTGTCACTGAGTCTACCAGGTCCATAATGTGTCACTGTGTCATTGTTCATCATGTCCACTTCTGCCATTATTGTGCTGATTTCGAGCAATGCGACGCAAGATGCATGCCTATTTTTTCATTTTATGTCATGCTAAGCACGGAAAGTTTGTCCTGTTCGATACTGGACCTCTTGTGCATCGTGAACCAAGTAATGAATTCTACAGATATTGCATTGTATGTATGCGACAAATAGACATGCAAACAAAACACGTCATCGTAGTAGATACTTGTGAGATATGGTTGAAATATATTGAAAAATATGCTTTTCGTGCATGATCGTTAATAATTGCAGTTCTTACGCGAATCCGCCAGTTTTCACTGATCTCGAATTCCACGACTTCAAAAGAAGCGTTACCTTAAACAAAGTGTAATAAGTTTCGGATAATTCATGCCATGTTATAAGTGGTCGGGTGAGAACCGGCTCACTTGTTGGGTCCCACGAGACCAATAGTGACATGTCTAGTCAGACGCCGACCCATTTAAAACACCGATCGATAATGCGGTGGTCACCCACAGCAATTACACTAAGCGATTGCGACCATTTGGCCGATAGACAAGGGTGTGATACAAGTCGGTGACAAAACAAGATGTTAGCAAGATTGTCAGGGCGGGAAGACGATTCACGCGAGATAACGCATTCCTCATCCTACTCCCTTATGAAATTAACCAGACGACTCGGACAATATGGATGGCTAAATCAAATCAGCGAAGCCTATTTCAAGTGAGACCAGGGCCATTGAACGAGCGACGTTTCTGATCGATCGGCTCCCGACTTACCAGCATCAAGGCCCGACCATTGCCAGAGCTTTATTGATGACTATTATCACATCTTGGAATAAACCTCCGCCACATGTGCATGTTGCTGTATGTGTGGGGATCTGCCGCGTTACATTCAGCCAACTCAGTGTCTTCAAGTCCAATGGCTTCACTTATAACTGCAAGCTAGCCCGTCTAAGACCACGATACAATCATGTAATTTAGGCCGACTTTTACGTTAATGGCGCAGTAAATATAACTTGTATCTTTCCTCGCCACGATAGCATTTATCCTATATCCCGCGACCTGACTGGGTTACGTAATTAGTGACGAATGAAGCCTTTTAATAATATTGATGTTCCTACAGAAATCTACAATAGTATGGCCATTGAAACAGGGGGTTATACATTCAGGGTAAATATGCGTACACCTATTTTATGCTGCGAGTATTCATACCAGAATGATTAACTCTACATCTGTCGGGTTACATCGCTGGCTTCAAAGCAAACCGTTTTTATTTACTACTACATTATAATATGATTACCTATTAATGCTACAAGCGACCATTCTAAACCGCTGCATTTCCACAAAAGGGATTAACTACGTGCATGATAATATTAGTTTACACCCACTAGCTACTCAACTTTGATGACAACTACTTCTAAGAGCGAGGACCGAGGTGTCCGGCACGTTTGTTTATAACAACAGAGGCGCGGATCACCGCGATCTGTCCACACATGTAAAGGGTTTTCCCGCTGAAGTCAGATTTTACATTATGTTGCGAATAATATTTTGGTTTCCACCCCGTTGTCTAGAGATTGTCGCTATAACTAGTAATGCTGGGGTTAATAATCACCTGGTCAGTATGCCTTAATTCAAACGAGAGCGTTTTCACCTGACAGTAATACCACTGGGTCCCGTGATAATGGCACATTCATCAAAATTTATGCATTCTGATGGGAAGTTTTCCATTCCAGTTTCCGAGCCACAACTTTCCGTTTGCACTTCAATGACTATGATGTAATTATGTACTACCACTCTAACCATCTCACGAGTACCAGCTTTAACTGATGGGGCATAGTAGACATTGGTCACAAGTCGACCACAAAGCCCTGTGTATCACACAGAGACCCCTATGTTAACTGACATATGTGTCATTGCCAATTGATGGCGCCGGACAAGCATGACGCAAGGGACGCGTCATTGTGACACAAACCCAGATTCGATTAGCGCTGGTGAGCTGACGTTTTATACATGGTTGCCCAACCATACATTGTTTCGATGGTGAGAAAAGCGTAACTAATGAATCCAAGTGGTGTTTTCTTCTGGATATTTAGCATTGGATGATTCAGCACTGCATACGGGTAAGAAGTAGAGGTGTGCGGTAGATGTAGCCACCAAGGATCCATTCGTATTTGTAGCAACCGATATTCTTCTTACATATACACACACATCATATGATCTGAGCGCGCCGTGCCACAATGAAAGGTTAAATTGTAGCAAGCTAACGCAATTAGATCAGCAAAACAAGGTGTATGGCATCAGTACGACTTACAGTACACACACATGGATTGCTCAATGACGGCTGTCAGAGAAGACTAGCTCCCCATCTGGCCTGTCGTCGTCCTGTCTGATCCCTGTGTACTCTTTGGGGATTAATTTCAGACCAGGCACCCTCTTCGTCACGCCCATGTGATAAATCCCAATCAATGCTACCAGAATGGGCGTAGTCTTGATGCTGAGCGGTTAGGATGTATCCAAATGCAACCACATCATCAAAAGGGTACGCCATGCAAAAGTGAACATTCATACAGCTTTGTAAAAAGTCAGTTTTCACAGGTCTACAGCGAGTCACTCCATGTATAATGTTTACCAGTCACTCCATACAATACTATAACCTCTCACACCAAACATCGTTATAATGTGTCACACCATGCAGCAATATAACCATTCTCTTCATGCAGCATAATAACCATTCACACCATAACATTATTAAAATCGTTCACACCGTACTGCATTATAACCATTCACACCATAAAGCAAAAAAACCATTCACACAATACAGCATCACAACCATTCACACCATAGAACATTATAACCATTCACGCAATTAGCTTAATAACGAATCACACAATACAGCATTATAACGAGTGCTACCATACAGCATTATAGCGAGTACTACCATAAAGCATTTTAACGCGTCAAGCCATGCAGCATTATAACTATTTCTCCATACAGCATTATAACCATACACATCATGAAGCATTATAACCATTTTCTCCATACAGCATTATAACCATACACATCATACATCATTATAACCATTCACACTATACAGCATTATAACCATACACATCATGAAGCATTATAACCATTTTCTCCATACAGCATTATAACCATACACATCATACATCATTATTACCATTCACACTATACAGCATTATAACCATACACATATGAAGCATTATAACCATTTTCTCCATACAGCATTATAACCATACACATCATACATCATTATAACCATTCACACTATACAGCATTATAACCATACACATCATGAAGCATTATAACCATTTTCTCCAAACAGCATTATAACCTAGACACCATGAAGCATTATAACCATTTTCTCCATACAAATTTTATAACCATACACATCATACATCATTATAACCAGTCACACTATACAGCATTATAACCATTCACACTATACAGGATTATAAACATTTCACACCATACAACATTATAACGAGTCCCACCATACAGCATTACAACAATAAAGCATTATAACAAATCATTTCATACAGTATTATAACCAGTCACATCATACAGCATCATAACCATTCTCTCCATACAGCATTATGACGTGTCACACCATACACCATTACAACGTGTCACACTATGTAGCATTATAACCATTCTCTCCAACAGCATTATAACAATTCTTTCTATACAGCATTATAACCATTCACCCCATACAGCGTAATAACTATTACAACCATACGTCATTATAAGCATTCACACCATACAACATGATAACCTTTCACACCATACAGCATATTAACCAGTCAGACTATCCGGCATAGTAAACCGTCAGTGTTATTACCAGTCAGACCATACTTCAGTATAACTATTTACTTAATGTAACGTCACACGAAACAATACCATAAACCACTATAAGATGGATGATCATACAACTATGCATAAAGGCACACTATATAGTATTATAATCATTCATACCATACATCATTGCAACCATTCACCATACGCCATTAAAAGAGACACCCCACAAAACATAGCAAACATTCACCCATACATCATAATCAACTACCAATACAGTACTCCTAGCAGCTTTACCATTTATAATAAACATCGATGACAGCACTTCTACCGGAACAACCGTACATAATCAACACCCAATACAGCACTCCTGTCAGCGAAACCATACATAATCACACCCAATACAGCACTCCTGCCAGCGGAACCATGCAATGAAATCAAAGTCATACCATTGAGTTATGCCACCAACACCACCACCTCGCCTTCCACCCAGCGCCACCGCAGAGCATTACCAACATCCACATCCTATGTTGTTCAAGCCAGCCATTCAATACAGCGCAAGAAGCGATGACACACAGTACCAGCGACGAGGGTTGCCGTTTTTTTTATCTGTGTTTGCAACCCTAATGACCTCCCATAGCAACAAATACAGATAACATGGGCTCCCTATAACAAGATTCCGGTGGGATGAGCTCTTCTGGAAACATTGTTTAAGGATTCGCTTCGGTGATACATTAAATGCCGACTGTCCCGTTTGCTAAACAACTAATGGCTCAGATGTGCGGGGACGTGTGAAGCATTTGGGTGTGCCTCAGTAGAACTCGGGGCACCAGAGACGCGTTTTATGGCATTTATTCCCCGTAAGGAATGCAGAGCCCAGCTGTGGCTGTGTGCTCTTGGCGACACGAGACAACGTCCCGTGTTGTTAATGCCAGTGCCACAGTGTCTGAGCCGTGGGGATCGGTATGAGAACAAGTTGAGTATGAATCACGACTTTTATTTGCAGGTGCGATCGCTAATTGAGTGACAACTGATTCAACATGTCAGTCCTGCTTCTTTTAGGGCACACATCTCCGTCTCTATGTGCTTCCCATGGCGCCCGTGACTGCAAGTTCATCTGGCATCCATGCTGGTCATTGCATTATATTTGTTCCAAGTAACATATGACGTCATAGAGCTTATTTGATTAAATATAATGGAACATACCTAGCTGGGGCTTTGATACTGTATCGATATGAGCCAGAAGCCACACGAATGGCGATATGTTAGATGGTGTACTAATCAGAGACGGTTATCTGCACCTATCGAGCCGCCTACGGCATTGGAACCATACTAGCTCATTCTGGCGCCTGCCTGTGTTTATCCAGATTGTTAGATTAACAAGTTTACCAGGGTGGTAATGTCAAAGGCTCCGAAGCAGAGAACAGTTTTAAAAACATCAAGCTGTCCGCCCCACTCCCAGCTAACCACTCGACACATACCACAGGCTCCAGGCAAGCCACTTCACAGGCCGAGGACCATAGAACATGTTTAACTAGATCACTGATAAAGTGGTCCTCAGCCACCGAGAAATCCGGAATGTGTTTCCAGGGAAATCTCTCATAGTCAACGGGTGTCGCCTCAAAGGTAACTAAAAGATGAAAAATTTCTTCTAGGCCATAGTTTCAATAAGGTTGAAATGCTACGGCCAACTTTCTATCCAGTAATTGAATAATGCGACCTTGCTAGGGCTGGCGCCAACAGACCAACGAGAATTTGTCAAGAGAGAGTCGAAAATTGACATCACATGGTACGTATATGATGTTATAAAGCTTACAGCCAGTTTTATCAGGTTTGTGGCGCCTCCGTTAAAATCGTCAATACTTGGGTCACATGTTTTACGCAACAGCTTTAGTCGCATCCTTAGATTTCATGAATGTCAAAAGCACAAAATTTTCCAAAAATGACCCAAGTTCAATGTTTTTACCTCCATGCTTCCGAATTCGACGGTTTACATATTCTGATAGTGTAATGTAACTGTTAACTTTTTCTGAATATACGCAATTGTGAATGATGCATCGATTAAAAACATTCTAGCAGGTCGAAAAGTTCTGGTAGCCTAAATCTCTAAACATTTTAATTTCGCAATTAATTCACCACTACTTAAAGTCCGATCGTAAAAAGAATTAACCTTTTCTGAAACCTGATTCAATTACCAAAATTTGATTATTGACATATGCTATCAAAATATTTGTCGTATTCAAAGTGCGTTGAGAAAAATAAATTTTACTTAGTTAATTTCGTCAAATTTTGATTGCTAATTAAATAGTAAATATCAGTTGAAAAGTCATAGAAATTAGCTCAATTATTGACATAAACAGCGCGAATCTAATCCACAAATTAAATTTATATCGGTTGCCTCACTTCTGGTTTCGAATGAATCAAAGTTAAAACGGTACTGAAATCAGAAGTTATCGCGTCGTTGTTCCATCATTGATGGTCGTATCTTGGATTAATTTACATTTGCAGGAGGCCCATTCAATTCTGAAAACGTAACTAAATATTGTTTGTTGTGAATTATGTATGGTTTTCTCACAAAGTAAGCTTGAAGTACAGTTGGGGTAATTTCTGCTGGGTTTTCACTGGTTTGTTAACAACAGCTTATATATCACGTTGTACAAAGGTCGCTGCTGTTCTCTGCTCAGTCAAGTATGGTATCCCGCAGTAATATTTATTTAATAGACAATTGTCAACCTATCACATGGCCCTGGACATCATGATTTCTTTGATAAATTTGATCGCTTATAAAATTATCAATACAGTTTCGATGCCGATGAAATTTAGATGAATTGTGGTTGCCAACCATTTACAATCCATGATCACTTGGTCATTGATGGGCTGATATAGTTCGCCAAGTTCTCCCATGTACCCATAGACATCTAATGTTTAATGTTGGTTAGCTACTGAATCAATGTTTGTTAACTTCTTTTGTCTCGCGATATAGAATGCATCTTTCAATATATGAAATTATATTCTTGAATTCATGGTGTCAAATATGTGCAGAACCATGTGGTTTTATTTTGACCTTGATTGCAAACTAAGGTCATGGGCACCGAAGGAAATTTTAGATCATCGATAAATCCATAGTCAACTTCCTGATATAGTTCGCCATAGACATGTACCCATAGACATCTAGGGATGTAATGGTGATATATGGGATGTTGTCAGGAAGTAAATAGGATGCTGTTAGGGTAAGATATCGGATTCAGAAAATGTACTGAAAGGGATGTTGTTATTGGTAGTATGGGGTTGTTGTGATGGTTTCATGTGGGTTGTACTCTTGGTAGAATAAAACAGTTGGTAGTTTATGGGATACTGCAGTAGTAGTACGTAGACTGCTATAATCGTAGTATGTGGGATGTAATGTAATGGCAGTCTGCGTGTGTTTAAGTAAGGGGGATATGGTAATAGCTGAATGCAGGTGGCTGTCATGGTAGTATGTGGGATGATGTTGTGTCAGTATCTATGATGCAGTGATGGCGGACTTTGGGATGCTGCATTGTTAGCTAGCGTGATGCTGCAATATTAATACGTGGGATTGGGTAATAGAAGCACGTCTGATGGGGAAATGCAATGTATGGGATGCCAATGTGGCGATTTGACCCATGATTAAATGGCAGTGTGTCGGATGTTGTTAAAGCAGTGTGTAGAAATTGGCAGTGTGATGGTGGATTAAAAAGGCCCCCTGGTGAAACTATGTGGGATGATTTCACTTGAGGATTACAATGGCCATCTTGTGTGATAAGTAAAACGCCAGTCAGGTGAATGTATGCGGCCTGATTAATATAACCCCAAAGGTGAATGTTCGTTGAATGATTAAAATCTCCAATGGGCGAATGTATATTTTAAATTGTTAACATGTCCGCCTGGTTAATGCGTAGTCAGTAGTTATTACCTGGTACATTAGCAGGCGGCTCTGCATGACGATCCGCGAACAGGTGACCAAGCATTCATCGCCACAAATCACACGACAGGTGAGTATGTAGAGTGGCAGGTGACGGTCTTGGCACACACAGAGTGCTCGTCACCATTACCCGATAAGACCACGGTGGCACTTCGTAATATATGCATGGAATAATGAATATTGCATTTGGCTGAGATCAATTAACAGATCACTAGAGACTCGCTGTTTTTTGTGTTATAGACCATAATGGATTGCCACCGTAAACGGCTAACTAAAGCCACCTTGGATTGCACTTTAGCTGCCAAAATAATTTCTACTGCGGTTGGCGTCGCTCGTCAATAAATAACCATGATTGTGCAATAGTTACAGAGGTCTAAGTGTGCCAGCGCACGTTCTAGTATCAACAACACGAAATATCGACAGTGGTTGGAAACAACACACGGGCAACGGAATCGCCGAGATAATCGTATCATTAGTCGTAACAAGGTCACACATAAGGTATAGTCTATGATCAGTCTGGGCGGCTGGTACCGTGCAGCTGTCGTCACCGTTAGGAACCGCTTTGACGCGAGCCTGATCGTTGTTGCACTTGAGGATCACCGCAGCATATTATTGTTGCTTGGCGGTATCAGACAAACAGCCAAGTCCATTCCCAACACCACCCCCCCCCCCCCCCCCTAACACCCCTCTACCCCACCCCCCAACCAAAATAGTCGGTCCAGCCGGCTCTCGCGAGATAAAACGAGAAAAACGACAGAGCGCTGTTCTCAATCACTGGCGAGCCATGGCACTCTGCTACACGGCTTCCGCACACCGCGCTGCCAGACATAATTGACCACTTATATCCGACTGACTTCATGGCCCAAATCACGCCGACGTGATTTCCGCCTATTCCTGGGGAGATTTCAGTAATCACTTACAGGTACTCTATATTTCCGGGGAAAGGTCAATTGTCAAACAAATGGATCGATTTGGGATCAATGCCGGTCATATCGACAGCACTGGATGCTCCTGATATGATGCCCCTTGTTTGTAATATCCAAGTTATCCGTATTCTGCCACACATAACATGTTCCATATGCACATTGATCGTCCGCTGTTGTTGTACGGTAAGCGCTAGCATTAACGCTAGAGATGGCCAGACGGTATAGCCACAGTATGTGGACTTATTGTGGTCAGTCTGCTTAGTTATCTCGATTTATAACACGGCCATGTAGTTAAATGCTACGTAATTTCAGCTAATGTAATACAGGTTAATGTATGAGACGATTAGGCCATCTAATGTAATCAATGGAAACTAATACATATAAGTTTGCCTAAGAAGGCTTGCCCATTCGGCATGATAACCAAAATATACAAGCATGCTATGTATCCTCGCCGCCGACTATCGGCATGGTACGGACCGTCGGCCATTGACTATGATGGAGAATAAACAGCTGACTTACGTCATCTAGTTACAACAACAATTCTACCAACTGCCATTAACCCAAATATCATATTGCTGTTTTTCAATAAATTATTTATATTTGTAACTGGTGCCGGGTCATTGAGCGACAAGAAACAGGGAAGCTCTGTTGAAAGTGCGTGGGAATCAGCAAAATGAAATACAGCTTCGTGCAAAAATAGTCTGCTCTGAAAGATGGAATTAGTTCACCCACTAAACTACCGTGCCATTATTGCAATCACGCACCTATTATCCCGTCACCTTTACATACACTTATTTGGCGGCTGATCTTTGTGGAACGAAAGTACTACAATAGCGCAGCCATTCATCAGCATTCGCTGAGTTGACATCATCAAGTTGCACTGCTGCGTTTACTTAACTGTATTCCCCTCGGACAACATTCAAGCTGCTCCAATCCCTAAGGCAAACAACCTCAAAGGCAGCTCAGTGGCACATGCGAGTTTTGCATTACTCTATTTGAAGTCGTCCGGGATGCATAACTGAAATGGTGCCAGGTCACATATAATCTGATGTACGACCTCGGCCATGTCTGGAGGCATCGGCGAATTGGGCTGATGTGGCACCAGACAAGTTCCATTCAGACAGTCTATATGATCATTGTAAAACATTGAAATGATATTGATATTTGATATAAGGTGCAGTTATTCTCGTGAGAGCAACTAAGGCTCTGTGTGCAGGAGTTAATCACGCGCGAAGGGCTAATCTCAAACGGAAAGGATCAACAACCGTCTAGTCTCTGTTTCCTGGAACCCGAGTTCGCTTTGTGGTTCGTATGATGTAACGGTGAAGTGTGGCATTAATTGATTGATGTAGACATGGTGTACTGTATATAGTGCTTTGGTTCCAGTCGTGGTGCGTTGTGATGAGTGTTTGATGTAGCCATGGTGTGCTGTCTGGAGTATTTGATGTAGCGGTGGTGTGCTGTCTAGAGTGTTTGATGTAGCCGCTGTGTGCTGTCTGGAGTGTTTGATGTAGCCATGGTGTGTTCTCTGAAGTGTTTGATGTGGAGTGTTTGTGTAGCCGTGGTGTGCTGTTGGAGTGTTTGTGTGTGGTGTGTTCTCTGAAGTGTTTGATGTAGCTGTGGTGTGCGGTCTGGAGTGTTTGATGTAGCCGTGGTGTGCTGTCTGGAGTGTTTGATGTAGCCGTGGTGTGCTGTCTGGAGTGTTTGATGTAGCCGTGGTGTGCTGTATGGAGTGTTTGAGGTAGCCGTGGTGTGCTGTCTGGAGTGTTTGATGTAGCTGTGTTGTGTTCTCTCGAAGTGTTTGATGTAGCCGTGGTGTGCAGCCTGAAGTGTTTGATGTAGCCGTGGTGTGCTGTCTGGAGTGTTTGATGTAGCCGTGGTGTGCTGTCTGGAGTGTGTGATTTTGTTGTGGTGTGTTTTCTCTGAAGTGTTTGATGTAGCTGTGGTGTGCGGTTTGGAGTGTTTGATGTAGCCATGGTGTGCTGTCTGGAGTGTTTGATGTAGCGGTGGTGTGCTGTCTGGAGTGTTTGATGTAGTGTGTTGGAGTGTTTGTAGCCATGGTGTGCTGTCTGGAGTGTGTGTTTTGTTGTGGTGTGTTCTCTGAAGTGTTTGATGTAGCTGTGGTGTGCGGTTTGGAGTGTTTGATGTAGCCATGGTGTGCTGTCTGGAGTGTTTGATGTAGCGGTGGTGTGCTGTCTGGAGTGTTTGATGTAGCCGTGGTGTGCAGTCCGAAGTGTTTGATGTAGCCATGGTGTGCTGTCTGGAATGTGTGATTTTGTTGTGGTGTGTTCTCTGAAGTGTTTGATGTAGCTGTTGTGTGCGGTCTGGAGTGTTTGATGTAGCCGTGTAGTGTGCTGGTTGGAGTGTTTGATGTAGCCGTGGTGTGCTGTCTGGAGTGTTTGATGTAACCGTGGTGTGCTGTCTGGTTTTTTTTATGTAACCGTGGTGTGCTGTCTGGAGTGTTTGATGTAACCGTGGTGTGCTGTCTGCTTTTTTATGTAGCCGTTGTGTGCTGTCAGGAGTGTTTGATGTAGCCGTGATATGCGGTCTGGAGTGTTTGATGTAACCGTGGTGTGCTGTCTGGTTTTTTATGTAGCCGTTGTGTGCTCTCTGGAGTGTTTGATGTAGCCGTGGTATGCGGTCTGGAGTGTTTGATGTAACCGTGGTGTGCTGTGTGGTTTTTTTTTTATGTAGCCGTGGTGTGCTGTCTGTAGTACTTGATGTAACCGTGGTGTGTTTCATGACACATTTCCTGAGGCCGTTCGATGCCGTGTGAATGGGTTGATGCGGCTATTGAGCGATTCTATGAATCAGTGGATAAGACCGAAGTGCCAGCCACTGCATTATGTTTGCATTGATTAACTTAGGGTTATTTTTGTCTTATTATGTTGATTACCCAAGTAATCCTACATATCCTGACCATAAAGGTACATCCTCGAAGCGTTCACCTGGGAGCAGATTAGCAATCTGACGCATGTCAACCTAGTACACCCACAGTAAAAGGCGTCTAGTTTGCTCAGTCTCACACGAGACCATCACAACTGCCTATGTTGTTTGATGAAGCAATATTCCCATCCACCCTAACATGGCCATCGATGTGGTTAACGGTTACCGACATTATGCGGCACTTCAGCCGGTATCATCGCCAAGTCAAATAGCTGCTTGCCTTTAACAGCAAGCACTATTGACGATATTTTGTATAACTCACAGTACTTCAGCCATGGATGAACAATCTGGTGTCATCATTTGGGAACATGTACTCTGACGCAACATTTGTAATCCGTCATGCACGAGCAGCTGTCCCGCGAGACTCGTACGCAGGATGCTGCGCTTCTGGTATCTATTTAACGGTGGCCCAGCGTGCTCAGCTCTAGATCACTCACCATGATTGATGCGTATTGTCAGGCGCAGCTTGGTTACGCTGCAAGCAGCACACTGTCATTGGCGGCTGACCATATAACGCCGAGGCCAACATCGCGCGGCTCAAGCAAGGCGAATGACCAGTAGTTTGTGTATGATCAAAGGACTCTGGCTAGCTAGCTGTGGCGCAAGGGCTTGCTGACCGGCCTACGTTTATTCCTTCTACCTTTAAACATGATGTATTGCGCAATACACTATGAAAATCATGTCCTTTAATATTTGTTTATTTGGCCTGATGGATAGAAATGGACCTGACACTTGACCCATTATGATGTGTTGATGAACACAACATCGCTATAATATGTCTGTGGAGAAAAATCCGTTTGTCAGGTGCATCGTACACAAACATACTAGATTGATTTCAGCAGTGGTCATGGTGTTTGACAATAATGAATAATGGTTTTGTGAGTTGGCTGAGAGTGTTAAAAGATGGCGAGGAGGTAAGTATCCGTGACAGTCGATCCATATAATTGGATGAAGAAGCAGTTAAATTGAAATGGCAGTAGTTCACACAGGCGCCTAGCTGAGGAAGGTGAGATGGCGGGGGCTGCACTGAGCATCATTGGTGTTTGATGGTGATAACCTGGTCAGCGGGTGATCTATAATGAATTCGGAAGCTCTCGACATGGCTTGGTTTGCTAGGGAGCTGACAACCGGACCCGTCCCTCGCTACAATGACCAGCGATCCAGTTGTGTTTGAATGCAATGAGATACAACAGGTAACCGTGCGAAGCTAGTTTTCATAGACTGACCTGCCACCTTTCAGAGAGAACAGCAGTTAAGCATGTACATGGTTAAAAGGTAGTCATGAGAGGGAGAGTCAGGGTTTCAGGGTTTTTATCATTGTTGCGTTTGATCAATGCATCACTATAATTCAAAATAAGCCGCATTGGCAGCGCAGTTTTGCCGACTCAGCTATAAGGAACGACAAGCGCACCGGTCCGAGCACTAAGGTCATTTGTCAGTTTTAACTGACCAATCAGAAACTAATCTTCCACAACAATACCATCAACCAATTACTGAACATTGGGCGCTGTCCTAGTAATCAGAGCTGTCTCGTGTCGGGCTTTCTTGGGGGAGTGATTTCCTTCCGCACGCATGCGTCGAATACTGCGCTAATCAACCATTAGTTGGTGGGTCGGTGAATCGGGACCCCTTAGCTTCTCTACATGACACCGGTGCAAAGCCGTTCCCTGTGCTAGCCTCGACGTATTCTTCGCCAGCGCGCAGGCGTTTCCAGGAAGGACGTTGTAAAACTCATTCCCCTAATGGATCACTTGCTATGCTTCCTGCTCCAAACGATGAAGTCGACCTTCCATTAAATATTCCAAGCCATGCATATGTTTAACCTAACCGAACCTCCAAGTTGCAAAAAGGTAAGATAGATGATGTCCATGTAAGGGATGCGATATCCTGGATCAGGTAATGAGAGTGTCGGGGGGATACTGCCCAGCCAGTCCCGTGCATGATAATGCCCCGAGAAAAACAGGTCCAGACATGAGAACTTATAGAAACAGGTTAGGCGGCCTGATCAAAGAAAATCATAGATCAAGTAGTGGCCCCACTGGTGAGGTGTCACTACTTCTCGCTGATGACCAAGTTCTGGCCCGTTATCGCTATGATTTACAGTCTGAAGTCGACCCTAACTCAACACTCTAACAATACCACAGAGGGAATAAGAGAGCACGCTTTTGAATGGCTTTTGTAATGTCATGCGCTCCATCTATACTGGGTCACACAGAGGCTGTTTGATGACGTCAGAGCATTGTGAGAGAACTGGAGGCAGTTGAAAGCTATCAGGGCTGAGCAGTCTCCTGCTGCTAATGACTGATTACTAGAGGTTTGTAGATGAGGGTGTTAGAGGTAGGCATTCAACATGTGGAAGTACATAGGGGCGAGCTTGTACCACGAACGTCGTCACCCAGTCTTTGTACATCTGAGATGCTGCAATGACAAAGAATCTGGGAACGAGGTCTTCTCAACAGCGTTAACTGACAGATGTAACGTGACATCGAATGCGAATAGAGTATCAGACATATTTCGGAGTTGATCGTCAATACTCATCCACAAACAGGTCTGTCCACACAGATTGTTGCTAAAGTGCCAAACAAGAAATGGATAATATTAATTTGGATTTTTGTTTCAGCACAGCCTCTAGAGGGATCTGATGGCTTGAGTAAAGGGTGGGCATGGCATTCATTCGAACACCATGCATGCGAGTAAGCACAAGGAGAACCCTCGCTTCTTCCAGAAGACAAGATCTGATGGCTTCAAAGGACGCCTTCTTTGCTCATCGAATGAAAACACACTCATTTTTTTATAGCAGCGATCATAAACCCTACGAACTAGTATTAAGAACCTCTAGGCGAGACATCCATCAGCAGGCGTTGTTATTACTAGTCACGAGGCAAAGCTCAGACCAGATACCATTACCCAGTAAGCGTGATTGTGTAGCGTTCGGTAAGCAAAGCGGAGTTATCCTCGAGCCAGTTTTCAGCCTGCAGTAGATTGTATTGTGCGGCATTTGAAGTAATGAGGTGGAGGGAAAAATACTTGCTTACTGCAAAACTCGTCTCATCTTATTGTCCTTCATGATGGAATTATCAAATCAAATCAACGTTAACCACATTGTTTGCTCTCATATGGCGATCTGTGTGTATGTACTAGGAACTATGATCTTCCTTTAGCTGTTGTTTTCCCATCGCAATGACGGGGGACAATATCTACAAAAAAGCCGCCTTGATGCGTTCCTCAGAGCGAGATAATTAAGAGTCACCTGACAACCGCGTTCATGTTTTATTCTCTGTGTAAGCTAGCGGTATAATGAGGAGCTTACATTGGCCTCACCATTGCTAAATTGGATATAACTTGTGTGTGTGCGATGACTGGCTAGTGTAGAGCTGGAATGAGAATGTCGCTGGCCAGGCTGACGTTCAGGCCTCCGCCGCCATCATCAGGTAACAACGCGCCGTGTAGCGATGTTAGGAATGTAACGGACACGTTGTTAAAGCCATCAAGTACAGCATGAAGCAGGTAGGTAAGGCACGTAACGAAAGTAGATAAAGAAAGACAAGAGGAGCTCAGGAGATTGGCATGTTCCAAAAATATTAGAAACGTACAAAATCAACACCTGCCAAATTCATGAGGTTATCAAGTACGAAATGTCCGAATTGGAATGAGACGATACATGCGCATTGGGCACATCATCAAAGCGCGCAGTGATACAGAAGATGCTCACGCTGGCATAAAGCAAGCCCCAATGGACAGTGTGGTAATTGGACGTGCGGGTGACAGGAGTATGGTAGCTGTCATTAGAGAACAAGCTAGTGACAGGAGCACAGCGGATGTCACTAGAAAACAAGCTAGTGACAAGCGTATGATAGCGGCCACTAGTGCACTAGCTAGTGGCCGACGTGTGATGGCTATCATTTGTGAACAATTTGACGGTTGTCAATGAAGAATGAGATTGTGACAAGAGTATGTGCCGCGGTCACCAGAGAACTAGGTAGTGACAAACGTTTGGTGACGGTCACCAGAGAACTAGGTAAAGACAAACGTTTGGTGACGGTCACCAGAGAACTAGGTAAAGACAAACGTTTTGTGACGGTCACCAGAGAACTAGGTAGTGACAAACCTTTGGCGGCGGTCACCCGAGAACTAGGTAGTGACAAACGTTTGGTGACGGTCACCAGAGAACTAGGTAATGACAAACGTTTGGCGACGGTTTATAGTGAACGTGCTAATGACAAGCGTACTCTGGTGGTCAGTAGTGAACTTGCTATTGACAAGCGTACTCTGGTGGTCAGTAGTGAACTTGCTAATGACAAGCGTACTCTGGTGGCCAGTAGTGAACTTGCTAATGACAAGCGTACTCTGGTGGTCAGTAGTGAACTGCTGTTGACAAGCGTACTCTGGTGGTCAGTAGTGAACTTGCTAGATGACAAGGTACTCTGGTGGTCAGTAGTGAACTTGCTAATGACTGCGTACTCTGAGGTTATCAAGTACGAAATGTCCGAATTGCTAATGACGATACAGCGTACTCTGGTGCACAGTAGTCAAAACTTGCTAATGACAAGCGTACTCTGGTGGTCAGTAGTGAACTTGCTGGTAATGACAAGCGTGACTCTGGTGGTCAGTAGTGAACAAGCTAATGACAGGAGCGTACTCTGGTTGTCAGTAGTGAACTTGCTAGTGACAAGCGTACTCTGGTGGTCACTAGTGAACTAGCTAATGACAAGCGTACTCTGGTGGCAAGTACGGTGAACTTGCTAATGACAAGCGTACTCTGGTGGCCAGAACTAGTGAACTTGACCAAGACAAGCGTACTCTGGTGGTCACCAGTAGGTGACAAACTTTGGTGTCACCTAACTAGGTAGTGACAAACGTTTGGTGACAGAGTAGGTAAGACAAACGTGTGGCGACGGTTTATAGTGAACGTGCTAATGACAAGCGTACTCTGGTGGCCAGTAGTGAACTTGCTAATGACAAGCGTACTCTGGTGGTCAGTAGTGAACTTGCTAATGACAAGCGTACTCTGGTGGTCAGTAGTGAACTTGCTAATGACAAGCGTACTCTGGTGGTCAGTAGTGAACTTGCTAATGACAAGCGTACTCTGGTGGTCAGTAGTGAACTTGCTAATGACAAGCGTACTCTGGTGGCCAGTAGTGAACTTGCTAATGACAAGCGTACTCTGGTGGTCAGTAGTGAACTTGCTAATGACAAGCGTACTCTGGTGGTCAGTAGTGTTCTGGTGGCCAGTAGTGAACTTGCTAATGACAAGCGTACTCTGGTGGTCATTAGTGAACTTGCCATTGACAAGAGCATGGTTGCGGTCGATATCGAACTAGCTGCTCCAATACTGCTGGAAATCACTCAATAATCACAAAACAACATGTGTTTTAGATCCAAATAAAGCTAGGCCTTGATAGCTGATTATCATTATAGTCCCTTGAATGGTTAACGGTAACTAGTCGCGCAGCAGTGCGAGCGCCAATGCATGGCAATTATGTGGCAGTGGAGCATCCCTTAATATAAAGTTGATGTTTTATTCATTGGTGGCAGCGCGACAGCTGTGGGAGAGTGGGCTGGTTGACTGAGGTGGGTGACTACGCTTATAGCGCTGCGTGGGAAGCTGCGTCGACGATGGATGAATGTGATGATGACCTTATCTGGGTCCGTGGGCCTGCATGGCGTATCTTAGTCAACAATCTCGCGTCGGTAGGGAGGTGGGCGAAATAAAGACGTCGTGTGGGGTCTTGGGTCGGTTGACGTTGGCAAAAGCAGTGACTGATAATAATCGAGAAGCTGGATCCAATTATGAGACTGTGTGCTACGTTTCTGACGCAGATGCTGAGCTAAATAACTGCACACCTACCAGGATCCTACAGTCCTTCCTAGGATTCTGTATGAGAGCCTCATTGTACCACAAACCAAGTCATACATTAGTCAAGACAGCCCTGTTGTTACAACTTATGACATACAACGAGGTTCGAAACTACTGAATGCCCAACATGTTCTTTGCTACTCTCATTTCAGACGTCCTGCTTGCAGTACAATAATCATACAATGTCAAGGGTGGAGTGAGGGTTAAGTTGGGGGTTGAGGTGTGGAGGGGGTGGTTGGGGGGTGGGGACGGGGCTAGGGGAGGTCGAGATCCCGACAAATCATTATCCTCTACCGATCGACAATGTATCCATGTTAAGCCTTTAATGAGTTTCCGGTTGGTTTTGGTATTGGGATTTGTAAAGCAGAGTTTGTTTAGCTCTTAGAATTGAGATAATCCACCTGGCGTTAACAGCTCTTTTTGAAGATTCGCGTCGATAATGAATCTATTATTAAAGTATCATGTCTACGTCGAATCTTTCTTCACACTCACGTGTCGATGTCGAATCTTTCGTCATAGTCTGTCATCGATGTTGAATTTTCCGTTTTTCGTCACACTCGCGTGTCGGCGCGTCCTAGTATTGTGTCGATGTTGAATCTCCCGTCATAGTCTCGTATGATGTTGAAGCGTAAGATAAAGTCTCGTGCCGTCGTTGTACCCCACGTCATTGGGGCTTAATCTATCATTGGTTTGGCATTAACGTCATGTTCAATTTCATGATATCGTTCAAATAAGGAGCTTCATAAATTGATCGCTTAACCATCCGATGGCTCGATTTATCACAGTTAATATCAAAGCTTTAGATACTTCAACAATACTATTTACATGAATTAAACAATCCCCAGTGGAACATTCCAATATGAATAAAGTATAGGACAATTGCATTCAACGATATTGCATATTTCGTTTCGGGTGTCCCGGAAGATAATTCAGATAACAGAAAAGTAAATCTGATATCACAAGTGTAATTATTATATGGTCGTGGCAATCCAAATGGACTGCAGTCCCCAGAAACCCATACACCTAAATGAGAGTCAAGTATGGTTGCCATGGCAAGCATGGAATATTTGGTGGTCGTCAATGCTAGCGTTGCACCTCTTGTGGTCCTGAACGCTCACTTTGCATTTCTTGTGGTCGCATGGTATTTCGAGTGGCCGTCAGCGCTCGTGTGGCATCCCTTAGGGTCGTCAGCGCTTGTGTGGCATCTCGTGTGGTCGTCAGCGCTCGCGTGGCATCTCGGGTGGTCGTCAGCGCTCGCGTGGCATCTAGTGTGGTCGTCAGCACTCGTGTGGTATCTCGTGTGGTCGTCAGCGCACGCGTGGCATCTAGTGTGGTCGTCAGCACTCGTGTGGCATCTAGTGTGGTCGTCAGCACTTGTGTGGTATCTCGTGTGGTCGTCAGCGCTCGCGTGGAATCTCGTGTGGTCATCAGCACTCGTGTGGCATCTAGTGTGGTCGTCAGCACTCGTGTGGCATCTCGTGTGGTCGTCATCACTCGCGTGGCATCTCGTGTGGCATCCCTTGTGGTCGTCAGCGCTTGGGGGCGTATCATGACGGGGCCAGACGGACAGATACGCTAGTTTGGGTTTTCGGGAGCTGGTTATCGAGAAACCGCGTGCTGGATTAACTGTGACTGGCTGTGATCGCACATATCATATGCGATATGAACCCTTTATGTTATCGCAGCGTCCTCTAACGCTACAGCACCACTTAACGCTTGCACGGTAAGCTACTTAACATCACAGGCCGAGCTATTCGGCGCTGCCGGATAGAATGTAAAACCTCACAGCACGGCTATAAAAGACTTTTATGTGTCGACAAACAAGGAAGAGCTTTCACTCCTATCAATATTCATAGTAGGTAGTAAGTGTTGAGTCGAGTTGGGGTACTGGTGCGCCAAGCATCGGGCTTTAGCCCGGATTACCTGCGCGTCGTGGATTACAGTCAGGCAAGGATGCCTCGTTTGGAAACCTCTCAACCAGAAATCACAGCCACAAATCTCCTGACGCTACTTTCGACATTGCAAAGCGCTTGTGTGCAAAGTTAGCTGCACGCATATACATTTGGTGAAATGTAGCTGCGTTTTTCGTTGGCCATCGTGCAATCTACATTAAAATAGCTGAAAATTTTTCAAGTCTTGCATTCTTGTTAATCGTTTAAACGACTGTTGACGGTTGTACAAGATATATCTGCACGATGTTAACGATGTCTGTAAATCCCTGTCCGTGGGTTGAGGCGACAGTTGCATTGCATTGCGTGTTAACAGCAGCGGACTTCTTCACCAAGGCCAGCCGTGAGGATTAGTGTGTTCCTGGTGCAGTGAACAGCGGTAATTAAACGAGGAGAGATCGCCCCCGCTAGGGCCTAACCACACGAGGAATTAATGGCCTACTTAATTATGTATTATTTCAGAAGGGACATATACATTTCTACCGCGTAGTACAGATTAATACTGGCAGAATGCAGTCTGCAAAAGGTGCATTAGCGCTAGCAAAAACGACATCGTGTGACACAGTAAAATATCAAGGGTCATAATTGGTGACATTGACTGTGTAGCATATAAGCGGGATTTCATTCATGTTGTTATGGCCAACACCGCGCTGTGAGTTGAGGAAGTTGATATCGGCATTGGTCGCATAACCATCAATCAATGTAGAAAGACGCATTAAAGCTACGATAGACGGTACGGAATATCAATGTACATTGGCGCATGCTTAACCAAGAGCCGAATGCTGGTCATAATTGGCAACATCAGCTGTCATACATTAAACATAGAGGCATAGGTCGTATACCACAGGTCACACACAGTGCCATGCAGCGTACACCGCCGTTCAGATACATCTCCTAACCCACTACATATAAGCACCAACACAGCATTCAGACATCCCTATCTCCCCAGTCCATACACCATCCCCCCATACCACTACTGTGTCTACCTTAACTACTCTACAGGCCGACGTGAGGAATGTCGCGGACGGTCCCTAGTGGAATCATAAGGCCGTCAGATTGTCGCGTTCGGGATTTCCCGGATCTCATAAATACACCAAATCAAAGTGCATGGTTGATTCTGCAGTACTTGCCGTCTTGTTCTTGTCGAGGTCTCGTGGAAGAGAAAACTGCAAATAGAATTACCATGTGCAGCATCAAACAGTGCAGTGTCGCTAAGTGGCCAACGGAAGCAAGGGCATAATGAGAGCAAGGTCAAGGTGACATGAAAAGCGTCACCATTTCCTCTATCACGTGTGTATCTATCATGTTCGAAACAATAATGAGCTCTGCAAAATGTGTCTTACCTTGTAAGCAAATGTTTCACCACACATATGTTTATTCGAGCATGAACGTGACATTATGATCATAGCAATGTGTATATGGCTGCGTTAATCTCCGCGGTTGTACAATGGATTGCACGCATTATAACTTCTGTATACGTGGAGTTAGATCCTCATCAACACTGTATCACTCTCTAAGTCCCCACCGGGACGTCACGTGGCAAATGCCGATACAATATACCTCTAACAGACGATTTTCAAAAGATTACGTCCCAATATTTCTACACCATGCGATATGTAGCTAGTGTCGTCACAATATCATTCCATCGTACGCCATGCAGCCAGTGTCGTCACAATATCATTCCATCGTACACCATGCAGCCAGAGTCGTCACAATATCTCTCCACCGTACGCCATGCAGCCAGTGTCGTCACAATATCATTCCATCGTACGCCATACAGCCGCCAATATCTCTCCACCGTACGCCATGCAGCCAGTGTCGTCAAATATCTCTCCACCGTACGCCATGCAGCCAGTGTCGTCCACCGTACGCCATGCAGCCAGTGTCGTCACAATATCTCTTCACCGTACGCCATGCAGCCAGTGTCGTCACAATATCATTCCATCGTACGCCATGCAGCCAGTGTCGTCACAATATCTCTCCACCGTACGCCATGCAGCCAGTGTCGTCACAATATCTCTCCACCGTACGCCATGCAGCCAGTGTCGTCACAATATCATTCCATCGTACGCCATACAGCCAGTGTCGTCACAATATCTCTCCACCGTACGCCATGCAGCCAGTGTCGTCAAAATATCTCTCCACCGTACGCCATGCAGCCAGTGTCGTCACAATATCTCTCCACCGTACGCCATGCAGCCAGTGTCGTCACAATATCTCTTCACTGTACGCCATGCAGCCAGTGTCGTCACAATATCATTCCATCGTACGCCATGCAGCCAGTGTCGTCACAATATCTCTTGACTGTACGCCATGCAGCCAGTGTCGTCACAATATCATTCCATCGTACGCCATGCAGCCAGTGTCGTCACAATATCTCTCCACCGTACGCCATGCAGCTAGTGTCGTCACAATATCATTCCATCGTACGCCATGCAGCCAGTGTCGTCACAATATCTCTCCACCGTAGGCCATGCAGCCAGTGTCGTCACAATATCTCTCCACCGTACGCCATGCAGCCAGTGTCGTCACAATATCTCTCCACCGTACGCCATGCAGCCAGTGTCATCACAATACCACTCTAACAGACGCCAATGCCGTAACAATATCTCTCCACCAGACTCCATGCATCCAGTTCCTCATCAATACATTATGTGCAAACACTCTATAACGTCGTAATTCCACAGACGGCCAGCGGTCCGTCGTTAAGACCCTAAGCTCAACGTAGGACATTACGACCTGGGGTTTTCAAGTCAAATGTCGCCATCCAGGGTACTGAAAAAACATATTGATGACACGTAGGTTCCCAACAAAAGCCATTGGGCAGCAAAACGCCACAGCTGTCGTAATCAGCAGCCTGCATGAAGGCCTGTTTACGGCCTTAATCGAGCCAAGCGTAACTCATGTCCTGTTTTGTTGTTTACAGCGCGCAGTAGATTGCATGCTGCTAGGGGGTTAGAGGTGTATCCGGCTAGGTCTACTGTCTTGGCGATAAGACTGTGCTCGTGTCTGTTACATGTACCAAATGCTATTGACTCACTCCGTTACGTCTGACGTTAATTAGACACGTTTCCCATGGGACGAGCATAAAAAAGCTACTTACGAGCGAACCAGGCAGAAAAGTAGATGTTAATTGCAACATCCTAACGATGTTCCCCAAAGTTAATTTGGTCAAAATACTATCTCTCTGCAAGACATTTGATTCCGCCTTGGCAAGCAGGCTTACTGGGTGTAAACGCTGCTCGCTCATCTAACGAGTGCTGCTCCGGCTGGCTTTATCAAGTCAGACAACGATAATTGAAAGCCAGGGTCAGTGCATCGCTTATGAAGGGCGCGTTAAGAATGACTCAGATGAGATACCAGGATGTTTGATTCGTCCGTCACCGAGAGGTATAGAGCAGCCTCACATAGATGAATGGCAGGTGCAACAAAGGTCAGATCTAATGAGTTGACCGAGGGAGGGATGCATTTGTCGTTATATGGAACACGATCACAGTTGAGAACGACGTTAAGGTACGATGGGAGGAAAACATGTAATGCAACGTCGCGCGTCCACCACTCTGCTGATCTAAATACGACTAGAGTGAATGCGTCGGACTCTAAATGTGATTTAATATTCCTCCCAGCTAGACATCTCCATGAGATGAAAAGTCTGTTTATCTGGTCCTCACGGGTGAACAAACAGTATTATTCACCAACATCTACACCTACATATACACACTTAGTGACTTGCTGGGGTACGGCTACAGCGGTCTTCATATACCAGCAGTGCATTCTCTGTTTATCATGAATGTATGCATGGATGCCAGATGGTGAGCGGGCAAATTCGGGATGAGCGGAAGGAAATGAGCCCCCTTGATTCATTGGATGTGTCATTTGCTGACTAGTAGCGTGCCGAAGCTGTCCATCGCAGCAAGCCATGCTAAGGATGCTCAGCGTGGGTATCTTATGCCAGAACCCACTCACCGGGGTCTTGATAGAGCGATGTGCATGCGTTGGTAGCATCTCATCATGCCATTACGGCGCAGCTTGCCTTTGATTAAGATACTTACCCAGAGTGAGGCACGACCGGCTAAGCTGTCTCCGTCTCTACGCCAGCGCACTGTGAGGCTGGGTTATACAGACCCAGGCTTATGTGTCCGTATGCAGTGATATGTCTGCATGAGCCCTCTTACAGCACTAGTAATGTTGTCTTTGTCAACCTTGGCAATGCAGATATATACCCTAACTTAAATTCCAGACAACACACGACATGGTATGTTTAACTGCATTTTGTGCATAGCGGTAGAAGCCGCCCAATAGGTTGACGCTGACATCACCAACCCCGCGTTCACTAAACCCTCATAGAGCCAGGCCCTATAAGCCATCACTTCCTTCAATTTGATGCACTCCTTCAGCCAGGCAAGGCGTCATATTTACATAGGCAAGTCGCCAACGCAATTCCATGAGCTTGCAACAGTGACAGTGATTCCTGGTAGCCTAGTCACAAGCGATGTCGATAAAACCTGAGAGTGCTTTGAGGAAAGATGACTTCCTCGGCCACAAAGAAAGGTCGGAATAAATTAGATTGAATAAAGCTGATGTAAGCAATTGTTGCAGGAGTTCTGGCCAGAGATTGAGGTCTTACCCCCTATTCACACCAACATCAAAGTTTGTCGATTTCTTTGAGTAAATAATGAGGCAAGTATGCTAATAAAGATGTACACTCTTGCTTGAGTATAGCCCGCAGAACAAGACATCGCGGATATTACAGCAATAAGGAAGCACTTTGACATGCTTGCTTAGTATATGTGACGTAATCAAGCGTTTTGTGACCAAATCGTGCATGAATGACGTCCATGTACTTGAGGTGACGTCTTGTTGGGAATGTGTGACGTCACTAATCTACGGGTGACTTTCAAGAGTGTCAGGTGACAATAATAACCTTTCTGTTACGTTGACGTTCATGGCAACCTGAAATGGACTTGGTCGAGATAAGTCTGCATGCTACTCGTGAACGCAAACTGACCACGTTAATGACGACTCGGCAAAGAATGATTTGACGTGAATAGCATCGCATTGCATGACGGAATGATCGGCCATTCTTTTGATATGATAGCAGAATGATTGGCGATATATAACATGAGATCACAGAATGATTGGCCATACATCACATGGGATGACAGAATGATTGGCCATACATCACATGGGATGACAGAATGATTGGCCATAGAAAATATGGGATGACAGAATGATTGGCTACGCATCACATGTGATTAACAGAATGATTGGCTGTGCATCACATGACAGAATGGGTAACGAATCACACAGAATGATTGGTAACGAATCACATGGGGTGACAGAATGATTTGAATACGCATCAATGATGGGCATCACATGTGCCAGAATGATTGGCCATGAGAAAATATGGGATGACAGAATGATTGGCTACGCATCACGTGTGATTACAGAATGATGATCACATGGCTGTGGCATCATCACATGGGGTGACAGAATGTGGTAACGAATGATGGGGTGGATTGACTACGAATCACATGGGGTGACAGAATGATTGACTACGCATCAAATGGGGTGACAGAATGATTGGCCATAGAAAATATGGGATGACAGAATGATTGGCTACGCATCACATGTGATTACAGAATGATTGGCTGTGCATCACATGGGGTGACGGAATGATTGGTGACGAATCGCATGGGTGACAGAATGATTGACTACGCATCACATGGGGTGACAGAATGATTGACTATGCATCACATGGGGTGACAGACGCATCACATGTGATTACAGAATGATTGGCTGTGCATCACATGGGGTGACAGAATAATTGGTAACGAATCACATGGGGTGACAGAATGATTGACTACGCATCACATGGGCTGACAGAATGATTGACTACGCATCAAATGGGGTGACAGAATGATCGGCTACGAATCACATGGGGTAACAGAATGATTGGCCATATATCACAGAATGATTGGATGCGCATCACATGGATTGCTGAATGATTGACCACATATCATAAACGATGGCAGAATGATTGGGTATTCATCACATGGGATGAGAAAATGATTGACTACACATCACATAAGACAGGAGAATGATTGAGTATACATCACATGGAATGGTATAGAATGAGCCCGGGGGCTCGGAAAGGGATGATATAACGCGATGAACATCGCACAGAATGAGCGAGAGGGCTCGGAAAGGAATGACATAACGCGATGGACATCGCACAGAATGAGCGAGAGGGCTCGGAAAGGAATGACATAACGCGATGTATTGTGTATGAGCAGAACAATGGCGGTGTTATTCAAGGCCTTATTGTTCAACAAATGAGTTATACAGGAATTATTTTGGGTAGAGATATCCGTCGGATAAAAGAGGCACGACTCTGGAGACGGATAGCTAGTTACGGATCTAGATGCCTATGAAATCAGGTTACTGGCCTCATTGTTCTTGTTCACGTCATCCACGAGGTTCACATCATCAATATCATTCGCAGCAGCCTTAATGTTCACATAATCAATATTGTTCACTTCATCCACGTCGTCACAACATACTTATTAATATCATATCCACATCATCCACGTTGATCACGTCATCAACATGATTTACAATATTCACCTGACGTCGTATCACGATGCTGCATATTT
>CM067345.1:33100743-33283243 GCA_034190875.2 Urechis unicinctus
TATTATTTTTGACAGACCCAAAACATCCGGGTTTATCCGAACAATTCCTGTTATTACTTCCTCATAATGTTTGCGTGGATCAGCGCATAATAACGCGTTGATTACAGCTAGGTTCCACAAGATTTCCTTGGTTATTATCCTCATCACGAGAGCTGCCATTGATTCTGTCAGAGAAAAGAGACGATTCAGCAGCTGATAATCTCCGTACCAGCAGCTGGCACAGACAGCGATGTGCCTTATCGTCTACCTGGCGCTATTTATAAGCAATCCCTATTGATAGTAACATCGATGTCTTAAGGGTTATTGCAGCTCATACGGTTGTATGGTAGATGCCGTACATCGTGTAAAGAGGGAGACTGAGGTCTTGAACAAACCCTCACAATCAAGCTTTGATCACAAGCCGCTGCCGGTGTTGCGGTGAAGCAGACTGGAAATGATACGGTGTTTTCTTCTGAACCGACCACCTGATTTGATCTGGACCATTAGCTGGTTGTTGAGTCGGGTATGCAAGCACAGTACACTTTAAGTACCGTACCTAACTATTCAGTCAACACGCTTGACATCTCAATTTGTTCTTCTAAATTTCTTCCGTGTCGTGACTACGAATGACAGCCATTAGCGAGCGTCACATGTTTTTAACATAATAATTTTTTTGTCACCAAAAAATCGTAGTTAGCACACAAACACACTGGTGAGACATGATGCGGGCACGATTAATGCTAAGAATCTGCTCAGATAGGTGTCAGTCGTGTCGTTATTGGCTCGTGACACAGTACATATCTACCTGTTCATCACGGTCAGCACCACACTCAACTGGTGAGAGGTTCACAAAGTCTTCTCCGACTCATTCAGTCGTCATCGTCCTCATCATCCACATCGCCACCTTATTGACATAGTCGACATCGTCCTCATCATCCACATCGCCACCTTGTTAACATAGTCGACATCGTCCTTATCATCCACATCATCGCCACCCACATCGTCCTTATCATCCACATCGCCACCTTATTGACATAGTCGACATCGTCCTTATCATCCACATCGCCACCTAATTAACATAGTCGACATCGTCCTGATCATCCACATCGCCACCTTGTTAACATAGTCGACATCGTCCTCATCATCCACATCGCCACCTTGTTAACATAGTCGACATCGTCTGATCCACCTTGTTAACATAGTCGACATCGTCCTCATCATCCACATCGCCACCTTGTTAACATAGTCGACATCGTCCTTATCATCCACATCGCCAGCTTGTTAACATAGTCGACATCGTCCTCATCATCCACATCGCCACCTTGTTAACATAGTCGTCCGGTCGCGCCTGATATGTATTTCATGCCGACGCGTAATGTCGAATCAATGTCTTTCGTTACATAAGTTACTCTTTAGATTGCCTCATAGATATTTATACTTTTGTCATTTTAGTCATTGTTATATGTAGGCCATCTAAATCGTGGACAAGTGACCATGGCAATAATTGCGTTGTAAGTAGTGAAAGGATCAACTGGCCGATGCTTCAAGCCAACACAACTGACCAGGTGGATGGCGGTGCACTTCACCATGGCTTTATTACACCAGCCGTGCTACACACCGGGCATGTGGCGTGGTTAATTTGCTGGGTCGTACTGTTTAACGCGAATGATTGCTGCCGATTTGCTGTTGCGCGACAAAGCAATCGACGATCGCGATTGTGACTCCCAGTGGGTGCTCGCTGAAACAATGGCAAAACTCAATTTAATAAACCATGTCGCTGGAGACAATGCAATGCTCGAGTACTGCTCATATACGGGAAGTACAAAAAGCTCCGCACGAGGTGGAAACGAGATAATTGGCGAGAGGAAACGAGACGAGAAGAGTGCTGAGACTGAGCGAGAGCAGAGTGATGCAGTGATGGACGGGTTACCGAGGGGGGGGGGGCACGAAGGGCTGGGGCGGGGTAGGGACGTAAGGGGAGTAGCGGCACTGATGGTAGCGGTACATAAGACAAACATGGTGGTGTAGATGTAGGTCGACTACACGTAGGGTCCTGGAAGAGGGAGGAGAAGGAGGGAGCATGAGGAGAACGCAGAATGAACCACGATTAACGGCTACGGAGACTTTTTTGAACGGTACTACGAGAGTGTGTCCACGTCGTGAGGTATGATGTGGGTAAGAAAGGGAAGTGGGTGCAGCATTAGATGAGGAGTACACACCCACACACAAAGCAACGGAAGAACCCAATGGAATAAAAAGCCCCACCAACATTGACACGTGAATAGGGGGACAGTTGTCGCGGACAAAAAGAGGAGAAAATGTAAATAGTTAAAATATTAAACAGTCCTGATAGCGAAACGTAAAAAGAAACCGTGCTGAGAGCGTGGGGAGATCAAGGAAGAACGAAAAAGAAATCAACTGGGAATGAAATGAATACATCATGTATATATACACCACCAGAAAGGTGAATTGATGACGCTCAGTAGGACGCGGGGATGGAACACCTCACTTGACGAGCCGAGGTAAATACCTACATTTCTCGACCCTTCTCCTTAATTAGATTGCCTTAATGCAGGTGTTTGCTTGATGTATGGTGACAAGGGAGTTATATGCATCTCTTACTAATAGCCAGACCAGACCACAACAAGTGATCTTCACAGCTTACGAGACGCCGCACGCGCCCCCTGAGCTCAACGCGAGTGAGGGGGTAAAACGTCCAGTACACACACTCATGCGTCTGTCGTTAATATTTACGGCGAGTGATGAATAATGTGCATATGAACTTACCAAATAGGTCCTTCATGATATTTCTTGCAGAGCGATATAGAATGGGTATGGTCCCTATTAGATGGAAACCATTAGCTGTTATAAGAAAATAAACGCGAAATTTCTTGCCTCGGATTCCGAGGAAGTCTTACAATTCGTAATTAAGCTATGATTCTGTCATTTGTGTTATGGTTAGTTCAAGCAGACCAAGTGATTACAGCTTGTCTTAAAATGATCCCCAGGAGAATTGGCAGTGTATTTTGTAACAGCTGAACACTTAAAGTACATAACATACAGCGTTGACTGATTATTAAACCTTAGATACTACACTGATTGAATGGGTTGGGAGTATTGAAATAGGCAGACCATGTTTAAGTCGACCCAGTCATCGCCTTCTCTGAAAAACGTTAGTAGCAATCGATGAAATGATAAATGTGAATTGGCACATCAACGAACAACCTAAACAATTATCAATTATCGGAGAGAAAATTCACCGCCAATGTGATGGTTCCTTGAAGAATTATGTACAATTATCTCGATACATATAACCATGAGTTGCACTCAGGCACAGATACATTAATGATAAATACGTTTAAAGGAGTCAATTGACACGAGGGACCTTATATGGCAACCATTAACCTCTCATGAAGCCCACATTATGGAGTCAGGGGTTACAGCAAGCATCAACTACACCTTGTTTATTGAACGATTAAGTGCTATTCAGAATACCATATCACGGCCCATAGGGATACAGAGACCCGCCAAGCACATTACTGTTTCATGAGTGACCTACCCCCTCTCATTCTATATCTGATATGGCACTTATAGTATGGATATGGTGCAGGTTTACTAGGCAGGGGGTGGGGTGTGTTGGCCTCCAGTCACATATGTACTCTTCAAGGGATGTCTAACTAGTATGGGTTGGAGTGGAACCCTCAGCCATGTTTGGCCGGCGTAGATTAGTGTCCAGTCCTGATCCTACAACCTATAAACGCTGCTAAGGAATTCATCAGGAACCCACATTAGCTGACGAGAGTTTGACCTCCACCTACGTTTGCTTGTCAGTGCTTGATCTCAAGCGCGGCTTTTCTAAAAGTAGCTTGAGTACAGGTCCAGATGTGGCCAAGGGGTCTTGACCTTTAATGTAGATAAGCTTATGAAGGTTTGACCTTTACTCCAAATAAACTGGACACACTGGGCCTCAATTCAAAAAGCGCTGAAGCGTATCACACCTTCTCTTATCGTATTAAGTGACCTCAATGGATGTGAAAAAGCGTCCTAACCGATCATTATATAGCCTTGTTAATATTCAGTCAATACCAAAAATCACTGTGTAAGGCCGGAATCGGCACTTGACATGGTCTAGATGGCTCGTAGATTGTGTTCTTGTGTACTTTATCATTACAAGCCATTCATTATTAATCCCATGTGGTTATTACCTACATATATTTGGCTTCAAGAATGAAGCTTCACTCACGTCGGCTCCCATCATGCTCTCTAAGGGGCCACTACCATCAATAATGCAGCGGACGAGTTTAGCGTGTGTAGCGCATGCTCTGAGCACCTGCCGGCGGCTGCCCAATACGATACAGTGATGTATTTGGAAGTGATCTGTATGTGTGGGTGTATACACTAGTGCGTTAGTGAATTGGGGATTGCGCAGGGATATGTGTGTAGCTAAGTATGTCAGTGGGTGGGGAATATAAAGAGTGCGCGGTTGGGGGAGGCGGGGAATGAAGAGGTCCATCGACGCGTGGGCTTGGGGGACGAATCGAACAGGATGAGGATGATGAGGAATAGACGAGACACGCCCTACTGGGCAAATGTCAAGAGTTTCTACATACGGCAGAGGGTGTTCAGAGACTCGCAGATAATCATGAATTGAGATCAAATGTCCCCCTATGCATGTGCATTAACGTTGACAAGAATGAGAACTTTACCATATATCTACCAACAGCATCGCCACAATGACGCGGTCTAGTTGTGATTTACATAATCGGCACAATGACGCGGTCAAGATGTGATGAACATCACCAGCACAACGAAGCGGTCTTATTGTGAACAATATCATCAGTATAATGAAACGGTCTTGCTGTGATTAACATCATTAGTATAATGAAGTGGTCTCGCTGTGATTAACATCATCAGTATAATGAAGCGGTCTTGCTGTGATTAACATTATCAGTATAATGAAGTGGTCTTGTTGTGATTAACATCATCAGTATAATGAAGCGGTCTTGCTGTGATTAACATTATCAGTATAATGAAGTGGTCTTGTTGTGATTAACATCATCAGTATAATGAAGCGGTCTTGCAGTGATTAACATCATCAGCACAAAGAGCGGTCTTGCAGTGATTAACATCATCAGCACAAAGAGCGGTCTTGTCGTTATTAACATCATCGTCACAATGAAGGGGTCTTGTTGAGATTTACATTGTAGGCACAATGAAGCGGTCAAGTTGTGATCAGCATCGTCGGTACATTGCATGGGTCTGGGTGTAAAACCATCATCAGTACAAAAGAGCATCCCATTTGTTGAGACCATTGCCAGATGGAAGTAGCGTACAACAGCACCATTATCAACCAAATGAGGTGTTCAAATTCGTCAGCGAAATGAATCGCCCGAGTTGATCAGAACATCTTCATCACAATGAAGCCTTCTAGCTGTGAACACAATGGTCACCTAGTTCTGTAATGCAACGTCAGTATAATAAAGTGTTCTAGCTGTAAATAGCATCGTTAGCACCGTGTAACATTCTAACTGCGAACAGCATTGTAACCGCAATGAAGCGTTCTTAATGTCAGCAGCATGGTCAATATAAAGTGAACATTGGGATGAAGACAGCATTATGAAGCGACGTCATATCCCGCATCATCAATGTATCACAGCTTCTCACGTTGCTGCTCCAACCGATGGCTAAACACTTGTTGGCGCCAATGTGAGATATCTGAACCTCCGCCCCCTCACCCACCTGTCCTAACCTCTCTTCTAAATGATAACAATCAAAATATAGTTTTCAGTCCTGACCAGTATCAGGGACACTTTTAAATAAGTATGCAATCTTCAAAAGCATATCTCTTTTAGTAAATTAGATTCATTATTTTCTTTACAAAACGGCACACGTTAGTACATTCTGGAATAACATTGGTATTTAAAGCACATATGTCCCCGTTATATCACAAAAACTGGAATGGCAGCGACCATGGTTGCAAATTAAACACAGTACTTCTGCCACACCAATTTTCAAAACCGAATTGATATTAAAAGTAACATTAGGAACCTGTTTGAAGAAACAGCAGACATCGCCAATATGGCGTTTTTAGACAGAGTAAAACGCGACCGGAACTTCCGACCTACTTTACCAGTTGAGGTCAGTGCACGTCCATGGTTAGGTGGCACTAAACACCTAGACACCTAGAATGTTTTGTAGTCAGTTTGTTCGGATGTGCTGTTTAATACGGATGATTGTTATGCGACAAAGCAATTTACAATTACGATAGTGCCGCCTGGTGGGTCTTTACTGTTACAATGACAGAATCATGTCGCGTGAGACTGATCTGTTTAATCAATGTACAAAACAAAGCCAACTATTGCGCATATGCAGCGAGTGAAAAAATCCCCGTATGAGCTGGAAATGAGATAATTGGTTAGAGGAAATGAGATGGAGAGGGGTTGAGGAAACTACAAGAGAGAGATAGAGAGCGAGATATGTCAAGGAGAGAGAAAGGGAGTGAGAGAGTCAAGGAGGGAGAAATGAGAGAGAGAGAGAGGGAGAAGGAGAGAGAAGGAGGAGAGAAAGAGAGAGAGAGAAGGAGAGAGAGAAGGATATAGAATGAGAGAGAGAGAGAGAGAGAAAAGGATGGTGATAGAGAGAAGGAGAGAGAATGAGGGAGAGAGAGAGAAATAAAAGTAGGGTGAGAGAGAGAAGGAGAGAGAACGAAGGATAGAGAGAGAGAGAGAAAAGAGAGAGAGAGAGAGATGGACCAAGGGATTATAAATCAAACATATGGGACCAAAGGAAACTTGTTACAATGCTGCGAAGAAAGTATAACACACAAATGTGTCGAGAGCATGAGATATGAACTGGGTGGAGGAACATAAAGCAAAGGCAGAACCAGACGAAACAAGATGTTATGAGAAGACTGCCGTGAGCGGGGCGAGAGTTGACGCTGACGAAAAGAGGAAACAGGAAAGTAAGTTGGGGATAATTAAATGAGTGTATGTGGGTGCGGTAGTAAGTAAAGACGGACGCAGCACAAGAGAAGTATCAGACCAAAACAGACAAGGCGAAAGGAACATAGGAAATGATCGAAAATAAAATCTACTATGAATTAGACGCATGTACTTAACAACAGAAGTCGCAGTTTGGTGCCGATATGTACCAGCCTTTGAGATAAGCTGAGTGAAGAACCAACATACCGCTACCTTTCTTCTTAATAAGATTGCCTTAATGCAGGTGTTCGCGTGATGTATGGTGACAAAGATGTCAAATGCATCCCCTACTAGAAGCCGAACCAGACCACATCCAGCGTCCCGAACAGCTAACGCCACGCGCGGCACGTGCCTCCTTAGCTCAACGCCCGGAACGGAGCGCACGTCCTGCGCCCCCTCATGCGTGCGTCGTTCATATTTACACAAAAATATTGATACCAAATTATAAAATCTATTCTGATATTATTGCCGAACGAAGCAATGTGGAGATCTTACCTCTTAATTGGGAAATCATAGTCTGTTTTAAAGCCATAAATGCGTTATTGCCCACAGGATTAGGAGGAAATCTCGCGATTCGCAAGAGTGCAGAATCTAAACACGGTTGCCTCTGTAAAGAGTTCACGCCATCATTGGGAGTACGTACAGCAACAACTGCACAACTATACTGCAGAGCGGGGAGCGGAGATACTACCTTGGTTGTCAGGTGTTTGAGGATTCGATTAAAGGGATTGTGCTCAAGTCAATATATGATCCGAAAAGCCGTTAACAGCGCGGGGTGATATGGTCTCATCTCCTGTTCAAACAGCTAGGATTATCAAATATCGTAATAAAAGTCACCTACAACGCCATGGTTCCGTGAAGAATTATTAATTATATAACTATTAACCGTGCGTTGAACTTAGCCACTAATACACCAACTACTATCGAAGGGCACCGTGGACCTCCCGTGAGGTCCATATTACTAACTCTGTGGTTGCCTGGGATATTAAGTGATAATCAGAACGCCATTAATTGGCGCAGCGGAATGCAGAGATCTGCTTACACCGTTGATCATTAGCGAGTGACCTCTCCCCATTCATGTTTATAGTATGGCACTTATGGTGGGGACGTGCATGCTGGTACATGTTAACTTAGGAGGGGGTGTGAGTATACCAAAAGGCCTATCATTATGGTGTTACTAGGGGTGGGGGAGGGGTGGACAGGGAATGCTCCATCCCGTGCTCATGTTTGACAGACGCATATCTGTGTCCAATCAGGCTTAACCAAGTGCCCATGAAATCTACCGAAGGATTCCCCTGCAGCCCTACCAGCTATTATGAGTGTAAACCTCTACTCATGCAGGCTTGTAAGTTCTTGATCACTAGATCAAATTTGCTGATGGTAGTTTGATTACAACTCCAGATGTGTCGACAGGACCGTGACATCCAATCCAAATAAAAAGCTAACAGTTATACGTGATAAAGCTATAATGCATATCTCGACGACTCTTATACTGCAAAATGACTCTTCGAGTTTAACACGGACGCAAACTACCCAATCATTAAAACGCATATTAATTTGAAGTGAACGGTTTGAATGACGGTGTGAGCCTATGAAAGACTGGCCACTGATTGTCGACCTGGTATGTTGATGATGTTCCCTTATGGTGTGTCAGTACTAGCCATTCATTATTGATCGCATGTGCCTATCACCTGCCGAAGTAATGCTTTAACAGCGAAGCTTCACATGTAGCGGCTCCCAGCATAAACTACAGGAGGCCGCTACAATGAATACTGCATTCACGGCGTTTAGCGTTTGTAACGGCACGGTCGATATGCCGTAGCGTTAAGTGATGCGCTTGGAGCATAATTGCGGGGTAGAGGGTAAGTTAATGTATCTATTAGTAAGTGGGTGATTGAGTAAGAATATGAGTGACTACCCATTTAAGTCAGTGGGTGATTGAGTTAGAATGTGAGTGACTACCCATTTAAGTCAGTGAGTGATTGAGTAAGAATATGAGTGACTACCCATTTAAGCCAGTGTATGATTGAGTAAGAATATGAGTGACTAACCAATTAAGTCAGTGAGTGGTTGAGTAAGAATATGAGTGACTACCCATTTAAGCCAGTGGGTGATTGAGTAACAATATGAGTGACTAACCCATTAAGTCAGTGGGTGATTGAGTAAGAATTTGAGTGACTACCCATTTAAGCCAGTGGGTGATTGAGTAAGAATTTGAGTGACTACCCATTTGAGCAAGTGAGTGATTGAGTAAGATTGAGTGACTACCCATTTAGCCAGTGAGTGATTGAACCAATGAGTGAAGTACCCATTTAAGCCAGTGGGTGATTGAGTAAGAATATGAGTGACTACCAAATTAAGTCAGTGAGTGATTGAGTAAGAATATGAGTGACTACCCATTTAAGTCAGTGAGTGATTGAGTAAGAATATGAGTGACTAACCAATTAAGTCAGTGTGTGATTGAGTAAGAATATGAGTGACTACCAAATTAAGTCAGTGGGTGATTGAGTAAGAATATGAGTGACTACCCATTTAAGTCAGTGTGTGATTGAGCAAGAATATGAGTGACTACCTAATTAAGGCAGTGGGTGATTGAGTTAAGAATATGAGTGACTACCCACTAAGTCAATGGGTGATTGAGTTGATATGAGACTACCCACTAAGTCAGTGTATGATTGAGCAAGAATATGAGTGACTACCCAATTAAGGCAGTGGGTGATTGAGTTAGAATATGAGTGACTACCCACTAAGTCAGTGTGTGATTGAGCAAGAATATGAGTGACTACCCAATTAAGGCAGTGGGTGATTGAGTTAGAATATGAGTGACTGCCAATGTAATTAAGTGTGTGATTAAGTAATTAAATGAGTGCGTATTACAGGGAGTTAGTATGGGAGGTCAGGAAGAGGATGACAATGAGGAGATTAGATCGCCCCCGCAGGGCAAACGTCCTAAGTAAACATGATGTGGGAGACCTGGCCTCGCGACTAATGACCTGAGAGATCAGTCTGACCTGCATACTGGATCAGTAGTATCAGACACTGAAAAATCGGTAAGGCGTTTTGCTTTTAAGACATTGCGAGCACCATCAGTTGGCAAAATGGGGCGTTATAGGTGAGAACAGCATTGTCAACACAATTGAATGGTCTAGCAGTGAGTATTACCGTCAGCACAATGCAGTAGTCTAGCTTATAACAACATCGTCTGTCTGAACAATGATGCGGTCCAGTGAATAACATCGTCTCTATTTACATTTCTATTTTATAATTCACCAACTCAGCTTCCTTTCTTTACTCAGTTACAGAGGTGCTCTATGAATCCATTAGCTAAAGTGCATATTCTGCTTAAAGTCAGCAGATTCGCTAGACAAAAGGTCAATATTTCAGCCCACAAGCTGGCATTCTAGGCACTTCATATACTTACGGAGCATCTCCAGCGATGCATTCATGGTGATTAAAGCTACCTGTACGATATCAAGTGACGTGAGTTTCCCTACAATTTATATATACACACACACACACACACACACACACACACACACACACACACACATCAGCGTATGATATATATCTATATATATATATATATATATATATGATATATATATATATATATATATATAATTATATATATATATATATATACGAACACAGACATATATATATAGATATATATATGAGAGAGATATATATATATATACACACACATATATATATATATATATATATATATATATATATATATATATATACATATATATATATATATATATATATATATATATATATATCATATATATATATATATATATATATATATATATATATATATTTATATATATATATATATATATATATATATATATACGACACTTACATATATGAATACATATATATAGATATACGATATATACACATATATATATATATATATATATATATATATATATATATATACATATTTATGTCTAAATATACACATGCACATATACATATGTATACGTACATATATACATATACATCTATAAACATATGTTTATATATAAAGACATATTTATATATATATATATAATATCAATATATATATATATATTTTATATATATATATGTAGATATACTTATATATTTATTTATATATATACATATATATATATATTAATATATATTAATATATATTAATATATGTTTTTATATATATATTTATATATATATTCAAATATATATATATATTTACGTACATATATATAATATATATATATATATATATATATATATCTTTATATATATATATATTATATCTATGTCTCTCTATAGGGATAATCTGCCTCTCTCTTTCTATCTCTCTCTATATCTCTATAGTATATATCTCTATATATCTCTCTATATCTATATCTCTATATATATATATATATATATATCTATATATATATATATATCAGCTTCTGTTAATCTCCGTCCCAGCGGCTTGCACAGACAGCATTACGCCTTATCGTCTAACTGGCGCTATATATAAGGAATCCCTGTTGATAGTATTATCGATGACAAGTACGCTCGTTTATATATACCATACCAAGCTCTCTTACAAAACACCTGACATCTCAACTAGTTTTTACGATTATGGAAATCTGCATCGTTATTTTTATCATAATACTGGTATTGGCCAAGTTAATGAGCGAGTACAACGGAGATACATCAAAGGCGGACAGGATGAATGTGACGCACTCAAGAGGGTATCACTAAGCTCGTGATAGGCTCGTTACAACACACGTCTGATAAACGAACCACCAACCCGATAATATCTATATTGTCAAGTCATCTAAATCGTCGCATATTTCACATTGTTCACACAATCCTCATATGTCACTTCACCCACATCACCGCATACCTTCGGTGCTATCCATTTGACCCATATCATCAAAATCGCTCTGACTATTCTCTTTGTCAAAACTTTTGCATCATATACACCATACTCATGGCACCGGCATCCTCACAGTCTAATAATTTGCATTAATCGAATCACCCACGTATTACACATCATCAAAACTATCTTCATCGTCGTCCCTTCATCACATCATCTATGTCTTACACATCATGAAAATCATCTTCATTGTCCCGTCATCACATATTCCACGTCTTACACTTCATCAACATCATCATCGCCCCGTCATTACATATTCCACGTCTTACACTTAATTCATCATTGCCCCGTCATTACACATTCCACGTCTTACACATCATCAAAATCATCTTCATCGCCCCGTCATTACATATTCCACGTCTTACACTTAATGAAAATTATCTTCATTGTCCCGTCATTACATATTCCACGTCTTACACTTAATCATAATCATCTTCATTGTCCCGTCATTACATATTCCACGTCTTACACTTAATCAAAATCATCTACATTGTCCCTTCATTACATATTCCACGTCTTACACTTAATCAAAATCATCGTCATTGTCCCGTCATTACATATTCCACGTCTTACACTTAATCAAAATCATCTTCATTGTCCCGTCATTACATTTTCCACGTCTTACACTTAATCAAAATCATCTTCATTGTTCCGTCATTACATATTCCACGTCTTACACTTAATCAAAATCATCTTCATTGTCCCGTCATTACATATTCCACGTCTTACCCTTAATCGAAATCATCTACATTGTCCCGTCATTACATATTCCACGTCTTACACTTAATCGAAATCATCTTCATTGTCCCGTCATTACATATTCCACGTCTTACACTTAATCAAAACCATCTTCATCGTCCCTACATATACATCAATCACATCATCCACGCCTTCTACATCACATATATCGTCACCATCATGGTCACATGAGTCGCACTATCCTCCGCCGTCCATGCATATGTAGGGTTCTGCTGAAGGTGGCATCTTAGTCAATGCTTACACCATGGCCTCCATCAAGTGCCTCATAACTGAACAAAGGACGAGCTTAGAGCAACTTACAGCAGCTCAGTAGCTAGTTGCTGTAAAAGCATCTGTGATAATTTCAGTCATTATGCTGCGTTTGGTCCGTCTAGGGCAAAGAGCATGTGGACATAATAGCTATTGTTTTGCTAACTCTAAGGATGTGGCGTGGTCATTTTGCTGTAAAATGCAAATGATTGCCATATATTGACTGCAAACCAAGCAATCGTCAATCATGATTGTGACGGCGAGTGGGTGCGCACTGCATCAATGACAAAACTGGAGTTGATAAACCATGCCGATGGAGATTGATCTGTTCAATGAATCTTCAATGAGAAACGGATTATTGCTTATACAATATAAGTCCTAAAAGCCACGCGTGAGGTGGAAATGAGATGATTGGCAAGAGGAAATGAGATGTAGAGTGTGCAGATAGTGGGAGCGGGCGGAATGACGCAGAGACAGAATGGCTGTGGAGGGAAGCATTCGGATGGTACAGGACGATGGAGTGCAGCGCCAAAGATGATAAACATCGGATAGATACGAGACAGACGTACAGAAGGACTGGAAACAACGTGAATAACGATTGATTAAGGAAACATTCGGTGAAAGTTGAATGAACCAAGACTGATGAGAGAGTGTAGCGCCCGAGTGTGTCCAAGGCGTGAGATATGGTATGATGAGAGAGAGAGAAGTGAGAGAAGCATGAGAGGAGGAATAAACTTGACAAGGGAAGCAATGGAAGAACCAAAATGAGCATGAAGCAACGAAAAGACTGGTGTGAATAGGAGGAGGATTGACACGGACAGGAAGAGGAAGCGGGAAGTTGGGATTATTGGAGAAAAATAACTCACTGCAGTGTGTTTTATGCATCTCCTAATAACAGCCTGACCAGACCACAACCAGCAATTTGCACTGCACTGCACGCCCGAAGTGGGGAAGACTTCCTGCGCACGCACTCATGCGCCTGTCATTTTTATTTACAGCGCTTGACAAAATGAGTTGCATGACTTGTCAAATAGGTTCATCATAATAGTTCTTCAGAACGGCATTAAGTGGAAAAGTTCTCTATCTTTCGAAGCGTAAACCATTTCAAGACTATCAAAGCGAAATTCCTTCCATCGGATAAGGTTATTCGTATATGTGACTCATATGAAACTGGATCAAAAAAATATCTCTAAACTTTTGCACTGCTGTCTTTAGAGTATCGTGGCCAGCAATGGCAGCGGATGTTGAAATGAATACACACATGAGAAACAGCGCGGGATCGTATTGTATCTAATCAAATGTAGATAATCAACTGGTTGACCACATCAGCAGGTACTTCTTTAACACCGTCAACAACCAGAGGTAAAATGGTTAAAGAGTATTTGCTCATCAAATATTGGGATCAAAGTCACCTACAATTCGATTGTTCCTTGACGAATTACCAATTATCTATACATTAATCTTAGTCCGTGATACATTTATGAAAACTTTGTTTGCAGAAGTTATATGACACGAGCGACTACCTAAGGTCGCCATCGATCCCTCATTACCAAGTCTGTGGTCGCAATAGCTATTAACTACACTTAGCTTATGACACGCTTAAGTGCCATTCAGAACTCCAGAGGAATGCCGAGGTCACCTCAATACGCTGGTCATTCGAGAGTGACTGTCCCATACTCAGTCTGTTTCTGGTATAGCACTTATGTTGGAGTAGGCTCACTGGGAAGAAGTGGAAAGGGAATAGCAAATGTTTTACCTCCAATCACAGATAGGTCCTGTAATGGGCGGGGCAGAAGTAGGGGCTGGAAAAGGGTAGGGAGAGTATAACCCCTCGTCATAGCTCCAAAAAACGGATCAGTGTGTTCTAATTGTGAACAAAATCGCCGCAATAAAGCGGTACGGTTGCTTTACTGGTTGGTTTACTGGCATATGAGAGCGAGCCCACAAATCATCACATCAGCTGGTTTACTGGCATGCGAGAGCGAGCCCACAAATCATCACATCAGTTGCTTTACTGGCATGCGAGAGAGAGCCCACAAATCATCACATCAGTTGCTTTACTGGCATGCGAGAGCGAGCCCACAAATCATCACATCAGTTGCTTTACTGGCATGCGAGAAAGAGCCCACAAATCATCACATCAGCTGGTTTACTGGCACGAGAGAGCTAGCCCACAAATCATCACATCAGCTGGTTTACTGGCATGCGAGAGCGAGCCCACAAATCATCACATCAGCTGGTTTACTGGCACGAGAGAGCAAGCCCACAAATTATCACATCAGCTGGTTTACTGGCATGCGAGAGAGAGCCCACAAATCATCACATCAGCAGGTTTACTGGCACGAGAGAAAGAGCCCACAAATCATCACATCAGTTGCTTTACTGGCATGCGAGAGAGAGCCCACAAATCATCACATCAGCTGGTTTACTGGCATGCGAGAGCGAGCCCACAAATCATCACATCAGCTGGTTTACTGGCACGAAGGACAGAGCCCACAAATCATCACATCAGTTTCTTTACTGGCATCAATTGCTTTACATTGGGTAAAGACAGAGAAGTGGGTCGTGAACAAACCACATCTATTGAACTTTGTTCTATGTGTTGCGGTAGAGCAGACTGGAATTTATACAATGTTTTCCTCTATAAACTCGTTTGATTCGGCTTGATTAGCTAGTTGGCTTGCATCCATAGATGACATGAAGCACCATGCAAATCTCTTATGACAGCACATTAAACATCTCATTTTGTTCTTCTAAAAGTTTCCCTCGTCGTGAATGTGAATTAAGATCATTAGCACTGGTCGTTGCGATCATGTTTTTGCCCCAGTTTTTATCTAACATAATTGGGCAATTAATAAGATGAATGCGTTGACGAGACATATGAGGCGAACCGGCTAAATGCCGAGAGCTTCTCCCTAGTGGCTGTCACTTGGGAGGAGCTTGGCTCATAACAAAACATGCATGTTTGCTCACCACACGCACCACTCAGATTGACGTCGAAATCGTCTCCCCCAGCTACTTTATTTTGCAAATATCGTTAAAAATCCTCCGCATCGTCACATCTATAGCGTAACTAACACAGTTTACATCATTTGTGTGATTCACGCCGTTCACGTGAGTAGCATCATCTACATCGTAAGCCCAAACAGTCCCAATACCTTCTCCGCAATACATTTACACCCATGTGGTCCATATTATTCGCACAACCCTCATTGCAAAATTATTGACACACTCCACGTCGTCCTCATCGTCCATATCATCACCACCATCCTCATAGTCACATTATTCACATCGCTCAAATATGATATTTATTACTTATATACGTGTCACCGCGGTTCCCAACGCCGCATTAAAATCAATGCTTACATCCTTGCCTCTTTAAATAGCCCTATAATTGACCAATTGGTAGGCTTAGAACATTTCGTGGTAGCTACTTGCTAGTATTTCCATGTGTGGCGTAGATATCTGTAGTCTTGTCCGTCGAAAGTCATCTACCTGCAAGTGGTCCATCGTAGTCCAGGAGCTAGTAAACATCGCAATTACTGCGCTACTAGTGAGAGGACTAGTCTATTTCCTTGACCAGTTGATTGTGGGTACACACTCATGCATTTAGGGCACTTGTTATGCTATACACCCAATGTGTGCACGGGAGTTGATAAATGGTGCGGGAGACATATCAAGCTTGTATACGAGAAGACCAAAACGCCCTGCATGAAGAGGAAATGCGATAATATGTGAAGGAAGATGAGATGGCGACGGGATGAATGTTGAAGTCGCTAGTTAGCAGGTTAGCCCAATGATGGGGTTGACAGAATTATCATAGCGGGTAGGACTAGGGTAGCAGGACTGTGGGAAGCAGCGTCGCTTGTTTAGCGAGTGGGGCAGATTCAGAAACGGGATAGATCAAGCAACTTTGGGGTTGATGTAGGATGAACCCCGATCGAGGCCTAAGGGAGATTTTTCTCTTTGAGGCGAAGAGGGTGTAGCAGACGAGTGTGTTCACGGCGTGAGATATGATGTGGGTGTAGCAGACGAGTGTGTTCACGGCGTGAGATATGATGTGGGTGTAGCAGACGAGTGTGTTCACGGCGTGAGATATGATGTGGGTGTAGCAGACGAGTGTGTTCACGGCGTGAGATATGATGTGGGTGTAGCAGACGAGTGTGTTCACGGCGTGAGATATGTAGCGGAGTTAACGCACACACAAAGCCACGGAAGAACCCAAAAGCCGCGTGAAGACTGGAAAAGGAGGAAGATTAACGCATGCGACAAGAGGAAGCGGCAAGTTGTTATTATCAGAGGAAATTGAGTTACTGCAGGCGGGAGCGGGGGGAGCGGTGCGGGGGGGGGGGGGGGTTGTTGGTGGAGAGAAAGGGACAGAGTAATTGCACCGAAAAGACAAGCAGGAAGTCAATAATGCGCTGGATAAAAAACGAAAATGGAATCAACGGGTAATTGAATGAAAACAACAGGCATATACACAATAGAAAGGTGCGTTGATCCTGCAGTTTGCTGCCAATATGTAACCGTCAGCTTGGTTAGCCGAGGGACATACCAACTTGACGCTACTATTCTCCTTATTTAGATTTCCTTAATGGAGGAGTTCACTTGATGTATGGTGACAGGGGTGTTTTATGCATCCCTTACCAATAGCCCGACCAGACCACGACCAGCGATGTGCACAGCTTACGAGACGCGAGGTGCCCGCCTCGTCAGCTCAAAAAGAGGGGAGTCGGCCACGTGGACACTTCCTAGCGTCTGTCGTTAATATTTACAGTGATTGAAGAAAATATTCATATAAACTTAATGTCCGCTATTGTTTTGAAAACACCTGCTGATATAAGATTATAAAAGAAAAATTTATACCCTCGGGACGTACGAGAACAGGAACGAAAACGTCCACACACATACCTCTTATCGTTGCACTGCGGTAATAGAAGATGAATGTACCCAAGGGTGGAAACTTGTCTTTAGAGAATTCAGGTCACTAATGGCAGTGGGAGATGAAATAAACGCACACGTGAGAAGCAGAGCGGGGTTGTAGATAATATACCGATTGAGAGGTTGTCGATAATTGAAATAAGAGAATCGTGCCCTAGTCATCGTATATTACACGAACCATTTACAGCAAGGTGGGTGGAACGGTCAATGAATATAAGTTAATCAATTATCGGGGTCGAAATCGCCTACAATGCTGTTATGCTTTGAAGAAGTATCCTTTGTCAATGCATTAACCATGAATTGCACTTTGCTAATGATATATTCATGATAACTATGTTTGCCGGAGTCCAATGACGTGAGCAAACATCTGAAAACCATCGATTTCTCATGAGACCAATCTTATCGAGTCAGGGGTGACAGGAGCTATTAACTACACTTAGTTAATTGAACGCTTAAGTGCCATTCAGAATCCTATATCTTGGTCCATCGGGCTGCAGAGGCCACCCAGGGACGTTGGTGTTTCTTCAGAGACCTGGAACTTGTTGCGCAGGTTAACTAGAGAGGGGATGGGGCCGAGTAAGGGCTGTGGCGTGGGGGTACTCAGCCATGTTTGGCAGGCGCGGATCAGCGTCAAGTTCTCAACCTCTCATCAGGCTTAGCCAAAAGCTTATAAAAGCTGCTAAGGGATTCACCTGCAACCCGCCGTACATGGCCTGAGCAGCCAACAACGGCTCAAATTCGATTACACGAACGAACATGCAACCCGCATTAGCTGGCGTGAGTTTGACCTCCACCCATGTTTACGTGTGAGTACTTGATCTCCAGTACTGCCTCTCAGTTGGTAGTTTGATTATAAGTCCAGATGTGCCGACAGGGCCTTGACCTCCAATTCATATAAGCTAATGAAGGCTTGACCTCTAATGCAAACAAGCAGGTAACCGCTTGACAACCAAAACAATATTAGAAGAAGATAAAACGATGATGCACACCTCAACGTCTCTTCTAGGGCAGAGTGACCTCAGCTTTACCTATGATGCCACCTACCCAATCACTATACCGCCGCGCTAATAAACAGTAAATGAGCTGTATCATTACCAGCTATTCATTATTAATCGCATGTGGTTATCACCTGCCCGTGTAAGGCTTCAAGAGTGAAGTCTCACTCACGTCGGCTCTTATTATGCTCTCTAGGGAGCCACTACCATGAATAATGCAGCTGACGAGTTCGGCGTGTGTAACGCATGCGCAGGGCACCTGCCGACGGCTCCCCAATATAAAACACTGTATTCGTATGTGTATAAATAAGTGAGTTGTTGATTAAGTTAGAGTTGAGTGAGTCCCCAAGTAAGTCGGTGAATGAGTGAGTAATTAAATCATTGAGCGGACGGAGAGGGTGTTGGTTCAGAAAGCACATCGATGAATGAGTCTTTCTGGCAAAGTTTGAGGAACGAGACAGAATGAGTAGGAGAACGAAGAGACTAGATCCGCCCCCGCAGGAGAAATGACAAGAGTTAGTACGAAGAGGGGGGTAGGGGTTGACTCCGCCTTGTCTCACAGGTAATCGTGAAGGAGCCAGCTAGCCCATCAAACACAGTCAGATCACTATTATTGCCAGTTTACTATATTGACCAAATGTATTGCATCACTGCTGGATATATTGCGTTATCGACCGCGCGCTCCACCCCTCCCCCCTCCACCCTCGCACACACACACACACACACACACACACACACACACACACACACACACACACACACACACACACACACACACACACACACACACACACACACACACACAGGAGTTTTAACTCTTCTACTCCTCTTCTCTTGGTGGCTGTGATTCCCTTCGCTGGGGATCTGCAATTTATATTCATATTTCATATTTCACAACGGAGTATATCAAAGGGATGTCGAATGCCATGATATTAACAGCGTTTCGCTCGTCATCGACATGGCCGCTATCAGCAAGCCCTGTAACGTATCAAACAAATGTCTTGATAATTTTATTAAATTTCCGTGAAATGGGATTCAATACATGAGAAAGCTAAAACACATACTCAAGAAGATGGCATCGATGTCTCAAAGCGTGTATGTCACATCCACCGTTTGCGGTAATATGTACACCAATAGCCCGCAAATGTTATCAAACGCTGAACTCCCAATTCAGCTATAGAAGCGCTCCGTCCCTCCATTAAGTTAAGTGCACCATTTCCTTTCGCAGCACGAGGGAAGTCACGACAGACCAACAGCGTACCTACGTCGGCATATATATATATATATATATATATATATATATATATATATATATATATATATATATATATATATATATATATATATATATATATATATATATATATATATATATATATATATATATATATATATATATATATATATATATATATATATATATATGTGTGTGTGTGTGTGTGTGTGTGTGTGTGTGTGTCATTTACAATGATTTACGATGACGGCCACCCAATTCCTTACGGTGTTGGGTGGCCAGTTGTCTTTGACAAATAATTACAAGTTAGTTAGAGTTAACACATTCCTTAAAATACAAATGAAGATGGTTGGTTAAAGAGTTCTGTGAACGGCTAAAACTATCTAGGTTAAATTTTTTTCGGGGTCACAACGCTCTCGGTTAAGCTATATTTTCTTCTCTCTGTCATAGCCATGGAATTTGTTAAGGTGTAATAATGTCCCTGAGGTCAATAGTTCTCCGCACTACGATGCTGAGAAAACTAACCAACACTAATATTATCCAATACGATGAACATTTTGTATACCTGTATGTGGTCACCACTGAGACGCAGTGTTTTAAGAGTTGTCAGTCGCAACAAGCGCCATCTTCGTTCTTAACCTAACTCAGACACTTAAGTTTCAGTAAGTGTTCTATAAAAAGTGTTTCCAGTTTTATGCTCACTACGGAGTGGTCAGAAATTTGCTGGCTGCTGACGGTTTTCCTTTGTTGAGTATATGTGTAATATTAGCACATTTCGAGTAATCTGGGACAGTTGCTCCATTAATGAACTGGTTGAATTGGATAAAGAGTGGAGGCGATATTTCCGTTACGGGTTCCTTTAGAAGCCGTGGGTATAGATTATCTGGACCAGGTGCTTTGGTTGGGTTAAAACGAATTTAACAATTTCAGGACTTCGTCTTGACCATAAGGTGGTCTCTCGTATGGTTCACCATCGCCACCGTTGAATTGGTTCCAGGGGTCCTGCAATCTCGTCAGCAAATACCGATGCTAACTGACCATTAAGTCAATCTGCGCTTTCTTTGTCTTCCGAAATTACAATATTGGCACGATCCTATAGAGGACCTATGGTTTCTCTAGTTTTTAGGTTTTTTAATTGCATAGCCGTAAAATGCTTTGGGACTTGTTATACTGTCCTCCAATGATATTTTATTATTTCTGTTTTAAAACTACGCTGCTGTTTGTTTTAATAATATGAGACCTTAATGTTGTTCTGTTCACCTAAACGTTTGCCATATCTTGTTTTTTCTGTTGATAGTATTCTTGACTATGTTATTAACCCGCTGAGTTTGAAGATCAACTCGAATCAAATATATATAATGTTCGTGTTTGATCCTACATTGTTTTGTATGTGAATGATCATAGTGTTGGAGCATTTATAACACCTACAAAGGTAGCGTCGCAAAATTGTTGTACTCTGAACAACTTGTACTGGAATGAGGCGTCGGTCTATTCATTCACTGGTAATAATGGTAGGTGCAATGTTATAAGTCCTCTTTCAGGTGTCATCCTGTATGATATGTCATTGTGTACCGTTGGACACACCGGTGAGAGAAAGAGTATGGTTCCATTGAGGTGTCATCCTGTATGGTATGTCATTGTGTACCGTTGGACACACCGGTGAGAGAAAGAGTATGGTTCCATTAAGCTAATGGCTCATTTAAGATGTTTTGGGCAAGTAAGGCAGCGGTTTGAGTGTGATTGTAAAACTATTCTGTAAATAGAAATAAAATGAGAAACAGTAATTGGGGCTTAAGTGGACAGTGTTGTAGGCGTAATGAGGCGGGGGCATGGTGAGCGGAGACGTTAAGTGGGACATAGTTGGGGAGAGAAAGGCCAGAGGAGGTATAGTTCGTGGAGAGTATGTACGAGTAGTCTACATATATAACGCTAGGACAGTGAGCTGGCTGGTACACTGTACTGATGAGGCCAATCGAAGAAATCCTTCCGGAATCAGCATTAATGATGGAAGGAACCATTTAGGTAGCGCGCCGTATCCTTCTCATCCTCTACCATAACCAGCGTGAGCATGACCCACAGAGCAGTGCCAATATCATTCCATGCTGTAAGACTTTCTGCAAATGACACGGGCCTCCTAGCGGCGGTGATTCAGGGTTTAATATCATAACGGAGCTTTCATTATTGATCACGTACGGTCATCATATAGTGTTCGTTTTCAGCATAGCCAAGCTACATCTCCATAGAAGAGCTGGTGCCGTATGCGGCACCGCAACAAACCTTTAGAGAATAAATTCCCTCAAATGGCGTACTATATCTATCTTGTCAAATATAAATAACATAATCCTACAAACACAATGAGATAAGATAGGGTTCCGAAAATTTTTTTACATGATTTACAGATGCAACATGATGTGTAGACACAGCGCGTCCGTCTGTAGAAAATATGGAGTTGTTGCCATCGGAATATCATTACGATGCTGCTCAATAGTTGCTTTCTGTTGATGAATTCTCAGGTGCGTCGTAGGAGGCGCCCTCACACCTGCTGAAGGCTTCTGTCAGAATGAATTAGACCATTTATATGAGCTGAGGCAGCTAATGTGGACTTATATGTAACGCGACAGCCAACACAAACACTTCAGATAGAAACCAGCGCTTTAAACAGCCATTTAGCATCAGCGTCGCGTTCTTTGGGGAGATGTTGTTTCTCACATCTGTAACTAGATCTTAGTCAATTCGTTCCCTTGAAACAAGGACCTAGCAAAGCTCAGCCCATCCGTTGTGGCATCAATTACTTACTTACACGTCAATCTTAGCAAAAGTCACATTCGTATGCAAGACAATTAACGGTGGTGATTCATGGCGGATCCTTTGCATGCTGAGTCCCTGCGGATAGGAACTAAGCCCTGATTCACCGATAAAGGTGACGACTAGATTGTAGGACACTTTTGGAATATTCAACACGCTGTACACACAGGAAGAATCTCCGAGCATGGGTTGTAATGATTAAAAGTGACATCAACCATCCGTACGACTCGGATTTAATTCCGGTCATTTTGTATGATTTTTAACCAATTTTACCAATATATATAGTAATATCATCGCCTCAAACAGCATTGTTGCATTCACAGTTACTAAAAACTGCCTCATCGTTTCAGCATTACATCAAGTCCGACCAAGACGATATCTATTCAAGCGTACTATGTCCACTCATTACATCATCATTCTCTGCATATACGTTTTTATCGCTGTGTTATCACATGTGTGATTACATGCTGAATAAAATCACAAAATATCAATTAGTAATAACATAAATTTATTTCAAGCTTTACATATTATCGAGAAACGAATGTTCACTTAGAGGGGTAGTATTTTGCACTTGGTCAAATAACGCAATTGGTTCGTAGTCCATGCCCAGACCCCCCACAGAACAGCTGCCCAATATGATATGCTGATGACATGTTGATACTGGAGGGTTAGTTACATTCTGCCGATGCATGGTTGAATATATACCTACTTGGCCGAGTCGATTAGTGAGTTGGGGTGTGAGAGAATGATTAGACACGTGTACTCATTACTGAGTCTATGAAGGAGTGGGTCGGTGGTTTGTCGCATCTGACCGTTGTTGGGTTTACAAGAATGAATGGAAACATTTTGGTAGCGAATGGGGTGATGGGGAGGCGGGGGATGAGGGGGAGGGGGTGGTCGAGATGCAACCATCAGAAGCACTGCCAATAGCAAGACTCTGAACGCGAACATTTGTATTCAGCCTCACACCCAACATAAACGTTAACTACGGCTAGCAACATAGTCAGCTCTGTGAAGTTACTCCGTTGAATCTAAAACATCCACGTAATTTGGCTTCTTGTCTGCAGCACGATGCAGCCCCTAAAGACTCCCGACTTGGCTATATGCTATAGCATCAAATAACTTAATGCAGGACTGGAACATAAATCATTCTTCATCCCGTTTTGCGGCCTGTTTGGCCAAGTGCTTTGATTCATTGCTTGTCAGCGCCCATTTGCAAAATTCCCTCGAGTCGTAACGAAAACATTCACACATCCAGTCGCTAATGATTTCAATCGTTGAGAATAAGTATCGCGTAGGTCTGAATATCCCTACTTCCTAAGTAACGATGAAATATTTCCATGGAATCTCCTTCTTCGGTTATAAATATCGCGGTTAGTAGTGTTTCCATGCTCGTTTACGGTGCTGTGCTTTGTCTCAAGTGGACAAGTTTCAAAATGGCACAAGTGTTTTTAATCGTGAGAGCTGTGCACCTTCACTTTGGATCGCTGTCGTGAATGTGCTCCTCAATGATGTACCATTGCTACGCGGAAAAGCTGAGTAAAAGCGCGCAAATGTGGCAGAATGAAACTAGACAATGTGATTATTGTGGGTCATTGATCACGTGCGACGAAGTGTGTGTAAATGCAGAACTGAAATCCGCGCACGCAATAGGGAGTATTCGTGTACTAAAGACGTGGGTATATCTTTTGAACTGGCAAGTGTTTGCAAAGAACAGTTACGATATTTATAGGTCAGTAGAGCGAGCAAAATTAAGATCGGGGGCCAAACACGGGCTCAAATAAAGGCCTTGCAACCCAAGTACTACCCAAACTTCACATTACCACTCAATGCAACAGTAGCAAAGATCTTGTCATGACAGTAGTGGAAAACCGCACGCTACAATTCAACTCATGAGGCATCACTAATGTATCCTAAACGTTAATAATCTCCTAAAAACACCACACTTGCAATGCTAAGTCTTTGCGACATCTATATATGAGCGCGGACATGTTACCCCCACGAAACATCAAATCGCAGCACACTATATCCTCGACGATCCAATGCTGTGTGTGCTGCCTCGGCGCCATGCTGTCTCATCCGATTGTTGTATAGTTTGAGGACGCCAAGTCATAACTCCTCTCATCGCATTATTCTTTATTGGCATCATGCATTGATTCATTGCCTGTCTGTGTGAACACGAGACATTTACAGTGCTTTATCGTCGGCTTTAGTTTTCGTGTTGGGTTATCATCGCCCGGCTTTGTAAATTCATTTCAATGACATAACGTCGCTCGATATTGTGAATACAGGCTGAACCATTGTCTGACGTCTTTCACGAGTATAATAATTACCAATGATGTGATAAGCCCTCAGAAGACACGTTTCAAATTTAACATTTACACATAACTGCACATATATATAAATATATGATAAATACCCAACTTGGCATGGTTGCTTTAAACACATTGATATTCTCGTTTGAATAATGCCAATGAAGCGAGTGCAATTAACGTTCTGCTCAGTCATTAGGCGCCATCAAGTAATGTGCTTCATTGCTTTTGCAGGCCTCTTGACTAGCTGGACAATACGTGCGCGCTTTATTGGTGATCTAGTATGAGTGTCATTGCTGTGGATAGGACCCGGTAAAGGTCAGGACTCCTCAATAGACAAAGATTATAGAGAAAGGCCGACCATTGGCCATCCACCGTAAGCCCGTGGTGTGTGGTTGCTTATAAAGATCGGGCGTTGATATATGCATATATATATGCATGTGTTTGCATGTGAATATATAAATATGTGAATATATAAATATATGTGAAAATATATGTTTAAATATAAATATGTTGATGCACACACACACACATATATATATATATATATATATATATATATATTAAATAATTAAATACATATAAATATATATAAATATATATAAAATATATATATATATATATATATATATATATATATATATATATATATATATATATATATATATATATATATATATATATATATATATATATATATAGATATATAGATGCACACACATATACACACATACATATATATGCATTACAGTGTGTGGTGTGGTAGGTAGCGGCCACACTCATGGCTATGATGTGGGGTGTGTAATTACAGGTAATACGACAGCCCGAAGGAACACTTCAGATGGAGAATATAGCTGTAAGCAGCCATTTGTAGACAGCGTCGCGTTCTTTTGAGAGGTGTCGTATCTCACATAAGTATCAAGTCCGTAGTCAATTCGTCTTCCTGGAACGAGGTCGTCGTGGAACTAAACCAGTCATTTGTGGTATCAATTGGATCTTATAGCAACACCAATCTTGGAAAACGACACATTCGTATGCATGACAAGGTTCTGTGGTGATTCATGGTTGAACACAGACCTTGTTGTGGTGTCCTGTGAATGTGACGAGGTTAAGCTTCATTATATTATTTACTGTCTGTTGTAATTAAACAACTGATATTGCTTTCCATTGTCAAATATAATTCATACAAAGTCTATAAATTTCATTGTTCTTCATTGGAAAAGCAACTGGTTATGCACATCTGTTTCGGATCACCATGTTATAAGATTACAAGAGGCGTCCATAAACAAAAGTACCAGCCATAATTAAATGGCCCCCTTCACGCATGTTGTTTCCACATATATCGTCAGAACTAGTCTCTCTGTTACATGTGTCATTCAGCCCAAAGGATCGGCATTCGGGTACATTGGTTGGTGAGAGTCTGTGGACATATAAGTGTACATGCCCACGTTGACATTTATGCAAATACTGATTCATTTATGCAAATATGATTACAGAAGGTCCACGCTGTATTATCACAATCGGGCTGGTTGGTGAGAGGGACATTAAAATGCCCACGTTGACATTTATGCAAATACTGATTACAAAGGTCCACGCTGTATTATCACAATGGCTATTGATAGGGTTAAATCAAATGCGTTACCGGCACAAAGTCTCATAGAACGCATGCCGTTTCCAGTATTTAAGTTATCTGAAGTCGAGAGGTAACAGTAGCCGCGCTTGCCAAATAATCGTAGTACAGTGATTTATACTACAACTCATACAATACAAGTCACGTGTGTAATCTTAAAGATGCTCTATTGTTTCCGTATCATCAACGCAAGGTAATGTTCGGATTTCTGTCGCGCTGTCCGTCCGGAGAAATGCTATTTTAAGCCATTGTAGATCTCGTCTAAACGTAACGCTAGACCATTTTTATGACTATAGATTCATTACCTGTCGACGCAAACCTGTATATCTAAAATTTAGTCACCCTCTTACCTGCACTAATTGTTACTGGGTAGTATCTTTATATAACTTTATCTATATGTTCCAAATGTCTAGATAGTAATTAACTGTAAGTGAAAGTAATGTTGCCACACAGAGAGGTGGTATTCCTACTCTTCAGTCAGCCACTTGTGCTTTCCAGTGGAAGCAACGTTATTAACTTACAGTGAGAATAGAAATGTAAAAGAAAGGTGTTTTCTCGGAGAATTTTCTCGGAGAACGCCTCGATCGGATTCCCTCAAAACACACGTGGCTTCCAGCCACGGGGATTATCAGCCTCAAAGCACAGCAGACACTGTAATATTGATCGCTTGTGGACATATTATGGCAATCTATAGCTTGACAGAATATTCATACTGACATAGGTAGCCAATTTGTGCTTGCATATACCAACATGGTCTACATAACTTCCAGAGAACCTGTATAGCAAATGGTTATTTATTCAGCAATGCCTGGTATGGTGCTATGCCTTGGCAGACTTCATATTACACAATGAAGTACCTGCGACTGTAAAATGGTCCACTTCGCATAAGACTTAGATGAGCCTCAGCTAGATTAGAGAATCCCACACGTAACTTTACCCATGGGTCAGTAAGCTCCGATGAATGCAGGATGAGACATATATCGTTGAACAATATCAAATTAAGTCCCACCAGCAAATGAGCATCTTGTGCTGTCGCATTAGTCAGTAAACACATATTATCAGAAAAAAAATGACTGTCCCATCATGAGGTTAATGCGAAAAAACCCAAAAGCAATTTGCCTACCGGTTTTGCTTATTTGTTAATTAATTACTCTCCTGGTGTTGAAACAAGCCCAAGCAACTTAACGTACAATGAGGGTCTGAAACGAAATGTTGGCCACAAGCTGTGTCAGATCAATTTGAAATACAAACCTTGGAACATCATGCTTGCCTCCTGGATCTTATCTTAAAACCATGACATATTTTACCACTCCCTGACTTTTACATGTATCAGCCATGTCAACAAATAAATCCACATCAGCTTAAACATTAATGAGAACGCATATTGACCATTCACATGTTAATTATCAACCGCATGACGCTCATAAAAGACGAGAGCTATCGTCCATACGAAACAAAACACACTGTATAACGCCAATCGCATGGTCCACGATGGATTGGATGGTACATAGATATTGTCGAAATGGGAAAAAAATATGAATTGACAGTCTGTTTTTTGTATTATATAGATGTTAGATGGATTATGTTGCACAACAGGGCAATTCCATTGACCCGCACAAGGACTGAGCCTTGAAATCAGATTACTTGCCTCATTCTATCCAACTTCACATCGAACTTACGATCCTAATATCCGACCAACCAAACATTGAAGCCATTAGTCGCTTAAACAATTATCGGTCAAGCCAAGTCGGCCATTCAATATCGGCATATGTCTTACCCCTACATTGCTTCAGACCATTATTTCAACACTGGGATTTGCGTTAAGAGGCAGATACTCGACGGCAGTGTTTCTCCATTTGCATCCTGCATGAGCGCACATCTGAAGGTCCAATGTTGTCTCTTATATATCTAGCACGATCAAATTCCGGAGATCATTATTCATTACGAGCACATGTAAGCGTTCAAGCTGCACCAGAGTTTACCCGCACGATAAAACTGTGCAACCGGCATTATACGAAGAACCGAATTCAGTACAATAACATGCAATAAAAGTAGTAGCATCAAGGACCTACAATTAGTCAACAAATTGTCCTCTTTACATATCAAACATTGCCACGGCGCTGTATCATTAAAACTATATCCTATATTATCCACGAACGTAGTCCCAACAGACTTCCAATGTCCAGAGCACTTCGTGTTGCCTAGGTTATATGAAATCATATCTACACAAAATATCATAAAGAAGCTAGAACATAAATAGTGGACTGATCATTTCATGGCTATTGATCCAATCGTTGGTTCAGTGCTTGTCCAAGACAATGTGAAATATTGACTGATTCATGACATTGCTAGTAGTCTTTCTGCCATTGATGATCCCCTCAGTCCAGGATCATCGTGCGGTTTTCGGTATATATTTGTGTGCCATAGAGACGTGGATCACTGGGATTTGCCATAGGTAACATGTACTGTGATCGTCAGCGTTTTAGTTTCTGTATTTCATAGACATGGCTTTTACACAAGACGGGATATACCTACAACCAAAGAATTTCAGATGGACACCTAAATATAAAGCATAAGATCCAATGTGTAGGTTGCAATCATGCTGCTGCACCAGGTATTTTACCGGGTCATTTCTTTGCTTTCCTTAAACGCGTTGTATTTGTCAACAATTGGGTTTCTGGATTATATGATGCTGTAACATTTGGTATGCATAAAACTATTGTAGCAAACATGAGAGTAAGGCAAAGAACATGCAGTTTATATTGGAAATGAAATACAGATACCATCGCTCTGAAACCTTACGACGTAGGGGGCTTTGGATGATGGCCACGCCTATGCGCTTGGCATTGGCTAAGCATGGCCGGCTAAATGGTATCTCTTACATAGCAGTTGATACAGCTTTATTCAAGGAAAATACCGCATCGTCAGAGCTTCGTGTAAGTTAAGGTATTATCTGGTTTTAGACAATGCAGAACAATGTCGTTACAAGAGAGATGCATGACCACATGAGGAACGACACTCACTACCTCTCACAGTACCTAGCGAGCAACGATTTGTGAGAGAGAGAGAGAGAGAGAGAGAGAGAGAGAGAGAGAGAGAGAGAGAGAGAGAGAGAGAGAGAGAGAGAGAGAGAGAGAGAGAGCCAGAGACAGAGAGAAAGAGAGAGAGAGCCAGAGACAGAGACAGACAGACAGACACACAGAAAGACAGCCAGAGTGAGACAGAGAGCGAGAAGGAAAACCAGACATAGAGATATTTGGAATAAGGGCAATAACAAGGAAAAGGTTACGCTAATAATGATAGCCTTTTTGGGGACGGTAATACATCCCAACCACTTACTACTTTAAAGAGCCGTGAACTATTACCCACTTAATCGCACGTTCAACCATACTGAATCTCAGTCTATATTACTATATTAATCGCCTCATTAACAGTGCAATGACGACCAACAATATAAACCAGCACGGCGAGCCTTAAGTTGTCCTACTTACGGCACGCATAACCTAGGTGTAGCTTCATACTGTTCTAGCCATCTAACATATATCATACCATGCGTGCTGTGTGTTCGTAACGTCCGACGACGCAGGAGATATAATGTAAAGCAGCTATATCAACAGCGTTCACCACAGTATACCGGCTCATGGCCTTTATTCGTCAATTAATTATGAACGACCCAAAGACTTCCATATTGCGTTGTATGGAGCATTATAATGTTGTTGGAGAGTTGCTTTCCGTAGATGGGCTGTGGTTGGGGTTGATGCGCACCAGCACGCCTGATTATGGCTTCTGCCAGACTGAACCAGACATCTAACAGGTAGTGGAAAAGTCAGCCAAGACGCCACATATTGAAAATAGGGCTGTACGCAGCCATTCACCAATAGAATCGTGTTCTTTAAAGGAGGGCCATTTCTTGCACTTGTAACACGACTGGTGTCCATTTGTCTCCCTGAAACGAGATCGTCGAATAACTAAACCCATCATTTAAGATATCATTTGGATTTTACAGCACTGCCAAACTCGGATTAAGGCTCATTCGTAGGCAAAACAATTATCTGTGGTGATTTACGGATGAGAGGAGTCTCTGTAGTGGTGCGTCGAGTGGAGGTCAATAGGCGTCAACGCATCGTTACTATACAATATTCATATGTAAAGAATATATTACGCGTTGTGGTCGCATTACTATTGATGCTGCATTACACATTCAATAACACCAGATATATAAACATTGGAACTTGCAACTTCCGCCACATTCGTGACTAAGTGATACATAGTATAACATATAATCGAATATTGATCTTTTATCGTCAGTTTCTCGTCGTTATCGAATGGGAGTAATCATACGCACCGGCTCCTTGTGGTCTCCGACTAATGCACTTTACGCGCATTTGGCGCGTAATGTATGCTATGAGCTTCACCGAGTGGCTACTCAATATGGCATTCCTCGTGAGATGACAAAATATAATATAGCTGTAGTTCAGCAAGTGTGCGCGTGTATAAGTGAGTGAGTTATTAGGCGCTGAATGCGTGAGCGTGTTTAAGTGTGGGAAAGCCTACACGCTTTTAGGTCAGCAACGTGATTAAGATGTTGTGCGATAGCGTATGCAGGTAAGCAGGTAAGTCAGTGTATAACTAAGTTAGCTTGTGGGTCGGCACATAGATCAGACGCTCTGCCAACAATCAGGTAAGACGAACACAGCACACACAAGATGTTTCACCTTGAGGGAGCGGTGACTGTGATTGAGAAGAAGGACATCCAACTGATTGGTTCTAAGGTCAAGGTCAATATATTGGTCTGGCATTGCCCAAACTGTATCAACTTTGCAGGTTACGCTAAAACAATATTTGTTGAAATATGTCCAATACAGTGTACATAGCCCGCTGTAGCCAAATCATTAGCATTTTGTTTCTTCCTGAATGCAATCTATTATTCACGCATGTAGTCCCCAGTGACGCTCGCTATCTAGATGCTTTCTCATCTGTATGCTAGCACATCAAGTAGCTTAATACAAGGTTGGAATATAAGCCACAATCCGTTCTGTTGTATGGCAAGTTTTCTTTATTGGCTACCATTGATTCATTGCTTGTCAGCGCCAACGTATTCCATTGCGTCGTAACATTGCTATTCATTTCCCCGCGTTTTGGCCATGTTGGATCTGCTTCTTAACTCACAACAGGATGATTACCCGGCTCTGGACTGCGAGTAACCAATATCACAGAATACGGTTGGTACGCATTGTGCCTCGAGTTCAACCAAACAATATCACCGCAAGCGATGAGCTTCTTGTGTTTCTATGCACAAATTAATTGCAACTCATGTATTTTATATTTATATTGTTTAATTAATAAAACTTTGTGTAAACTTCGATTTGCGAATAAATACTATATATATAAATATTTGTCAAATAATCTTCATATAATAACTAAGATATCTGATGTATTGGCACCTCATCAGGATAAAGCTGAACATCTCGGGTGCATAACATTTATCCACCCTAACACACAGTATCAACATCCAAATCCACTATTTGCATCTTCAAACAACATTATCATCTCATTCGCCTTGTGTCAACTCGGCCCACGATATTGGGCGGAAGATTTAACGGAGACCCTTTATAAACTGGTTCATTTGAAGTCCGCCAGATGTTGGTTGAATATGGCACACGATCGATTCTACACCCAAGCTTGAGTAAGTGAGAGCCAAAACACAGTAAGAGCCCAAAAGTTACAGCTGGGAGCCTTAATTATTCGCGATAGGTTATAATGCTTAAGTGACACAATTCAATATAGACTTAAGTAATTGTTGTGTTTATGTTCTAGGGAGAGAAACGTTGGGGCTGTCTGGAATCCTAATCAACAAAGCCTTATTCTCTCCTTGTCGCTGCCGGAATCTGCTGAGTGGGGTTTGCATGGAATGGCGCTGTCTGGAATCTGGCACCTGCGTCCGCTCATCACCATCTCACGGTATGTGGAAACATAATCAGTTTAACAATAGAATCACGATGGAGAAAATGAAACAAAATGCATACTGTTTCTGTTTAAGTAAGATTTAGGATTACTGTACGAGAGAATATTATTTGGTGGCCTGATTGATATAGGCGATTTTTGGTCACTAGTGCTCTTGGGGACATCTGTAGACTCACATAGCTAAGGTTCATCGGTAGCGGTGCATGTAACTCATGTCGGCTAAATCTATGTCATAAACGTTTCAGACAATCTTCAGAGGGGACAAATACCTGCCTATAGTATTACAAGGTCTTGGAGAGTTAGAAGATTGTCACATTTCATATTCAAACTGTCTGACGAGAACTGGCATAAGCTTTCTGAGAAGAACAGATCGGAGGAGCACCGCTATTGACTGCGTTGGTACGAACATCCTGCTAACATATCACATCACAAGCTGATGTTCTCATAACTGTAGCGCCACAGACAGGTCCAACACGACCAGGCCGCTGAATGCAAGCGAGGTCGCCATACGAGTAACGGCATCGCCTGATTGCCGCTGTAACTCTGAGTGCCCATGATTACTTGCCTGTATAGATCATCGAGTAATACCCACAAACCAATATTCGTTATGATGGTCATTTATCATGTGTGGTATAGTGTTGGAATACTCAGATGTGACTGGAACTTTAGGTAGGCCATTTCGTTACTATTAGAATCGATAGAACTAACAAGACCATTGCACCATATAACAGACTCATAGGGGTGAGTGCTGCTTCAGGCATCGGCAACAATAGGTATGGCTATTGTTCATCCTCTGTTTTGATGTATGGAAGCCAGTGTCGTGACGAGAGAGACGGATCACCATCTGAGGAATGTTTTTCACATAGTACCGCAGTTAACCGCGAGTTGTGTCTTATCAAATATGACAACATGGCGTGATTAAGCTGACTCATTCATTTATTTGTATGGTTCAGTGCGAAGGCAGTGCGTTTTGGGGCGATCTGACCAGATCTGACATTGGCTTGCGTGTGGTGGCAAAACGCAAGCTAAGCGAAGCGTTGGGGTGAGACGAATGGGGCAAAGATCGGGGCAAAGAGTGAGCGAACGAAAGACAAATGGAAAGAGGCAACAGAGGACAGATAGGGATCAATAAACGAGAACGAATGACAGAGACATAGAGCGAGTTAGATAAAAAGATGTGAAACAGGCTTGTGGGTGACTGAGTGGGTAAGAGGGGAGGGTTAGGTGTGGTGCTACTTGAAAAGCAAATAGCCGCAATATGTTATTGTCACAACACCAACCAAGGCGCGTCGTCCCCGACATACACAGGTACTTTTTCATATTGGTCGCCGCTTGATTTCATTAGGATCCACATCCAGGAGTACAGCCTGTACTCTACCCATATACACCATTATACCCATCGACCTACTGACGGCTCATTGACCTCGATATTCCTCCATCCCCGATTCCCACCACACTATCAACTTATGCCCAGATCCTAGGACCCTAGCCACTCATCCCGCCACTGAACTCCATATCTGCATCATCACAACTCCAATATTGCATGCAATGAGCAAATAGAAGAAAAGTCGTCAACTACGTTTTCACTATATGTGTTGGCAGGTCTCAGGTACGATTGCATCTCGTTATTTGTATGAAAGTAACTACCAGTCTTTACCGACAGTTTCGTCACATTAACGTAAAAAGCTGCTCATAACAAGAATTTGTTTACACAATACATGCCATGAGCTAAAATTGCGACGACCTCCACAAAAAAAGCCTTACATACACGAATGCCCTTTTGTCGAAATAGGTACAGATAAACATAGCCCACATGTGTGAGCCACTTGCTATAGAATCTACTAGAGTAACATGACTGTTGTATTCAGGTCACATCAAACTTATAACTCGAGGCGCAGCAGACAAAATTGAAGAAGGAAGTTTTTCTCTTCCCGAATAATGGAAGCTGCCTGATAAGAAAATGAATTTCCATATGACCAGTCGCGGGATAGAAGGCACACCAAAGCCGTACAAGTATAAGTAAGTGAACTACTGGCGCGAACGAAAGCCCTTAGGCATTCATGGTGTGCATAAAACGATAAAGCGATGCCAGGCAACGTGAAACATAATCGCAGGCGCCAGTCAAAGAAAGCATTTTTGAACCTCCAAGAATTATAAATGCCGGACACTTTTTGAATTGTACGGCTAATTTAATAACATAGTACGCACATAACATGTTGATTTACAGGCCCGGACATATTGATGACAATTACGAATGATGCTCAATACAACAGACCGAATGGCTGGGGCACAATAACCTGCTATTATAGTGAGTGCAGCTACTAGCTCCCTTGACGGTCTATCGGCAATTATATGACCCTACTCGGAACAAACTGCTACTGCTGGCGACGAGTAACTTCACCAGTGACACTAATTTGTACTAGCGAGTGTACTTTTGAGCATTATTTGGTAAAGACATATTATTAGGACCCAACTTTGTTGCCTATTATCAAGTTAGAGGGGTCGCTGAAATAGCAACATAAGGCCGCATATTCAAACCATCTTTATGAATAGCTCGACAACCCATGTGATGATCACAATGCTTCAACCTCTTGTAATGGACGAATATTTAAACGTAATAACAAGATATAATATCACCTATTATCTTATAGACACAGGAACGAATGACTGGCCTACTAGACTACACAAATCAAAAATTAATATTTGGTTAATTTTTGTTAGTGTCAAGTGAAACTTCATACACTGATATGCACAGAGATGAATTGTGTGTACTTTTTCAACGTCAGTTACGCTTCACAATGAATTCCCGTCACACAGGGGATACAAAACGAGGTCCCTGTCGGGGTCACAGTAAACTGGAAGTTTTCTTGGTCTCAAACCAACGCATAGACACTGACGTCATTCGAGAGTACATGTGGCGAAGCGGCTGAGGTTTTTCCTTCGTACCATTCCCATGTTGTTGTTTCACGCAGTAGCTGCTGCTATGACGTCACACGAGGGAAACAGCAGGAGAACAGGATATGAGAACATCCACGACGTTTCATTACTCTGCTGATACACAGACGAAGAAGCACCCTTCCTTGCCACGTCACTTACTGTTAGCAATAATAACTTATTAAGAATCGAATATTCGCGCTCAACAAGGAATCGTGATAGCAAAGCATACTCAGGACAAATTACATCGCTACTTATGTCAGCGATAAGAACGTGAGTTTGCATTACAGACAGGCTCTTAGAGGACAAAACAATTCCTTAAAAACGTTGTTCGAGAAAAGGCAAAGTAGTTTTGGAAAAGATAGCTATGTGCGCTGGTAGCGCGTCCTACGAAATGGTAGATGGGATGATGGAATCAAAAAGCAGAAAGCGCAACGTGGCCTTAACGCATTTCATTCAGTGCCATCAGTGTTCTTACAATGCGTCACTGTCGATATCATTCCGGCAGGGGTGCGTGACTTAGGACGCGTCGCTCCCATCACAGCCTGAGCGGTGTCATTGTAAGTCATTAAGCTTCACGAGAGACCAATTTTCTATCGTGAGTGCATATATAACATGGCTAAGTTTTAGGGTAAATATATGGAATAGTTCTATTTCTAGAGATGCCTCTTGGATAATTTGACCCTTTAGGGCGACTTGGCTCAACTTTTCTCCAGCTACCGTACCGCGTGAACATTCGATTCTTCAATTGATTCTATCGTTGTTAAGTTAGGCGAATGAATTGCTGTGATACTCTTGGACGATTAACATAATGAACGGATTAAGCATAAACAGCACAGAGTTTATTTACGTTCTTGTCGATGTCAAACATTCGAAATGTTATTCAATGTTGATTCATTATTGGGCTATGTACAGATATACAAATAACTGGACCGTGTCTTTAGGTTATCAAGGGTTCAAGGTTATTGCTCCACAGTTTTAACGGCGGATCTTGTTCCTACATAACTACACTAGGATTTTGTCAAATCCGTATTGGATGTTTATCGGCGCTTCTATTGCATGTGCTATGGGCGCATACACATCTCGACACGAACCTATATGGACTTATCGCTGATGAGCAAGGATCAAAAGTCTTCAACATCATGACTTCACGAGGGTTTTGTCTTAACAATAGGTATTTATAACCGGTTGTGTCGAGTGAACGAAGAGGTTCGACTGATTGGCACTGCTTTAGTTGAATCAATGCCCCTTTAACAACACTTGTTATTGATCAATTTATCATTGTTATTTGACATTAACCATGGTTAGAGCTGGGGTATTCGGACAAATTAAAATACATCAACGCATTATCAACAGGAACACGCTGCTCTAACGTGCATTGTACTCACATGATACACAATAGGGTGAACCCCAGAACAACCGTCTGGTATTCTGGCACTACCGAACTGTAGTAGTTTTCATATGTAAATATCAGGCGCTCACTTACTGTCACCTAACAAGGCCAATAACTTTAACGCCATATATGGAAATGATAAAAAGCATAGTGGGAGAAACCCTTTGGACACTCCTAAGCGATCTTAATGGTAAGAAGTCGTGTGAGATACTAATATTATAGCAGATGTCAAGAGGTTGCTTGACCCATTTCCGTCAATACCTCCTAGTCCCATGGCCAGCAGCGCATGTCTGAATAGAACGCTCTACTCAACCCACAGGTAACTCACTTTTAATTGCGTTGACGCACACCTTGATAAAGATTACATCACTGTATACAGCATGGCCGTGATTGACGATTCATGCGTACCAGATGTCTGATAGTCCGTTTAACCGAGATGGGAGCATAAACTGCGCAGGTTAAGACAAGTCTCGCATGGACCAGTCATTAAACTGAATAGTTTGCTCAATCTGGGAATATGTGACTTGGACATAATCGTACGCCCCCCTTGGGCATCGTAATTAGTTTCCGCCTTATTTGCCTACATCGATATCATTAATGGGTGATGGTGAATCGCGTGTTTTGCTGGCGCTAGTTTTGCCTCACTATATTAAAGCTTTAGCTATCTGGCTTTTGGATTCCCGTCACACAGGGGCAATTCAACGACGCCCATCTTGGGGCTGCAGTAAATTACGTTTTCTGTCTCAAAACATCGCGTATCCTCTGACCTAATTAAAATAAACAAATGTCTCGAGGCACGAATGATTTCCACAAGGAAAGCTAATTAGGTTTTACGGCCAACTAATGTCGTATTCTCAAAGGATACAATATCGCTAGCAATGCTCCGTGACGAAAGCCCTATAAGCTAGCAATTATAAATAGCGTTAACATTATTGCGGAAGTAAAGTAATTTGCAAGACTCACCCCCATGACAAAGCAGCAGCACCTATTTTATACTCAAACCTATAGAGAAACTGCTCCTGTGTGAGGTTCTAGTCGTCTGAAACACATGCTTGGTGCCAAGCAAACAATTTCACTAATTCATTCCTTGAAACGTTCTTTATAGAACAAAAGTTACTAAGAATTACAAGGACAAGTCTTTTTATAGCAAGCTCATTTACTCGCAGATGATATGTTCTGTAAGGATCCATCCCTCATTTACCCTAACGTACCTTGACTACTGTTCCATGTGCATGCAATATCGACAAATAGTGGCGTAATGGGGTCAATGGATCACCAATTACTGTACCATGCGCTTCCGGTTAACAGCCATTATATAAAGCACTTGCAAGAGTTATAACCTTTTAATAAACTGTCGTTTTAAAGGTTTGGGCGTATTGCTTAGATACATGAACACTGTCTACGATGCGTAAATTCAATATGGTTTTGGTAGGGAAACCAATGAGAGTTGCTAGCGTGTCCTGAGAAGGGCTAAATAGGATGATGTCACCTAAATGAACGTGCTACTGGGCCATGTATTTTCACTAGTGCTCTAACACTGCCTCACTGTCACCCTCGTTCTACCAGGGCTGCATGACATAATGCACGTCGTTTCTTTTATCTCCCAGGCGGTGTCATCCTAAGCCGTTATGCTTCACCAGGGACCTAGTTCCTACTTTTGCAGCATACATAATGGGACCAAGTTTTGGGTTAGATATGTGGCGGTGTCCTAATCCTATGGACGTTAATGTGATCCCTTGATCCTTTAGGACGACTTGGTGCGACTGTCCTCACAGCACCTGTCGAATCAGCGTTGTCATTCTATTCGTCAATACTTCGAGATCTTTGAAGTCGATGTGCTGAATTATTGTCATGCCGTATGACCCTTTACATCATTATCAAATGTTGGCAACTAAGGGTTCACTTACACCCCCGTCGATTTCAAACCCTTTTTGCTGTTTTTTATTGGTAATGAAAAGTAGATAGTGAATCCATGAAAATATGACAATGCAAATAACCATCTTATTTTTTAGCGTAGGGAATATCGGTCATGGTGAGGCTTTTACATTATAATTCATACAATGTACAATTATACCTTTTCCACCATCATTCCATGTTAAAAAGGCTTATCCGCAAAAAGGAAAGACTTTAAGAGAATTATTTCTTAACACCATGTTTTACGCTGCCCCAGATTGACTTCAAGTGTTTGTTCAAGTGGAAGCGAATTGCTTTTGGGGCACACGCTCTCTTTGAGAAACCCTTATTATATTAATTTAGACCATCAATAAGCTTATGGGGGTTTAAAATAAGCGCGTTGAAAGCCCTTGAGAGGGAATAAATAAAAACTTAAAATTGCCGTAAGTGATTTCAAAATAATTTGTTCCCTGTACAAATAGAATCATGAGCTCATATACAAAATTGGTATGTTGTTACAGTGAGCCTGAATAATGAACCTTACCTCAACTACCTTCATGTCTCGCAAATAGATATCTATCGATGTCATGGGGCGTAGGAGGTACCCTACAATGTGGACTCTATTTCGTTTATGTGTTCTTCATGGGCAACACTGGTATGTCTCTGCTGGCCCTTAACTGCACCCTCGCTGCATATATATAGTACGGCGTTAATACAATTGGAACAGCATACAGCACAGCGAACATTCTCATACAAAGATATGATAGGCATTCTGAATTCATGCGAAATAATTCATAGGTTTGATCAAAACGCTTGATTGCATTGATTTCAATGATTGCAATTCCAAATGCATCAGTTTGAGAGGGATGCATAGGAGGGCATGCAGAGTGATAACAGAGATATCAGACTGTAGCAGGTGGCTGGAGTGGACAGCGACAAAACATGACAGATATACATCAACAGGAGGCAAGAAGCTGTGAATAGGTTGACACAGTTAGAAGCTGTGAATATGGTGGAGCGCTTAAAGCAAAGACAGAACATATCTGGGAGGGAGACGGAGGAATGACACTAATATCAGGAGCAAAGAGACGTATCCTGTCAACTGTGTTATCCTATTTAAGATGGCCGGCTTGTGATTTCCATGACAATCGCTGTGTAAAGGTATATGGAAGATCGCTACCAGATTGCTCGACGTGAGTGTTACTGGCAATACAAAATCCAACAAAACGTGACGCACTCAAAGCATCTCATATATTCAGAAGTAAAATAGGAACAACCTACAACGATGCCTAGACGTCAGGTAGGTGTGACGGTTGCGCAATAAAACATTAACTGTGCTAATGTCAGCAAAACAGTGATTTTCGCCTTAGCGGCACGAGCCACCTGCTACTGATGGTGTACAGCTTCGATTCACAGCTAGTACCTAATGGTTGACTAGGTGCTGACATTATTTTCTAAACCATAGCGGTATACAAAAACACATATACAGCGGCAATGTATTTATAGGTGCTAACACGACCAACAGAATCGCCACAGAGAGCACCTTGCATCGTCATTGCATATGGAATTGCCACTAAGTGTTCGTCGGTGTCGCGCAGCTCAGACCCGAGTGACCAGCATTTCGACCGAACGTCACATAGACACGTGGCCATCTAGTTAGTGAGTGAGGAAGTGAGCAAATGAGTGAATGGGCTAATTAGTGAGTGATTGAGTGAATGAGTAAGGGAGTGAGTAAGTGAATGAGTGAATGAGTGAGTGAGTGAGTGAGTGAATACATGATTGTGATTGAGTAAGTGAGAGAGTGACGGCAAGTTGAAAGTTAAATGTGGGTTGATAAATGTATACTCGCGTTCTGACCTTCCAGTTTCTTTTGACCTTTCAAACACATTGGGTGTCAGCACTATAAAACAATATACCAGATGTCTCATTACATTCGTATGTCATAATTTACGATCAAGTAGATTATCTGGGATATATTGCGAAGAACGTATATCACAAGCCTTGGTCTGCATTGCAATCAATTACGGTTTATAACAATAATATTGCAGCTTAGTGACTTACTTAACCAATAAAGTAGATACACGGAATTGTGCATCCAGTTACATCATCCTTTGTGCGCATATTGTCAGCCAATACGTCGGCATTATTTTAACAGGTACCACATCGGAAACTGACACGCGTGCTGATGCACTTAAAACAGCTGACCCGCGCGACAGGTCCAGCAGGTTCGAACAGCTGAATGCAAGAAATAATGGTACGGAGTAATGAACTGACGTTTGAGTCGCGCTCGAACCCCTTTGTAATCAGTTTCAATTGATAACAAAACTGATAGATGTCATGATGGTAATTTGTCAGCGTTGACATTGCATTACATCACAGCGTTTTGTTTGTATCTTCATGAAGGATGCTAATGTGAGCACAGGTAAACGCAGAGGTTGGTGCAATAGCATCTAGAGGAAAAGGTCGGGTGATTCGTGGGTTAGGCCTTCCCATTGATCTACACCCTCTTGGTGATGTCATCTCGTTTGACGTATGTAGGCCAGACTTGTGACTAGAGAGACGAATGACCATCCGAGGACCATCTATACTAAGCATGACCAGCAACGCTTTATTAGTTGACATAATCAGTTGGGCTCATTCACTTGAAGTGAGAGTGCACAGCGCATCTGGTGTGGTCTGTCAAATCTGGCACTGCCGTGTGCGGGATGGATAAAGGCATTCAATATTAGAATATAGAGCCAGAGGATACAAAGGGAGGAAACAATGGTAGAAGAGGGTAAAGGCGAGATAAAGACAGATGGGGAGGACAGATGTAGATCAAGGGATGGGGAACTGTGTTAGATAAAACGGCATATGGATAGAGGATCAGAGCGACACTTGGTAAGATGAGGTTATTTCTAGCTTGATATCCATGGCTGTAGCTTCAGAGTAATGGCTGGGCCTCGGTGATATGCCAGCATAAAAAGAAGATTTGACCGTACCTGTATTGGTTGCATTTCACGTCAGTAAGCGCCATCAATAACGCAAACACTTCAATTGCACTAAAAGGCCATCATTATTTCACCATGGTAGTTTAAGCTTAAATAGTTACACCTACAACTCGACAAAACAAATTGACCCGATTCATATCATTTAACGCTATGTCATTTAAACGATGTCTGGTCTGGTAACCCTTATATAATTCCGTGAGAGTGAAACAGAAAGCGCAAAACTGCAACAGGCAGCAAAACGACAACACCATCTTGATTGTTTTAATATGTCGCATGTTTCGAAGAAAGAGGCATGGTAGAGTTCGGTTACTCAGTAGCTGACATGGTATAAGATGGCTATCATTGATATATTAGAGAGCGGAAGTGATTAACTGATTGATGCTACAGCTCAGACACATCAATCAATGTGCGTTATCAGTTAACTATGGTTGATATGCCGGGATGACTTTATCTATAACAATTACGGCGATTTGGGATATCAGTCTCTTTCACAAACAACGCGACGACCAGATCCAAGAACTCCAAAGGTATTGTACCAGTGCCCCTTTATATGCATGAATAAGTGAAATAGGAAAATCTCTGACTAACGCTGCATCATACATTTTGTTTATTTCTACATGCATATTTCTCCCAATCTCCTGATGCTTGAAGAACAAAATAAAATAACTGTAGATATGAAAATTTTACCGTGGCAAGAGAGAATTTGATACACTTCAATTCCAACATGCAACACGATATACGGCTTGCATTCATCATTTTAAGACATTTGCGTGAATGTTTAGGTATTTGACAAGCAATACATCCCGTACAGCCAACGTGGTTCGTATCTTATGGACAAGCAATACATCCCGTACAGCCAACGTGGGTTGTATCTTCTTCCGAAAATAAACAAATTTGTGATGGACGCGATTTGAATGACTATCCTGGTGTGTGTTTTAAATTGGAAAAGTCATAATGATTCACCCAACTTTTGTCTCGGTTAGATATTATCCATCACGTGTTCTAAACACAATGAATAAGAATCGTATATGTTGTTGATGAACAGCTAACCGGGTGTGGCCATGCATTTACAATACAGGGTCTGTAAATGCGAATTACACATCATATGGATGGCTGCTTCGTCTTGATGGTTATTTGTTGTCGCCAGTTTCGCCTCAGTCTGTCACAGCCCCATCTGCCTGAAGTTAGAATTCAAGGCACACAGTCCGTACCAAGCTGTACGACACTCACTAAGCTAAGTCTTTGCGTCCCGAACCGTTACACAGTCTCTCACGTAATTAGATGAAGCAACTTCCTGAGGGTAAGATAAATGCTACGAAGAAAACTAAATATATTTTTCCTATGGCGTTTGATATGTTTGGTCTTACAGCATAACGTAAAGCGAAATATTTTGCATTGATAATACAATTACTTTGAACATTAATCCTTGACGCAGGCTCATCCTCTGCAAATCCAATTCTTCATTTATCCGTATACTGCAGTCATATAAGTCAGATAATTACAGCATTACGTCTGTCCGAATCACTTGAATGAAGAATTTGACAATAGCAATGGTATCTGTGCCGCTATAATGATTTTTGTACATAACTTGAGGATCAGAATAGCAGGTGACAGAGTGCATCACGCCAGAGCGCCATAAATGCTTCGGGAAGGTACAAAGGTGTGACATATGAGTACCGTCAATTTCAGAAGAAATACTGTAATCAACGAGCAATAAGTGTCCCGTGGCTTTATGACTTTTCATGTAGTATTCTGGCATCGTACTCACTTGCAGTATCTATGCACCGAGACTGTTTTCCATAATGTGCGTCGTCTCCTGAACGTTTACAGCCGCGCCACGTTACGCCGTTATGCTCCACCAGAGACCTATTTGCAACCTAAATCGCATAGATAAGCAGATTCAGTATTAAGGTAAATGTGTGGCCGGGTCCTAATTCTACGGACGCTAATGTGATCCTTTGATCCTTCAGGGCGACCCGTGCAACTTGCCTCCCAGTATCTATCGCATATGCGTGGACATTCCATTCATCAATTACTTCTGGTGTTTTCATGCCGTTAAGGCGTATTACTCTTAAACCGTAGGAGATCGGTGTGAGGAACCAAATTTTATACCCTGAATGTAGTAAGCAAATCACAGTCATAAACTCATCCTTTACACCAGCTTGATGAACACTAGAATGCATGGTTTATGCGGGAAAGCTATGGGAATTATATGACCGCAATGAGACAAACACCAATGCTCCATTTCTCATAATATCCACAAATCATGTGCAAGTAATATTGAGCACAATGTAGTATGGATGAAGCCCTTGTCGACGATTAGTTTATTGTTTGGGTGCAGCTACTGCCAAGGTAAACTTCTGCTGATCATGACGTATTAATGTTTTCCATGTAAGATGTTGTCCTCAGATGGCACTATCAGATGTATATAGAATACTGGGCTTACTGTGGGGTGTGGGTGTGTTGAGTTACTTTTTCTATCAATGGATATTGGATGCAAACAAATCTTGACACACAGCGAGAATTAAATATTGCTGATGTTCAGGCAATGCAAGCAGTGCTGGCTTTCTGCATTACTACTTAACAAGTGCGTCTTCAATACCACCACCTGTCTGGTAAATGGTTAGACGCTAGTAATATAGGGCTGTCTAGACGACCATGCTTTACCTAGAGGAATCTTTGGCTAATATCATTCTTTAATATACTTTTCGGAACCGCTGTAGGTGTGCAGTTAGTGGGTCTCGAGTGCAACATTGCTTCGAGCAGAATCGAGCGCAGCCACTCACCGAAAGCTTACTAGGCTCTAGATTAGGAACATAAGCACGTAAAGGTAACAAGCGCAGAAGAGTGAATTTGTTGTCTGCATTTGCAAGCTAACACAAATGGCTGGGCCGTGGCTGATATGATGGTCAAATATCCATGACAAGCACTTATCCATAATTGCCAACAAATACAGGGCTATCGGTTTTAGCCAAAATCAATAGGCTATTACTGTTTTTGTTATTCAAGAGCATTTCGCAATTTGTTTTTAAACTTTAAAGGCCCCTGGCTTGTAATGCTAAGATACGTGTGATTCGGCAAATAAAATAACTTCGGCTTAGGTTGAGTGCGAAATAAATTTTGCTAATAAAAGCCTGGCCATTTGGTTCTCGTGCTTGCGTAGGAATATGTCAGAGGAGTTCTTGTGATCTCATTTTTGGCTTGTTTGATGCCGAACTAGATACTTACAAGGCACCCTTTATAAGGGTAAGAAGATTTACAGTGTCTATCATTCTATAACAATAATAACCGCGTTTTTGTATTTTCTTATAAGGTTGGCCGCTGATTGTGCACGTGGACAACTGTCACGTAGCACCACCTACATCGGTGTTAATTGCTTTCCTGGATTTTCGAATATACAGTTCCGCTGGCGTCACAAACTTCCGGCCGGTTTCTACAAACAGTGCTTAATAAATATGTTTCATATCGTATAATTTGTCTATGCGTGGAAAACACATGGATCACATGAGAAGCATTTTTGTATAACGCAAAAACCAACTGCCTCCCCAACCTTTCCTTCAGTGTATCTTGACGCACATCTAACAAGATACATATGTATATATATACATATATTTATATATATTCATATATCTATTTGATATATATATGTATATATATATGTTTATATATTTAATTATATGTATATATATATATATATATATGTGGTTATATATATATATATATATATATATATATATATATATATATATATATGTATATATATATATATATATATATATATATATATATATATATATATATATATCGATATCGATAGAGAGAGAGAGAAAGAGAGACACAGAGGTAGAGAGAGAGAGAGATAGAGAGAGAGAGAGAGAGAAAGAGAGAGAGCGAGAGAGAGAGAGAGAGAGAGAGAGAGAGAGAGAGAGAGAGAGAGAGAGAGAGAGAGAGAGAGAGAGAGAGAGAGAGAGAGAGAGAGAGAGAGAGAGAGAGAGAGAGAGAGAGAGAGAGAGAGAGAGAGAGAGAGAGAGAGAGAGAGAGAGAGAGAGAGAGAGAGATATGTATGCTGGACTATTAACAACAACATTCATCTGGTTAAGCTTTACACAAGAATGTCACGAAATGGGTGCAAAGCAGCCCCTCGTTCATTTTTTCGATAACATGCGCCCAGAGAGAGACTTTACCAAATTGAGCAATACTACTGCAACATATTGCATCGCAACGTTGATTGCTTAAGCCTCAAAGCTAAAGGCAAATGAAAATTGTCAGTCGGAAACATGCATTATTTGATTCCAACATTTATTCAATCATTTGGGAACAGTTGCTTTTGTCTTCCATGGTGAAATAGAAGGGGTTACAACAGGGTAGCATATGCTATTGTTAGATTAGAACACTATCTAGCACATATTGCGTATACTAGAATTATCACTAATTCCAAACTCACACGAAGAAAAGTTCTCTATCAACCTATAGATATTCCATGATTGATCTTTTGATCTTTTTCAGCAATGCTGCAATCTTGTTTTTGTGATCCCAGTGGCAAAAACAAAAAGTGGCGACGGTTTGTCAGCCCATGACTCTGGAAGCGCTCAGCGCTAGTTAGCGATGCGTTTGGCATTCACATCACATTCAGGTTATATTGAGTGTGAAAAATAACGGTTGTATGGATCACCTCGCTCAGTCTATTAACCGCCACGCAGTCATGGTTTAGGAAATATGCATAATAGATTGTGGTTGGAGTGAATTGTATAATGTTGCAATTATGAAATATTCTCATGCAGACCCAGATGTATATTTAAGGATGCATACTTCTATTTTCTTTCCGTTGTATTGTCGCCGCTGAAATAAATCGTTTGTAATCCTTTCTGGCTGTCGCGTTAATACGCATGCGCAGGTCAAATTTTCCGGCCGTTGTCCGCTTTGGATATATAGAAGCGTCGACCAAGTCTTGCCAGAAATTTTAGAGAAATTACTCGCATGGTATTTGCAAGTCTATAAATTTCAGCTGTGACGGACGTGATTATTATCGGTCACAATTTCATGTCATTCATCGCATGTTTAATTTCTTACTAAACAAAGTTGTGGGATATCTGCTCTAGTTTTGGAGGCCAGGACAAAAATAGAAGGAAGTGTGCAGCAGTTTTACTTTAGATTCTCTATGTGTTGCACTTTTGAGTAAACATCCTAAAGACCCTGGTACCCTACCTTACCATATCATCTCTTTACCACTAAACTTTACACACACGGCTTATAGAAAAAGATAACAGGCCAATAAACGGAAAAGCAATACACTCTTGTACAGAGCTTTTAAGTTAACTCTACAAATCAAGGCTTACAAATAATTGTGAGCAAGTAAACGTTCTTAGGTGTTTGATGCTTTTTTTCATACTCATTGCTAATGTATGATTGGGATGGTCATGACAGATATATGAGCATTATGTGGACAATAAAGACATATTTTGGACGGTGTACGCGTAGATTTAAACTACACAGCAGATAATTAAAACTAGCTGCACGGCATGCAATTCAATTCTACTTGAATGGCGGGAATACATTTACTATGCGAGTGTAATGGAATAGTATGTCAGTGCGTATCAACGGTATATCTGAGAAACAATTTTCCTAATACTTTTATATCCATTCCGTTATAGATCGTATTATATCCATTTGCTAAAAAACTTTATGGTTACATCAGAGAATCAGACTGGTTCATACATAGCCTGAACAAAGGCTGCATTAATTGCCGCCATTAGCAAATATGCATAAGTAAAAGAAGATTAGTATGGGGTGTATGTATGAGTTTCAATGCTTCATCTTGAACGTATTGTACAGCGAATAACCGAATTTATGTGATACATCTAAGAATCTACCAGTTAAATGAATATCTACATATATTCTTTTGACCGTAAAAGTAACAACACGTCGAGATGACCCATTGTTAAACATGACAGAATGATCTGTGTATATAATCTCATATAAAAGGGCATCAGATCAATAACCCAGCGTCACACACACTGAAGTGAAATATGCATTCATCTTTTTGTGTGTTTGATGGCTATAGGAAATGAAATATTCGTTGGAACATGCCATAACCACGTTCCTGACAATGGCAACATATTGATCTAGTAAAAATAACCAAACAATATGTTCCGATAAAAACCAGCTCCAATGGACTCCCAAATGTGGGCCGCACATCCGCGGCATAACGCTGATGTACTAACCACACCACGTTTGAACTAAATCAATAAAGAGCCAGACATGATATAGAGAATGTAATCAACAGGTATTGCTTAATGGACGTAAATGAGTCCTAACAAGGAGGACATCAAACGGCAATTATACCATGTTGACATTGGGAACCTATGAACGTTCTGGTGCTGCTATCATCAGGTTAGTTTACTATGACACCAAGACCGACGGAGGTTGGAGTGAACATTATGCTATTATGCTTACACGTTTTACAGTGTTCATTCATGGACCGGGTTGTGCAAGTACAATGCAAGATTCTCTGCTCTTTTGCATTTTACATTCACTGTCAATCTTTATTGACATCGTACCGAGTCAATGGACAGAACGTGCGTCTTCATCCAACCGAGCGACTACGATGCTTCTCCTTCAGGACCATGAAGAATATTGGCTCTACAATTTTTGTTATAGATGACTACATTAATGATGATCCCAAAACGATGTAGCGAAAAGATAGATGAATGGAACGAAAGCAAACTGACCGGGGCAGTTCTGTTAGCGTGGTGACGGTCACCCTTCTTATGACTGGTATAACCACAGGTGGGATTAACCAACCGAGCCTTGTTTGATAACGTGGTTCGTCGTCATTGCCTATCTTAATTCCTATGTTATGTTCATAGCCTTATAAATATTCGCTTTATCAAGTTATGAACACATCGCCCTTGCGGTAACACAAAGCTTTTTAGTCTGTTGCGTTTATATCACTTAGATTGTCTGATATTTTAGTTGCAATAAAGTACATTTATAGGGCTAGCAATACCAGATACACAGATAATTCCATTAGCTAATAATAAACACTGCCTGGGACAATATTTTGCACTATGAACACACTTCAACAAACGCCGTTTTGTTGTCGAATTATTTCAAAGGACTTATAGCTCGCCAATTTGTCTATGTGACGATATCGCAGCGTTCGTATGATTCGCAATAAACAGGTAACTGTGAATAATCCCGTAGTAAACCAATAACAAGATGCAACCGGTAAGCATGCATGGATTGCATGCGCAAGCTGGTACATTGCATCTTGCAAGCTCATCGTCGGGATTCATTCAGCAGTTCTGTCACATACTGCCTATAACGTTATACCGAGCAGGATGGCTGGATGCGCGAATAGTTTTGCCTCATATCATCAAAAACGCCTCGGTCGTAATCAGATTAGCGTATGTCCCCAGGCTCTGTCAAGTTTTAAGCTGAATTCTAAAGAGACCCTAATTTACTAAATAGTCGGCATTCGTTGTTTATACGCCACGATGACGGTGGACAACACCGCCAGTTCTTCATTACACAAAAAGATCATCTGCATATATAATGAGCCATTGCTATTGCAAACTCATTAGTTTTGCTTCATAAAATCAATTTTCCTATAAATGCAGCAAAGCAGCACTTTTATATGATTGCATTGGTTACATGAGGTTTTCACTGATAACCTCATTTGCAGAAGCTAAGAAGGGTGCTGTCTTGAATGCTGAATACTTCATTATCCGGATTCAACACTGATGCGATTTTAGCCTGGTAGATTTTGGTCGAAGCTGTTGAAGACTACTTTGCAAAATGCATTTGCCTTCTACTAATAGAATGTTTCTAACAAAGATGAATTATTGCGCGGCCTACTTGTCTGTGGTAAAATAAGCCTTAGCTAAGTGATACGAACAACTACGGCCAATTGAATTGAGCAAGGATTTGATTTGATTGATTATTATTGAGGTAAAAACATTGACCGCTTAAGCATTAATGCGATTACAATGCTCGTTAATCATCGCAGTCACATTAGCTTAAATTAAGGGTACGTCAATCACAGCTGATTGCGTGATTTAATTAGTTCGCAAACAGTTGTGTTATCAGTAAGCAACGTTCAGAACACCATTCTCATTGGAGCGGGGAAGTCGGTGGCATTCTTTAACTATGTCTTGGTAGCTTTTGTCATTCTGAAACACAGCAAGGTCTGAATCCCTTCGCCGATCATTATAGCATACAAAGAATACATCTCCGTGTAGGAACTCTCCCGTCAGTTTCGGGATATGGGTGTATTACGGTACTTCTAAACATACGTATACGTACATACATGTATTCAAAGTCCTCACTAGCGTTAATTCCAAATATCATCTTAATCCGAAATCGCCAAAGGTGACTCTTCGTTTTAAACATGTATTTACAGTTTGCTTTCGGAACACATATTCATGGTGGCTACTGATATTCTTATTATTGGGATCCCAGGCACTTGAATCCCGCATATCAGAGTATCATATAACACTTGCCTAGTACACTGTCTGCTCTGTGTCATTCACACATGGTTTTATAACAGTTTCAATCATCCATCAAGCCGCATGATAGCTGTCTTGCGTAGCCCAACTCCCGGTACATTATGCGCTGCGGACGTTTCTCATGGGTTAAACGTGGTTTTGGTTTAGATACAATATAGATCAAATCGTTCGATAACAACTTCAATGAATGAGTACATAGACAAATATATGTATACTAGTTGTTTGTTACCAATGGGTAAACTGCCTAATGGATAAGGTCGCACCATTCCAATGTAATTTCCAGGGAGGTGCACTGATGTAACTAGTACACTGTCGACTCATGGGTGTGTGTGTGTGCGGGGCGTGGGGGGGGGGTCCCCATTTACCTTATGTAAATAAACAAACAAAGGTTGATTTACACCCAAATTACCAAGGTGGCTTAAGCTTGTTTCTTGTTATCACCTGACACACTTCCTGTCTGATTTAAAGACATTGACACTTACCAAGGCGAGCTAGTACAGCATTCTTGTGTTGCATTGATGCAGTGGCGCTCAAAGTGTTCAGAGTGTAATTTATTCTCCTATACACATATGCCGTCCACGTACGACCCATTACGCTGTAATGCGATACCCAAAGTAAAGGGAAAGTTCCAACCACACTATTTGTCCTATTCCATCCGAAATCAAACCTGTTAATCAGATGAGGGTTTATTTCCCCTTACCTAGAAACATGGTAAAAAGAATGAAATTAAGCCGGGCACTCCCGTTATCAACATCCGCATGCATTCATCGCCTTGATCCTACGCACAAGGATAGGTCTTCTGCCATTACAAGGCAACTCGGTGATTACCTTCTGTATGAATAAGTCTCAGTGGCGGCACGGAGTACTCACCGCATACTGATTTCAATATCCGACTAACAGCCTCCAATAACGGTTGTGCCACGATGATATGTGTTAGTGAGTATTGTTATTATCAACATCACGAACTCTCAGCATTGAACTAGCCCTGCTGCAGTTAACGTGATCTCAAAATGTGCTTTCCCGCTCAAACGGGTGCGATTCGGCTCCATCTATTCGCTTAGTCTGCATTTGTGCCGATACACTACACTCTTTTGCGAAGATTAGCTTTGCGCACAATTCTATCATAACAACTGCTGTACACTAGTTAGAATAATCTGTCACATTGTGTTGTTAAGGTACCTTTTTTTGCGCCGTGTCCGAGATGACTGAATCAATCAAATTTTGACAAGCGGTTCCAGATATTCGGTCTATTCGAATGTTGGCTGCCACGCAATGACATCAGATAGGGTTTGATCCCTGACGTTTGCCGTCTGCAATGTGTGCGTTGTGAACTTCTAAAACCAGGTCACACGGATAAGGGCAATGGTATAGAGCAGCTTGAACGTGTCTAAATACAATTACGTCATTTTTGGATAATGGATATCTCCGCACAATTGATGGTGCCATGGTCCCTTATATCGCACAAAGCCATAGTACACGCTCTGTCGATGAATGCTGGTGAATTTACTGCATAATTAGACATGAATGATGCTTTGTATAAGAGCCAACATCATTAGTAGCCCCCTTTATGTCACCAAGTTGCGGGAATAGATGTTATATGCCAACCTTATAGGAAAAATGGCCAATATGGTTAATCGCAGCACGTAATTCACAAATATGAAAAGCAAACAGGAATCCACCAAGCCTTGTATCTTTACAACCGAGCCGTAGTATGCTGTCATGCCGACAGAATGGGATGTACGTTTGTCATGACTTTGCTGGGAGAGACATAATGAGACTAACGTTTGTCATGACTGTGCTGGTGAGAGACAGTATTTAACTAACGTTTGTCATGACTGTGCTGGTGAGAGACAGTATTTAACTAACGTTTGCCATGACTGTGCTCGTGAGAGACAGTATTTAACTAACGTTTGTCATGACTGTGCTGGTGAGAGACAGTATTTAACAAACGTTTGTTATGACTGTGCTGGTGAGAGACAGTATTTAACTAACGTTTGTTATGACATTGCTGGTGAGAGACAGTATTTAACTAACGTTTGTCATGACTGTGCTGGTGAGAGATAGATGTAGGTTGTGCCTCGTCAGAAGTGAGCCCATGAAGAACGGGAGGTTGGTTGTCAAGAACTTCTTACCGTCTCATCGTTTAATTAGTGGTCAAGAGGCCATACAAACTAAGCTATATTTCATTGCAGTAATAGTGTTTATATCCACTGAAATAAGGCCTTCGTTTGTGGTGGACTGATGGTTAGGAGAGAGATAAGGGACAAGGCATAGACTGCAGAATCTTTCTAGCTTTCTAAACTTCACCCTGATAGGGATCTACATAATTGTTTTGTTTTACAGTTCTATCGGCCCAAACAATTCCCTCCTTTTCAGTCAAACGTGCAATCAACATAACCAACCACTAAACACAATCTTACACAAGCTAGCACCAAGCACCATCAAAATCATAGAACTATACAGAACCAAACGTCATATGTGATGCGATGGCTGAACACATCATCATAAGCACCAACTCTTCAACCGTTCAGAATTACACCCAGACCAATGAATCTTCTCCACTCCAGCCAACAGTATCGGCCCAATGTTGTTTCATCGGCGCCAAATTTGGATTTCCATGCCCACGCGATATCATCAACGATACGCCACGATGGTTCCCCACCGCGACAGACGTGCATAAAAGCAGCTTTCACTTTCACTTTCCAGAGCCATTTATTCTGCTTAAACCGAATGGTATCACTCACATATCTTAATACAGAGGTTCACAAAAACGCACAGCCTGTCTTCTTTACAAGCTATTGAATCGAGTCCATAGCAATATAATTCTATTCTCATGTTGCGCACAATGAATGACTCTTCTGGGAACCATTCAAATCGTATACTACGCGTATGGGTACTGCATCTCATCACTAACTGATGTGATTTGATGACTGCGCCACTCGCAAGGTTACTTCGAGTGTCACTTCTAGCTACTGAGTCCAACTAATATCGGCGTAAAAGCAATTAAATAACGATTGAGCCGCGCCCTGACCCTTGGTGACCAAATATAGCAAACCACAAGGTTAAAGGGAATATAGTAAGGGGGTCATGATAACCTTTGCATTACAATCCAGTGCTTCGTCATGAACTTTATGAAGGTTGGTTTGAAAGCACAGGCTAATGATATATGCTTGATACCATAGTACAGTGTGGTGGTTGCGGGTTGATGTATGAGTAACAACAGATATTTCCATTGTCCTGCTTCCTATTTATGATGACATCTCGTTTGATTGATGAAGCAAGTGTCGTGACTAGCGAAACGAATGGCCACATGGGCACCATCCACACTAAGTACCACAGGACATGGCAAGCAACACTCGGTTAGATATGACAACTTGTAATGATTAACGTGGCCCAGCCCCTTGAGGTAGTATGGCAGTGCTCATTTGGGGTGAGCCGGGAAATCGGACACTGGCTTGTGTGTGATAGATAAAACATACTATATTGAGGTCAAGAAGAGACAGAGGATGGAACGAGAACGAATAGTGATTGGAGAGGTCAAGGACGAGAAGATGAACGATGGAGAGGATCAATACTGACCGCCAAACGAGCAACTGTGGTGGATAGAAAATGCTGTAGACAGAAAAATAGATCACAGTGTATTTGAGGCAGTTGGAAACAGAAAGGATAACGCCACAAGGCTTAGATTGGCGCCCTGATCAAAGTGGCTGACATTTGCTAAGATGTTACAATATAAGCCACATTCTGATCATCCAGTTAGAGCATTACATATTGACCGTCACTAAAAGTTATCAAAACAATCGGGAAGTGTTGTCACTACTGTATCCATCGCAGTCACAATCACTGCTTGCCTGCAGCCACCCTGTTAGGTCCCCAAGTGCTCTCACATAAACCGCATTGCCCTAGTGGACCCAATATCCAACAAACGCAAACTCAAATTGACCCCACCATCTACTTTACCCGTCACGTTAACTTATCACCGTACGCCATATGTTATATAATTTCATTTATCGAGTAGTCAACACAAAGGCATTTGGTAGTGTGCTGCTGGAGAGAAAATTTCAATGGAACGACTTCATGAGTTTGCAAAACGACGACTTATATGGTTTAGCATGTCGACGTGGTTCTTACGACAAAGCTTGATAACTATTCAGGACATACCTATTGTAGTTCTGTGATGATATCAAAGAGGGGATGTGATTCATACAGATAGTGTTAAAGCCCAAACACATCAGCCCATGCTTAATACCTGCCAGTAGGAACATTTGCCCATGGTGAACGTGCACTTTACAAACATGTGGTCGAGATGTTGTGCCAAGCAAGGGATGCATTCATCATTTGTCAGTGGTTAGTGTCGATAGCTGCTTGCTTATGCTGCAGTTTCTTTTCAACAGACACGCAGCATGCAGAAGCAAATCATCCCGTACAACCAATTACTTTCATATATACTTTTGACATTAAGCGTATTTGTGATGGTCGCAGTAGGAGGGATATTTGCAGAGTTGCAGTAAATATAAATTTGTTTGAGGTGCAAAAGCAGACATGAACATTAACACAATCTTATTTTCCTTGTCGCGTCCTATCCAACCTGAATTCTTAACACTCGTTCTAAACATATCAAAGCAAAGTCGGTACACAAGTTTTTTGGAGATCAGATGAATGTTACAAACGAAGATAATTTTTGTTTCCCCCCGACCAGCGATGTTCTTGTTGTAAAATCACAATATATGATACATCACCATATATATATATTATCTATGTAAATTCATCCCCATTCAGGAGAATCGGGAGGATATTGCCACAGAACAGTTCGTGTCGCGTAACACATACATCATTCTAGTACCGTCCTCACTCTTAATACCAATCCACCTAGACTGATAACTATGCTTCTTCTCTATGTCTCGAGCAGAGCCACATTAAGCCGTGATGTTCCATCAGAGACCTATTTACACCCTTTATAGATAGCCTGGTTCAGTTTTAGGGTAAATGTGTGACTCGGTCCTAATTCTATGGACGCTAATGTGTTCTTTTAATCCTTCGGGGCGACTTTGTGCAACTTGCCTCCTAGTATTTATTAAATATGCGTGGCGTTCCGTTCATCAAAGCCTCAAGTCGTTCAACTAAATTACTTTTATTTGGTTGGACTTACGCATGAGTGACAATTGTTTGTATGTTACTACGCATTAGGTAGCTATTACCAGGTCATTTATACGAGCTCGATAAATAATTGTTTAAATCTATAGTTCAGGCGAGGCAAATAATATAATTCTACGACAGAAATGGCATTGGCCAAATTCTTATATCATTTATTCATCATGGGAAACAGTTATACTTTGCACAATTCGCGCTTTGGCGTGGATTTAGACATCAGTGTGTGCGTCTTCTATGCCACCACTTTTCTAGTTGATGCTGTACAAATGGCCATGTTATGCGTATAGGAATCTCCGACCTATGCCGTTCCATAATAGACTATTAGCTGCCTCTTCAAGATTCAAGTGGGTATGCAACCAGTGGGTCTCAACTTGAACATTGCCTCGTAAAGCATGATCTCATTGACGGCTACCTCTCAACGAAGCGATACAAAACTCGAGATTGGGAACATTTACACGCAGATGTCACAGGCATGAAAGAGTAAAGTGGCTATCTGCGCTGGCAGGCCAACACAGTTGGATGTGACGTGGCCATCAAACCAGTTGACTTAAGCAAAAGAGCTCCACTGATAGTAGTTACTGAACACGGGACGCATTGGCGGAAAGTGAGGGGTAAACCAAATAACGTTAGAAAACTCGCTATGCCAGTCATTATAGCTAAACCATACACAGCAGTGCTGAATGCTGCATACTTTTGCTACAAATACGTAAGACAAATATTATGAAGCCGCCACTCATTGTGGCAGTTAATAGAGTCGCTGGACTGTTTTCTGACATGACAGCGTGACGCCGCCATAGGCCGATTCACAGGCCTATGTGTCACCCCAGATACCGTATACAAGTGCCCTTTTCGACAACGAATGAGCCTACTTTGTCCGTACAGCTGTGTTATTTAATATGTCTCAAAGGAAGGTTTGACCTTATCCGACGGCAAGTGGAAAATAAAGAACGTATACCAAAAATGGCGGGTTCTTGGGTAATGAAATATAAATTCAGTATTTCCAATAGATGTGAAACTCATGCACCTCTAGTTTACTCCATATATTGCAGGTGATGCGGACTTCTATTGATTGGTTCATTACTGCATGCCAAGTCGGGACATATCTTGAATTCAAAACATCTCATCATCAGCGTCACAGTCTCCTGGTATTAAAAGGTATGCAGGTACTCCGGCCAGTTCCGGCCACCTCTCCCGTACCCCAGCGACGTTATTAAGCCGGCAGTTTTCTAAACAGCGGTCCAGCTTAATTAGGTTTCACATCATTAAATATTCCTACATGTGAAAAACACAGAAGCATGTTTGAATATCCAAAAACATAACTGTCCTCTCAATCTGTCCCTCGTTCAGCACGAGATATATGTGTAAAAAATATTATTTTAGTCTTTGGGGGTACGACGTTTGTTTCAAATGGTTTTCAAAGCGACTTTTTTTATTGCAAATTCAGTGGAGAATACTTTACTCGGTGGTGAAGCAGCCTTTGGTCATTAAACCGTCAACACTCTAATATTCATATTGCCACTCAGTGGAAAGTTATAAATGTCATTGTATGCCTTGCACATGCCATAATATTCACTACTAGCTAATGCAAAAGCCGATGCTGACATATAGTATCAGCAAATCACAGCATGATGTCGCCAGAGGTATCTTAATAAAGCGCCACAGACCTGAATACAACCATCGGTACGGATCTCACCACGCCTATCTATGGTGTTTCAGGCGACCGCAGTTGGCAATATAGTCCCGATCCCATTCAATGTCTTAAACGACCGGTTAACTGCGCCCACAAGAGTCACATGAGCGCAACTAATGTTCTGCTGCTGCCTCGTTAGCTCACATAACATGGTTATATTGACAGCAATCATTCCTTGTCGTCTGACAATTACACACTCTCATCAAACAGTCGCCAAACATTGGTTTGGTCGTCTAGGTCGGTTAGATTGTATAACATAATTAAGACGAACGATCAAAATCAGTTATTGACACAGATTAAAGTAAAATCAATGGCTGGAAGATGACATAATAAGCGCAGTTTTGAAACGTCAGCTTTTAGGATACGTTTCTTTAATTGCTCAAGTGAAACAGGACGCTCAGCTACATCAAAGCGCAAGTATAAAGCCCTGATCAGCAACATAAGTTTATCATAGCCTAAATACACGAACGCCGACATGAGTAGGTAGAATTTCAATTAACCCCTACAGGCGCTTCTATGGCGGGAGTTGATGTAACAGCTGATGGTGTCGCGTCACAGCACATCAAGGTCGGTTCATTCAATAGCCACATGTATGAGTCACATTACTGGCAGACATTTCCAGAATCTTTGCAATAGCTTACTTTGACTTTGTGGAGTGCGTATATTGTGTAACCAGACACATTCATAGCTGTGGCCTTATCATGCCTGCATTTAATTAGAAATCTGAAACCGTATGCACCTGTTTTCTATGCATCTTTAAATAATGCCTCTTGCCTCTGCTACACTTAATCAGCAGTAAAGATATCAAGAAGGTTAAGTTCGGACAAGTCAGCCCCGATATCGGTACAATGACCCGACCCAACCACCACCCCCTCTCGCCCCCCATCCCTCTTTCAATATCCTTTTGTCGTCATACTAAACCTTTATGTCCATACTGAAAGCCTCATCACATAGAGCACTAAATAACCAACATCTTGCACTGTAAAGCTGTTGGCTTCAGCCTTAAAGCAACATAGAGGGGTGGGGGTTGCTTTGCTTATGTGGTACATAACACCGTGTATATATCAGTAATATAACGGTTATTACAACTACCTAATCAGGACCTCTGTTAAAACCTAACTATTAAAGAAGGACCTTTTGAGACGATGGTCATGCAAGTTTTATGCATACTGTTAGCTAGTCCCGGAATTCAAGCTGCGACTAAAGTAATCAACAGCCGCCGCAAATCCACTTCAATCTTATTAAAATGTTTATATAATGAGATAGGTTATGGGATATCTGCTTACGCAATCCTTTACGAGCGAAACGTTGCCGAGGAACAGCAAAAAAAGAAAAGGTTAGAGCGATGGTAGGGGATTGTAGCGTCATATCAGAACTACACCATCCACATAGAAAGGACAGCATCAGACAGTCAGTGGAAACATCTAACCAGCAGTGCCAGCGGACGGCTGCTTGCAAGCTGTCATATTAACGTGCGTGCATGAGTTGGTATTATAACTGTGCATTAAAAGACATTGATATGATAAACGACTACTTCGTACCGCTGAGGAGAGACTGATAGCATCGAAGCACCTGCCAACCATTCCTCCTTAGATTGGATGGGACCATCTGCGCACTAACAGCGAGCCGTTATTGCCTCCAGTTATTACCAGGATGACATAACTAGCACTATTGAAATAGGAAAACGGACATTTATTTACATCGATGTGATGCATTTGCCGGATAAACACTCCAGACGTCAACACTTTGTTAGTTTGTGTATGTGTACGTTTGTGTATGTGCGTTGGCGTGCGCGAGTGCGTGCGTAAACCTATAGATTTATGCGTTCATATCTTATCACATTGCCAATGAACCCATATAACCATGTCAATCGCCTCAATATAGGTATATACAGGGTGTGAGGCGTTTAATACTGCCTGTGCAATTCAGGAAGTTTCCAGTACTGTCCTCTCGCCGCAAAAGCAATACGTACAAAATACAGATAACTGGAGCAGAGGCTTTTTCAGTATCAAGCACATGGGCCAAAACCTTCTCGGCTGGCAGCGATGCCATTTAGCCTTCACGTATGCGGAAAATTGACACAAGCAACAAGGCATACAAATTAATTCTGCTTGGATGGCGGAAGTGAAATACCGATGCGGGCGTAATTGCAGCGATATGTCAGTATGGATATACAGTACAGCTAGGTATCAAGCCTCGTGATAAATGTCTAACTTTATCGTTGTTTACACTGTGATATGGAATGGGAGCACCGTCATTATGTACTATTTCTATGCAGTTTCATGTTATATATGAGAACAAGCGGGATTCATTCATTGATGATGTGTATTCTCTGATACAAAGATCAGAATAAAAAAGGCTAACAGGAATCGATTAAGGGGCTTCTTTTTTAATATTCAGAATAGAAAATTACGGAATGTATTGATTAATATAAGAAGCTACAAGATAAATACAAAGCGACATTGATTATTATGACCGCTAACGTAGCAAATATTTGAAATGATCCTATGTTAATTTAACAGTTAGATATGTACCTAAATATATTATCTTGAACTAAGCACTCGTTTTAAAAGGGCATCATGTTTATATAAAACAATCAACGCGATGTGAAGTACCCTTTAATCTTGGTTTGTCTTTGATGGCAACAGGAAATGAAATATTTGCTGAACATGCCATGGCCACCTTCCTGACATTTGCCGAATGTTAATCTCGTGTGAAGTAAAAATGATATATCCCGACAAGAACCAGCTCAAATGGTCTTAAGGGATTTGCTTCCAAATACGGGCAATAAATGATGCTGATGTACTTAACACACGTCATTCTTACTCGAAATCAGCAAACGGGAGGGAAGCTGCGCCAATAGAGACATGATTTGAAGAGATTTAATCAAGCGTTATGGGATGATGGAGGCGATTGAGTCGAACCAGGGAAATTAAAACGGAAATTATTTCATGTTGATATTTTAAACTTTGGATACATAATTACTTCACTGATAACTTCATTTGCAACTTCTTATGATGTTGCTGACTTGAATGCAAAATATTTCACCAGTAGGATCAACAACTGGGGGCATTCTAACCGTGCACAATGTGGTTGAAGCTGCTGAAATTTACTCAGCGAAATCCCTCTGGCCTTCCTCAGATCGAATGCCCCTGACAAAGACGAATTATAGCGTAGCCTACTTTTCTCTGGTAAAGTAGCTCAAGCAACTAGGGGTAATTGGCAGGCGCCGTGATTCAATAATGATCCCAGTCATATTAGTCGCAATCAATCATACGTCAACTGGTATGGTTTAATTCGTATGCAAACAGTCTTGCCTTATCAGTAGGCATAGTTTTGGGCATCTTTCTGCCGAACACTGGAGCGGTGTATTACATTCTGTGCTTAACCAAGTCTGAAGGCGACGTCCCCGTTTATCATAGAAAACAATGAAACACAGCTGTTGATAAGTAAATGTTCCGCCAGTTAAGTGCTTACTTTAGGGTAATACTCTCATTACATACATAGGTCCATGTGCATCTATAACTTTACGTCTGATTGACCCAAACATCGACCCAGTTAACCTCCCCGAGCAGCTCAACAATACATAAACGCTTCATGTTGGGCTGTATATGCAAACATTGGTCAGTTCCTAAATGGTTCCTTTGCTATCGAGGTATGCATCGGATTCTTAACCAATGCCAAATGTTAATGAAAATATATAGTCTTTTCGACTAACAAAGAAAATACAACCAGCTCAGAGAAAGAATATGTTACACTTTACTCACATGCATACACTGAAAGTGTTGATGTGAGGAAACGCAGTGATTGTGGTGCTGTTTCGACCTCAATTTATATCAATGTCGGTGCAGCCGCTTGCTGTGAAACCGACATTGATGTTAAGGAAAGCAATAGACCAGGTTGAGCGGTCGTAGATACCACAGCACTGGCCTTGTTCGCGCCAACACAATAGATATTTAATGCTATCTACGGACCCTCGCTGTACCTATAGAGAGAGCTCTTAGGCAATTAAACTTAACAATTGACCATTTAGTTGTCTCCTCAAGAACTCAATGGCAACTGGTGGCCTATAACTGCCTCAGTGCGCTATAAAACATGATCTCGTAGGGGGTAATCACTTACCGAGATCGTAAAAACCTGGCGCACTGCCATGCACAAGTGGTGCGGATACAAGTGGTTGTCTGTGCTGCCAGGAGAGAAGCACACAGACGGTCGTGATTGTACGGGTGCTCTTAATAAGGTGATAGCAAATGCCACGAGATGCGCAAGGCAATCATGCTTGACGGGGTATCTTGTTGATTTAACAACATGTTAATGAAAGCCCTTAATCACTCTAATGGAATATTAGTAAATACTATTATTCAATTAGGGCGATCAGTGAGTCACTTAGTCAGCCACTCGCACACTCAGTGGATGAATGGGATTGAATTGGAGGACGAATGGTTTAATGGATGCGTGTTTGACTACCAGGTTATCGAACAATGGCAGGATTCCAGTGAATAATCAAACAATTATTTTCATCCTGTCAGAACTGGCGAGCACTTACTCAAATGTATTTATCCAGACAAGCCACACCTAACTGCATGTTATATGCAGCTGCTACAGTATGCGAACTCGGCAAGATCTCATGACTCTCGTTGGGTGTTCATGTGACAGGTGACTTAGTCGCTCGGCTGCGCATCAAGGTCACCTTCCTAAAAAGTCACATTAAGCTGACCCATCTCGACGTGACGTCGTCAAGAATAATTGGATACTGCATCCGTCATCCTGAAATGTTATCTGTGTGGAGTGAGGGTATTGTATTGCACCGAGGCAGTAGTGACAAGTGGGGTTCATATAAGCAATTAATGGCGAGTTGGTGCAGCTAGGTAAGTGGCGGTGGTGAACGTCAACAAGCTGGCACTAGAGTGGGTATTCATTGTGGTCGTTTAAGTGATTCCAGCACTGACGCATAGTTTCAGGGAAGGAACACGCAGAATATCGTGTCAACATTTATTGTTGCTATCGAGTTCATTTCTGGATTGGTACATTATCCCGATTCGCCCCTCCAAAAATAACCAAAGGCATTTTCAGTTCTCGGTGTTCCAATCTGCATTTCAAATTCAACTGGGCGAATCTGCTTTGTGGCTGTATAGTATAGTATAGTATAGAAATCGTGTTAGAGATAAAAAAAATAATGGAATTCGTACAGATAGCTTATAACATGTGCCGTTGCGTATCAACTTATCACCCAGTTAAATACAGACATTGGAACAAAACATATTTTTCCATTGTGCCTTAGTGCAGGGCGGTTATCTCGCAACCTCTAAAGTGCGCTCTTATCTGTTTCTATACAGGACTGCATCAAAGGGATGTGCCATATTGAAAGCATTCTTCTCTGCGAGAAAGCACAGTGAAATGTGCTTTTATCGCCATCCAACCAATGAATCTGGTTAAGAATGTCATTTAAAAGAGACAGGAGATTGAGAACATCCAGTTCGTGTGAACTTGGAATCGTAATACATTGCTCAAACCCGACAGTGAAGTGCTCCTTGTATAATTATGGAACGACAATGCAGCGCCACACAGGAATTCTGTCACAAGATGTGGGGAGGGGGTTGACGACTGTTGCATGTCATTAATCATGGAAATGAAAAGTCTGATACACACTGATAATTTAAACAAGAGAGATTGTCAGTATTTTAATAGGTACATATAAACCCGTCCATGTCTAATTTGAAATACCGTTATTCCATTGTTCACACGTATCGTTAATCTAGCGCGCGTGTCACTGGCCAAGCAAAAACGATTCGTTATTCAGAATATTATCCAAAACCCATGATGAAACAAACTAACTCATATGATAAATGATACACTAAAGACAATTTACAATTTAAAGACATCTCTCTTCAATTATACTAGTCATGAATAGATAGTTGTCAAGACTCTTGTGGGGGCAAATGCTGTTAGTAACACCAAGATTCGAATTCGTCAGTTATATTCAATACACTATTAGGTGCTACTATTCCAATCGTGAGGATCGGAGGTTGTTAACTACTGCATATCAGACTGGCTTGTAACATAGCCTTGCAACTAGCTGCCCGGTGTAATTTCCCAGCGGGTACCAGTACATATCTTATTTGCACTTCTTGGAACATGATGCACTGCGAAAGATTTCTACGTGTATCAAAAGGAACGGCGGGTATTGATTAAGGCGATAGATAATTCACTGGATGAGTAATACACATATAATATGCTCGCTTGGTGTTTATGCTAGGTTCTCTGCCTCAATAAAGATGTCAGCCATCGTCTATACAAAGGATAGCAACGCGCTATGATAATGCAATTTCCACAACGGAACACTGCTGCGGCTGAAACTCTATCCCATACACTATAACTCGACACAAACCTCAACTCATGAGGGAGTTCCCAATCTAACAAACGGATAAAGTTGATTTATAATGAGGGTTCCCTATCTAATTAACTAAAATATTTATACTAAAGTTGATTTATAACGGGGACTCCCTACCAAACAAACGAAAAAGGTTAAACAAAATTTAATTTATACCGAGTTAACATGTTAAGTAATTGTTATACCCGTACCTCAGGGACCAACCATGTATGACGTAATCACATTTGCGGTTGCGGTCAGTTAGTCCAGTTCTCTAACTTAATCTTTTCCGACGACGAATAGTGTTGTTTTGATCATGAATTGCTCAACGTATTCAAACTGCAATCCATTCTCCCCACACATATACCGGCCATATGCAGCCCATTACACTGTCATGTAAAACCCAAGTCGTGTGGGAATGTCTAAACACACTGTTTGGCTTAATCCATCAAAAATCGCCCCGTTTAATCAGATAAGAGTTATTTTCTCTCACCCCGAAACATGGTAAAAGGACTACAAATAAGCCGCGCACTCCCGTTATCACCATTCACACGCATTCACTGACTCGGTTTCTAAGGACGAGTATGCGCAAGTTATAGGAAAATGTGGGTTTTAGCTCTCCATAAATAAGGCACATACAGCATTAATCGCGGTCGCCAGCACCGAGATACAACTCGCATTTGATCATTTGGTATCGGGAGCTTTAGATTTCCATTATGGTAAACTGCGAAAGTATTTACTGCTGAATACTGCCATACTGAACATCATCGGCGTGTAAACATTGCACCAGCCCAAATGCAGTTAATGGCGCCTTCAAAGATTGGCGTCATGATGTCATTTGGTTCTATCTAATCGCTTAGCTTACTACTGAGCTATCTACTGAATGCTTGTTTACTTCTCGACACTATTTTAACACCAATCTGCTAGATTTTGAGGATATTGTGAGCGATATCATGTTAAGGATGCCCTGCTGCGTCATGTAAATCCATCTTCTCAAGATCACAGTAAATCAACATAATCTGCCCAGAGAATCCGAATATTCGTCTTCTCTGATTCTGTCTGCCAAGCAAATACAAGATCGAAAGTCTGATCCCTAGCTTTTCTCGTGATTTTCTGTGTCAATGCCGAATGCGCAGTGAATTGACTCTAAATGTGAATATCAGGTCGCTCACACTGTAAATAGTGGCAATTCTATTGTACACATTGAATGTGCTTATTTACCGTTCTGCTCATTTGGGATTATGAAAGTATCTGCACAATAGATCGTGCCTTGTGCCGAATAACGCAAAAGTCCTAATTATACGCTTTGCCCATGGAATCTAGTTGGTGTATTGTATGGTAATGCTTCAATGCATCTTTGTATAAGAGCAAACAACTGTTGTAGGTTCCTCTTTGCTCATCATGTTGCCTGAATAGATGCTTTGTGCTTATCGTGAATCGCGGCTAGCGAGCCACCTGTGCGATGAGTAAACGCGAATCCGACAGTATTGCGCTACGATATTGATTATCGACAGGTTGCTCAGGCACTCGGTTACGGCAATCAGCCCCAACTCAATACAATTCAACTAGTCGTGTGGGGCAGCAGGTATTGACAGGATTGCTAAATTAAATGGGGCATTTATGTAACCACCACACCAACCAGTCGTATGTTATCTCGTTGCATGCCCTACAGTGTTACTGGGTTGTTTTCCATTACATCTTAGTCATTGTGCCATTGCATTCAACAAAGACCTGCTGCTGCAGAGCACATCACGCTCTCACTTCGTTCACATAGAATGCGGCGAGGTTTTGCATAGAAGACATCTGCTTCCTGCTGATAACTTAATTTCCGCTATGTGAGGAGTTTTATCTGGAATACAAACTCACAATTTCGCTCTACTTAATCATGCACGGAATAGTAAGAGAATGCTGCTCTGTCCGCAGGACCTACGTGAGGGTGATGGCTTTTCTTTGGTACGGGGGTTGTAATGAGGACCTCCCTGGACATTGTCGATATAATGGCAATTGCCAGCGTACCAGGTTGGTGCTTTTCGCGTGCTTTATCACAGCTGCGCTAGGGAAGGGCGGAGTTAAGCAATGTGTTACCCTGAACGAGTTGTACAATGATAAGACCGTGTTTGTAAAGGTCGAAAAATAGGCTGGTGAGGGACATAACCAGACTTAGACTAGCAAAGTCCGGGCTGGTGAGAGACATAACTTGGCCTGATTGTTGAAGTCTGTGTTGGTGTGGGACTCAATGCGGCCTTGATTATTCAATACTGGGCAGGTGAGGTACTAAACTGGGCTGTAGTTGAGCATAACTTGTTCCGGATTTGAATTCTGCTGGGTTGAAATTGAGGGGCAGAGCTGGGTTGGTGAGGGGCAGGACTGCGCTGTTTCTAATAGGGACTTAGCTAGTGAGGTTCAGAACTGGGCTGGTGAGGGGCAGACCTCGGCTGTATCTATCTATCTATCAAGTGTGGGACATCATTAGGATGTGTGAAACCTTGATAACGCCGGTACTTATGATATATATCGCTCTGACAGGAGTGCTGATTGGAGCAATGACATGGTTTACACGATTTCAGGACTAACACCAAACAAACGAGTCGCGAAAGCCAATGACGTCACGAAATCGACTAGTGGGACGACCATATATAACATGAAGCTTAATTGGTGTATATGCATACGCATTTGTTGGAAAACGGTAATTGATCAAACTGTCAAAATCGCGACGGCCAGTGACGTCACAAAACCGGAAACAATGTAACAGATGAAACCGCGTCTTAATAAAAATCGTCGATGCAGAACCGGTCTTGACGGCAAGTGGTAAACATTTAGCGAACCGTAATACAAACAAAAGCTTTTCAATGAATACAACTTCACCTCGGATAATTTTGAATAATGATTTGTGCTTCTGGCCAACGCGAACGAACTCGCGAAAATATTTCAGTTACCATTTACTGTATAGTATGATGTGTGGTATGTAAGACCCACGTTGGTCCATCCGTCTCAAGACGGATACATTCACGACGATTCGTGTCGAGCTTGTAGAGCCGTTCTGTCAGACAGCTGAATCCTGCTATCACGTGGGTGTTTGCTCGTCACCAAGGTCACCACATTAAGGTAAGGATTGCGCGAGGTGTCGAGTCGTGGGCGAGATGGCAATAATCTGACGTCAGATGGCGATAAATAATCTGCTTGAGCGTCGAGACAGCATCTCACACGAGACGAATCCCGTCTCATCCTGTTCTTATTAATACACTAATTACATCAACTAAACATGAGTCTCTTTGGCGCCTGCTTAAGCTCTTCTCAGCTGTAGGATCGTTACCAGCAAATGAAAATATCGAGGCGGCTTGAAAGAAGTACAATGGACCCAGGTTAGGGGCAGCATCAGACGTGATACATGGGCGTCATCTAGTAACGACAAAGACACCGCCAAGTCGCCGTCGACCTTATTGTGTAATTTCTTAGAGGCGGACGTACATCTTCATTGCGTATAAGGACCATGAACAATTCAGCGCAGTATACATTCGGTGAAGAAGCAGCCATCACGTCGCCTTTTCAGTTTAAACAATGACCCAGTATCCGTATTTGTCGATTAGGGTCAGAATAATAACAAGAGAAGAACAAAAAACATTCATCGAATGCCACAGTCTCGATGTTTTTCGCCGTACACTTGATGCACGGAAGTAGCAATGCTTCCTGACGTACTTGAAAATGCTGACATTTATAGCTTTGAACTACGACGGGTATGCGACCAAGACTTGTTTTTATCTCCTTGATTGATATAGCAAAGAATAAAACAAGGCAGGTTCTGTCGACCTGGCGGTGCAATGTGACATCGATGGACGATGGATTCCACACGCGACGCATAAGTAACAGCGTTTAACCGTAAACGTCACGTAAAACACGAGACAATTCCACTATAATCGCATTGAAATAGAAGGAGTCTCGTTTAATACTGATATTAGGAAACTGTACTTGACTGTTCCATGCTCTGGTCGTCATAACGAGAACAGCTAGAGGAAGCTAGCTGTAAATGATAGTCATGATGGTATAACATTATGATGTACAACGTTATGCTTATATACTTGTCATAACGATTCTATGAAAACCGGAAACGTAAGCGATCCAGAACTGTATGATTTGGGCTACTTTATGCGGGCTTCCAATTGTATCACTTCAATCTAGGGCCGCCATGCGGGTGGAGTACGTTATGACAGTCTGCAACTTAATGATTATGTATGGTGGCACCACATGCAAACAAATGGATTTAACAACAATAACAACAACAACAGCAAAAACTGAATCATCAACAACGCCCTGATGGCGTACTGTTCAATGTAATGAATTCATTGTAAAACTCCAAATATGTATCTAAATAAAAACTGCAAGGGATGTCATTTGTCTCTTACCCAATACGAGCGAAGGAAGAGGATACGGCCTTACACACGATGTGTAAACTGAGAGGAAACGCCCTTACACATAACGGGAGCATTATTAGGACACGCACTAACATATGATGGCTGAATTGAGAGGTCATGCACTTACATGGGTCAATTTAAAGGACACGCAATTACACATGATGAATTAATTAAGAGGTTGATGAGTTAAGAGGTCACGCACATACACACATGGGTGAATCAAGAGGATCGGATCGAACACAAAATGAAGAAATCGACAGGACCGACACGCACACTCAATGGGTAGATCAAGAGTTTAGACACTTCAACACAAAGGTGAGGCAGAAGGATAAGCATCGCCATACATGGGAGAATCGAATGCTAACACCTACTGTGTTACCGTGCGAGCAAGGTTAGGTATTAATTGGCCATCTGAGCACTTAAGTGCTGACCTTTTTTTATTCATGTTACTTCAAGATGTTGTTTCTGTCATGTGATTTTGGGTCTGAAATAGAGAGAGGCCATTAGCAACCTTCACTGGCCATTTAGGCCCTGACACGACCCACGATCAGGTGACACTTCAGAACGCTAAATCAACTGCCTTTATTCTGGGCTACAGCAGACTGTCTGTCACAACATAACACAATTGTATTCCGAAGAATCCCAATATGACAGGTGCTCATTCAACATGACAGATGGGTATTATGTTAGGCAGCCTGGCTCAATGTGTATCCCATCACGGACACCGGTAACATGTATATCACCAATGTATACCACACAATGCCCCCCCGCGGCTGAAACGTTCTGGAAGCTGTTAGTCCCACACCACCCTTATGTGGGAGCATATTTTGAGTAGTTATCGCTGACTGTGTGTTTGGTATGGTTTCCAGCCAGAATCTAGATGTTGGTATACGATAGCATTGCAATCTTCGCAAGCGTAGTACATACATGAACACGCTAGTGTGAAGTCACACGAGTTGGATTACTTTGACAGATCTAGATATTTGACCTTTCAAAGCATTGTAATGTGGACTTATTCGAATGAGGCACATTTACTCGAGGAGCGAAAGGTGTCGTGAATTCGGTGTTGATAACCGAACTATAACATCACAGATCATTCACAACTTATGTAAACCTCTTCGAATGGTATCGATCCAACAAACCCACTGCGAGTACAACCTGCGATATGTGATGTATAAGTCCCAGAAGGCATTGGTAATCTGATTTATTGCTTCCGTTCCAATGCAGGTCTGAGTGACCAGACCCGCTTGACAACGCACGCGATATGCTCTAATCAATGTCATAGGTCATTAGATCATTCTACTCTGCTGCGCTTAGCGCCTGGCTGTCACTTCAACACTGACATCTGCAGTCAAGCTGTACCACTTGATTCCCAGATGGACATGGCTTGCATTGGTCAATACGCAAGCTGAAGCCTAGGGTGGCCTCGCTAGCCGTCCCGATAATGACGTCAACCATGTGCATCTAGCAGACATAAATACCGCTAGTTTACGCGGACGTGATCACGAGAGCAAATATGCATTGAGAATCGGTGCGTCATAACTGCACATCATATATACATATATGCGCTGCACTGATTTGATTGGATTTGCCGCAGGCTTTTTTAGTCACGGTTCTAGGAACTGTCATGTAGATTATTTTTATCCATGTTGCATCACATAAAAGCAGCCATTACAGGTTATGGATCGGACTTAAGTGTCACTTAATTGATAGTGAAGATAAACATACAAACTGTACTCGATTTCTGACAGTTATATACACCACGGCTGAACAGAGCATGAAGCCTATACGCGGCGGTACCCGCACCCTTTGCATTACCCAAACCACACAGCCAGGCAGTCATTGTAGAAAAACCACATCCCCGACGCCTTTAAGTTGCGATGGTGGAGATATAACAGACCCAGCGGTATGTTGAGCATCAGAGGGACCGATTTCCCGTCAGAAGTAGACGCATGCACTTATGCAACCAACCCCCATCTTCTAAGTCAAACCAACCCGATGTAGTTGCTTTTGTTATTGGATTACTTCGACCACGCAGCCAGCCTTTGTTATTTTCATGCACAATAGAAAAGTGTGCCATAAGGAAATATTAACCATCTCATCCAGATCTGCCGCATTTCATTCCTCAATTAATCTAGTCAGCCAATACCACGCTTTCATAATCTTATGATGTTTTTTTTCGTGAATTGCGTTAGTACCACCAGAGAGCCAATGAGTCCATGGAACACTCGATTAGATGGATAATTTGCCGTGGCGCCGGCCGGCAGCCGCGGCAGAAGAGTAAGGCTATAAGTGGAACGCCCAACTGTCTTACGAGGTCAATGGGACAGTAATGAGACCCGCAATGTCAGTAAATCAAACGACCAGCTATCAGCCTATTAGATCAACTCAATCTCCTCATTAACGTCATATGAGATCATGTGTGGCATTTAATGGCCAGGATATTGGCGCCAGCTGGAGTAAAGAGTTCCGACTGTTACAAAATGGCTTGAGTCTTACATTCGAATCCTACCCTATGAGAGATGAGAGCGGTCATTGCTCTAGCGACGAGGCATGTAGCAGGCTTCACTCCATCATACACTCCTAATGATGGTTTGAAGTACCAACTAGAAGCTACTGTGCAGAGTACAAAATGTGGCTCTCTAAGTGCTTATTCTTTGTGAACCGATGGTATGCTGAGTGACTCTTCTTTCCAGAAATGACGGGATGAGCAAGACGAGATGCATCCCATATTGCCTAGTGTAGATTGACTGCAGTGTATCCTAGATATCATTACACATGGCGAAGGGGCGTTGAAGGCTGCTTGTGTGAGAAAGATGCATTGTTTGATGATCCTCAGAAAAGACGCAGAAAATGTTATGTACTCTTTGTTCAGCTATATATGAACTTATCATAATTAAGCGTGTTACAAAAAAACAAAACAATGAACGCTCACTTATAAAACTAACAAACTTCTTATAAGCCAGATAATAGAGACCATACCAATCGTATCCGAAATACAGAGCAAACAACATAACTGTTAAATCCTATCAGAGTGATACCAGTTGATGTTTATAGCCGTCATAACCCCTTGATACCCAGGTTATCTGTGAAAATATGTCAAACACACATGCAAGAAGAATGCTTTATGCAACAATTTATCCGATGTTGTAGTGTTAGCTATGATGCAACAGTCAAAGCTGGACTTATTCCCCAAAAGAAGATGGAGGAGTGAGTGGGAATATATAGAGGTGCGAAATGGTCGGGCCATGGGAAATGACGGACAAAATACTACCTGGCTTTGGGTGGCGCCTGTCTGCCACTTCAAGCATGCCACGTGTGGTCCAGCTACCCCTCCTGATGGCACGGTGCTCATTCTAAGCTTTTGTTTTGCTGATGATAGCATAGATTATGCTTAGAAATAAGTGTTGCTTTTTGGTGCAGACATGATGTAACGATCAACCGTGCATTGTAAATTGCTGCATCATAGCGGAAGATCGGTAACACTTCACACCTCTTTTGCAACATGGTCGTTAAGCTTAAGGGGTATACATATTATCTCTCCTTATTTGAACTAATTGAACCAATCGGCCGACTGCAGACAAAGCTTCACACATTGAACGAAGCTGTGCCCGTCTCATCAATTTAATTCCCGTTTTCACATTTTGCACAATCTACTTAATCAACTCATCATACCACACTGTCCCCGGACTATTCTTTTTTCTTTTGAGCGCATTATTCTTCTCGCCAAATTCCCCATGTGTCAAAACAGAACCCATCTTACACGAGTATAATCTGCAAGTCGGCCACCTGCCGCTAAAACCAGGCAGCATAACGTCCCCTATGACCGCACGCCAATCATCGCACTCCGTTTCACATTTCGAACAATTGATGCTGTTTGATTTAGCATTCATTGGTGACACTGGAGATGATCGTGGAGTTAGCTACCGTTCTCTCTGAAGTGACTGTGATGTAATGAGTGGGGTGGGGGTGGCTTATTGGGTGATGGGATGACTAAGGGCTTTGGGTACCTAGTGATATAGCAAACTAATTCGTAGCTATTAGGGGGTGTTTTGTGTTCAGTGTCTTCGCCTAATGTCGGTTCGATTGGATGAAATACGACAGCCTGTAAGCAGGAGTGCAGTAGCGCAGGTATCTTAGGCACGTATATTTTTGCGCAAACGTCTCGACCCTTCCAATGAGTCATACAAATCGGACAAATTATCGAACATACAGCCACCATAAAATCAGTAGAAACGCAACTGATGGTTTGAGTGGAGTTCCAATATTAGGAAAGCGACAATAGGACGGGATGTGATGAGCCTGGCAAGTTTCATATCAACACTATGTTACTATAGACTCGTGCCGTCCCGTCCAGCCCCCGCTTACCTCCACCACCACAGCCACACACCTGCCCCCCCCCACCCCCCTTCAAGTCTAACCTTGGACTTCTAGAGCAAATGCCGAGTATAGCGGTTTCCCCCACCTCGCCCTGGGCAAATGAGATTCAAATTTAGGGTTGCACAGTGCAGAACGGGCACATCTCAAATATACCATGCAGGGGAAAACGGATATTATTTAATTCATTTTATTAATCAGTTAATTCTGTCAGTTTTTTGTTATTTTAGAATCGTGCTGTGCTTCATTTGTGAATTGAGTTAGCGCCGCATATAGGCTGGTGAGTTCATGGGGCTCTTGATAGGGTGGGTTATAATCCGTGGTGTCTGCCAACTGCCCAGGCTGTAGGGAGGACTGCGAGTAGAAAGCATGCCTGCAGAGGCCAAGTGGGCAGTAATGAGGCAGTGAATCAAACGACAAACTATCAGTCCTCCAGATCAACCCAATTTCCTCATTGATGTCGGTCGAGATCGTGTGGGGCATTATGTGGCCTGGTTATTAGCGACAGCTGCAGCAAATTTCAAACAGACCAATATCCCTTTTTTCAGATCTATTGTGTCATAATCGGGGCCATACAATTATGTCAGAGCGTTTGTGACATACCATTTGTGTAACAGCAGCATGCCGTTGCTGCACTAAGCCACGTAGGTTTATCAGACATGGCGTGCCCTCATCAATACAGCACTGCAGGGAATGTCGTCCATTGATGACAATGAGTGTTCCCTATTAATTTCACAATGGGGCCACACATAATGTTACATCGCTTTTATCATCCTATAAGTAACACACAATAAACATGCCGACGTTCAAAACATACCAATGGTGGGTGGAATGTCCATTCTTCCAGAGATGGGTCACATGGTAAGCTATCCATGGCTGCATTGTATGCGTGATTGTAGTTGGGGTTGATGTATCAGCTCTGGTGATTGTTTGAAGAAATATGAGGCTGCCGAAGTTGATATCGTTTGTGATCAAAGTGGTTTGCAAAGCTCATTTTAATTTCAGCAGAAGTACCGCTTGCCTGGGTATCTTAGAAAACATTTCAGTCACACATGCAAGCAGAGGTGCACACTGCTACCATCACCAGTTGTAATCGGTGGTGTACCGGGGTTATATACATAACGCGCCATTTAGAGTTTAGCTAAGGTGCAAATCGATATTGTTACATAAGTGGGCAAATCTAGGGACTGAACAATGATGTACTCAAGGGGAATAACATGGGACAAACATAGTTAAAAAAAGATTACAAATACTGTTAAATAAGTTTAATTGATGACATAATAACTTGTCTTGCACGGGGCTGAAGACACATATCTACGTTTATTGCAATGATATTTTACAGGGTTCCGGGCTAATTGGTATCATGCATCATGACATATGTGGAGTGTTATGGAACATATTGTATTTATTCTATTTGTTTTTGCCCCATTACTCTATTTCATATAAATAACATGTACACACTGATCCAGTAGTACTGGTCTCTGTATGTTTGTGGTACACCATTGTGTCACCTGACTTTGCCATTGCCATCACGATATATAGTTTACCATAGCATGCACACAATCCATTCCGTGAACAGCGTACTTTACGATGACATGACAATTTCCTGTTGAGCACGAGGGAGTTGCATCCCCAGTCAACATTACTATGGCCTCGGGTTGAAATGTGATGCGGACTTCTGATTGCAATTTTCGTTTTGTATAGAACTGGAGACGAGTTTTTCTTTTCGATGAAATATTTTGTCATTCACTTATCATTGAAAGAAACTTCATGAATAAGCAATTCTTGAACCCGGAGATGATGTGATGGTGTATTGTAATCAGACGCTTCATTTTGTCATAATGCCCGCGTCTTATTCCAAACAATCCTTACGCTGTCTCCGTGCTGTTTGAGGACTTATACAAGCAGCCGCTTGGTGAACACAGTACAAAACAGCCCCGCGTTGTACCAAATGACCGAATAATACCATCTTCATCAAACTCTTTGGAAGGGCTGTTTTTGAAGCAATGAATTTATACATGCGCATAAAGTATGCGTTGTTAGCATCGCAGGATTCCTGCCTCTGTCATGTATCTCCCCAGCAAACTCTCACAGGTCAATTCCGCAAACGCACTCATTAGCTGGCATTCAGAGCAATTAAATGACCCACAATTAAATGACCCACACTTACGCTGCAAGCAGCCCACGTACCCAATTCGGCATAAGACCAGACAGGCATACATAAGCAATGCAGCGAAAACCCAGCTTAATCATTGATTGATGAAGATGACGAAAACAGGCTCTTACACCGAATGAGTGAATAACCAGGAATAGCATAGAAAGCATGGGCATGGACGGGCATGGGCGCTGGACGCTTACCACTGCTTCGACGCTACCCACACACAAGTGTCCCATCTCTGTTCAGTAAGTACTTAACTAGCTTTACCTTCCTCGTAATGAGCCTGCCAATGCAAAGTTCTGACAGTGATGCATCAAATAATACACATAGCTTCAGCTGATATTCTTGCTGTAGAATAGAATAGCTGTCACTGAGAGACTGGCCGCAAATTGGATTTGAGCCGTAATCTCAATGTCGTGTCACTGCAACGTTGCAATGTTTGCACACATCTTATACAATTCGAGGCAAAGAGGCGGCCGTAGCCGTACTATTGCAGAGGTAAGTGTACATAATTAAAAATTCATAGCAATGAGAGCCAAACTAAATAGAATAACACATTGATACTGACCAATTAATGCTAACATGACCGTGGAGATGTCCACAGCAAATCAGCCTCAGTTTGTATCAGTCTACCGCCCGTGATGTGAAGCACTAGTCATAAGCTACAGCTCGAATTGGATGTATTGCTTTCATTCTTTATACTAGCCAGCGTGACTAGCCCTGCGTGACCGAGCGCGGTATATGTTTCAACCAATGTCATAGGTCATAGGATCATTCCACTCTGCTGCGCTTAGCGCCTGGCTGTCACTTCCATGGCGACCTCTGCCGTCAAGCTGTGGTACTTTAAGTCCGGACGCTCACTGCAAGCTTTAGTGGTCTTGATAGCGACATAAATCATGGTTAGTGAGCGGAAACAATTATAGTAACTATTGGGACATGATTAAAGGAGAAATTAAGCATATTATGGCCACGTAGCTAAGAATAGAAAAACCCGAAGAGGCGTATGCTTACAATCTACCATATTTGCACTACGTTTTATCGAACGGAAGGAACACCGTCCATGAAATCGCCTCATTATTCAACTGCATATTCACGGCATGTGTCAATTAAGTACCTCATTTCCATACATCAACTCCCTCATTGTACATTTCAAGGTAACTTCAAGCTGTACCCCATGACTGTAAAAGAGAGCTGAAAGCAGCAACAGGACCTCGCTCGCACCAGCATATTCACACCAACCGAACACCAAATGATATGACCTCGCGTAATGAACTGCGCAAAACACAGTCCTTCCTTTCTATTCCCATTTCAATAAATTGTCAATTGTTGAACTCATCATGCGGCAATATTCCATCACTCGTCCTTTGACTTACCTTATCTGTCCTGATGTGTCAAAACTCAATCATGCAAATTCTATGTTGATTAGAAAGTTGGTGTGGCCGACTATATGCGCCCAAAATATGGCACTAATACGTACGCAATGACCGGACGTCAATCATAGCATCACATAGATTTTAAGCAGCTATATTTAGCCACCTTGCTAGATGCACCGACGTGTCTGAGCGAAGCTGAACTATTAATTATGAGACAGTGTGGTAAGATGTGATGAGCCTGGGAAGATCCCTGCCCACAGTGTGGTAAGATGTGATGAGCCTGGGAAGATCCCTGCCGACAGTGTGGTGAGATGTGATGAGCCTGGGAAGATCCCTGCCCACAGTGTGGTGAGATGTGATGAGCCTGGGAAGATCCCTGCCCACAGTGTGGTGAGATGTGATGAGCCTGGGAAGATCCCTGCCCACAGTGTGGTGAGATGTGATGAGCCTGGGAAGATCCCTGCCCACAGTGTGTTGCCACACATCCAAACTATGATGCAATGAGACCTCACCCCACCCCACATCCGCCACGATGGACTTCTGATACAAAACCAACCGAATGTAGCTGCCTTCATCCCTCCACAGGCAAGCGAGATTGATATAAATCTGTGTACAGTGTATAATGGGGACATCTCGAATGTGTCATACAGAGCAAACGGATAAATATGGTCTAATTTCATTGATCTGTTAAATCTTGTAGGACGTTTTCAAGCTCTCATGGTCGCATGATGTTCGTCTTCGGTGCTGAGTTAGTGCCGCAAGACAGCCAGTGCGTCTATGGCAAACTCGATTAGTTAACATGTCTGCCCTGACACCTGCCTGGGATGTAAGGTGGGCTACACATGATCATAACTATCTACCAAGGTCAAAGGAGCAATAATATTACTCGTAGCGTCAGTAAAATGAATGATTAGCTATTAACCAATTGCACCTATCCTGTTTCCTCGATAGCGTCGCTTCATATCCTGCGTGACAAATGGTGGATATGACCATAATAACATATGTAGCATGAAAACAGAAAATGGTCCTGCAAACGGTACACAATGCATATGTTATTTATATCTGCAGCACAGGGACAACCTCTTTATAGCGGGATCCTATGGAATTCATACACAGGGACATTGCCGGTAACATTGGCAACGTTTGAACGTCGAGATGATCGGACAAAAGTCCATGATATCGTTCACAGGCCAATGGTCCATTGACTTTGGTATCGTTATAACTCTCTGGGTCGCCCATGCCGCAAGCACGAGCTACCCTCTGTCATATGAGGGGCCAGATCGCGACAATATAAAAAGATGGCAGGGAAGCTTTTACGGGCTGATGAGGAGCTCTCGTACACTCACCGTCAATATAAAAGGAAGGATATAAGTAACACAATATATTGCTATTTGTTCTGGACGTTTATCTGTACAGTATGAGATGCCACACGGCTGTGAATACATCGAGATATAACACCGATTTCTTTGCTAATTGAAATCAGGGTTTGCTAGGCTTTGCTAAGGTATTAGGGTATGTAGTACATATATGCATGACACCATACCCATCTGGACATTTGTAGCCATGACAAGTCAAGAGTGCCCCCTGTACACCGCGAACATAGTCTAGCAAAGCGCAGCAAATCAATGACACTTTTTGCGACACTTGGCCTGCGTAGTCGTCATGATGTATGCGTGAACCTGAGCCTGAACAAAAGGTCCTCAGCAAACTTCGTGCAGTACGATAGAATGACTATTTCCTGTAAATATGGTGGAACTGTATCTCCTGTCAACATTACTATGGGCTCGAGATGAACAGCGATACTAACCGTGGAAGGTTTAGGATCGTAGAGCAGGAGATAATGTTGTCTTAACAATGTTGTCATGTTTTGGGATTCATTTACTGGTGTGATAATTAAATGTTGGTGCATTAAAATCTGGTGTGGGAATTAAATATTGGTGCATTATAATCATGTATTTGATTTGATCAGAAAACCTGTCGTGGGTCCAAGGCGCATGCAACTGACATGCACCACAATGTCCCGAGAAATCTATCACAGGTCAAAAGGTACTCCATGAGTCCATCCATCAGCACACACTAACCGACGCACCAGGGCTAGTTAATGACCCACAATGGCCAGCAGCTCTATCACACTATAGGGTGTAAAACTGGAAAGTAATCTATGTACAATTTAGCAAAAGCAAAAAAAACCCAAACATAATGCGAGTGCGGCAAATTAAGGGGATGAAACCAGAACGGGCGAATCATTAGGGTGAACACACAATGTGTGAATAACGAGGAAGAGCGGAGAAGGCGGGGGTACGGGAGGGTCGGCTTGTTATTTAAATAGTACGATGGCCTTCTTTGACTGCGGTTGTGTCATAGTCACGTGATTTTAGAATGAGGTCCGTACAGGCATTACGCATACCGCATCTTCATCGCCATCGCCGAGAAGATGTCATTAAACACACTAAGCCAATGGGTCATATAAAAAACAAGGCTGATCAGACCAGACTGTCAGCGACGAAAGATAAGTAGATAACCTGTGATTCATGCTAATATTGATGCGACACGTTTCATCCGCCGGGATACCCGGATACTGTGTGAGGATATAGAGCGTTGTCTCACCAAACAGACTACCATCTTTACTGAGAAAATATTCTGTAACAATCGTGTATACAACACGACGAACCCGTCCTTGCTACGTTCTGGAAGCAATCCATCAAATATTATCCTTATCTCTGGGTGACATTGTCATTAGAGATAAGCGTAGTAATCGCTGATAACGTTTCTTTAATATTGTCGCGAGCCATTATCTCAACTTTGCTGGGGAATAGCATTGCAATGTACGTTTACACTTCACATATATTACCAGGCTTTATATGTTGTAGTCTGTTTGAATTCAAGGATATGTGCATATGATTGATAATTCATGGTACTAAAATGAAATAATTAAAGTGTCACAATAGAGAATAAATTGATCTGCTTGAATTAGACTCTATGTAACATCTATGATCCAAAGCGAGTAAAAGCGGTGCTTGGCGATGTATGTCTCCAAAGGCAATTTGATGTATTGCTCAGATTCCAATGCATTCCAAGCAGGAGATGTACTCCAATCAATGGCATAGGTCATAAGACCATGCTCCTCTGCTGCGCTTGACGTCTGAGAGCAACTTCATCTGTGACCTCTGCCGAAAAGCCGGTTCGCTTATTGTGAAAATCCCTACCACGAGCTCATTCTATCTTAATAATGATAAGTATTATGTATATTGAATAGTAACATAATTACATCACCCACATAGAAAACATTCATGTAGCTAACCCACACATACACACACGCGCACATATATATATATATATATATATATAGATATATATATATATATATATATATATATATATATATATATATATATATATATATATATATATATATATATATATATATATATATATATATATATATATATATATATATATATAGATATATATATATATATATATATATATATATATATATATATATATATATATATTATATATCTTATATATATATATATATATATATATATATATATATATATATATATACATACACACATATATATATATATATATATATTAATGAATGCATATTTATGAACTACGGTTTTATGAGCCGCGTATCAAAGCATTTATCATGGTCGTACCTAGTTTTTGTACGTCAATTTCTCCATGGATGTTCACTGTCAGTGTTCTTAACAGCTGCACCTCACATCTGTACATGTCACCTAAACACCAGAACCTCATTACTGTACGCCGCTTTTGAGTAAAAGGCGTATAACAGTTCATGACATTTAAGTACGACACTTTGGCCCGAACAAGTGCGAGCCAATCGAGTACCATAACTGGCTTTCTTTACAGTGCACGACAGTTGATTGCCGAAACTGGTCCTCACGCCAGAGCGTGACAGTTGAGTACCACATTTGCGCCTCGTAACTGTGCGTGACAGTACAACCACTGGGCCTCGTGCCAACACAGTTCGTCATGACTGTTAATAATAGTTGCAACACATACTGTCATCACGGTTGTACATTGGTGACGAGCACCTTGGCAGTACCTCCTGCTGGTATACTCAAACTATGCACAGACAATACTTTCCAATCCAATCTTTATCTTCATCAACTCATCATGTTTCAATATAACATGACCGTTCGTTTGGTGTCACGTGGTTGTTTATACAGTTAAGGCATTTTAGTCCTTCTCTACAGTCCTTCGATTGGGCTTTAGTTGTAGCTGGCCTTCCGCTGCTACAATCTCGCATCATAACGTCCCTAATGACCGGATGTCAAGCATTGCGTCCCATTGCGCATTTCTAAGAAATTTGCAAATATTTATTTAGCATTCATGGGCGACACACGAGATGACATATTTGCACGAGGATGATCCTTGGGCTTCATAGCTGATCAGAAAACATATTTTTGTGGGTGTGAGGTGGGTGACTACATAATTCAAAGCTCTATGTACGAATGATGCGGTCTGATAGAGGATGGGCGAGTAATGAGACTTGTACAGAGAGATTACCGCGCGAGAAGGCTTCTCACTTCATACTAGACAGACAGCATACCGGACATACTAATACTTTACATAATTGTCGTCGTTGAAAAAAGGCAGGACAGATGGACTGCTACATTCGAAATGAGATGTGCTATTTAAGGGACGGACGTATGAGGACATTTCGTGTTGCAGTGGAGGCACGCTATAAGGCAAATGTGGCCGTAGACTTTTATAACAAACAACCTGATATAGCAGTTTGATTATTGAGTTACGCTAGCCTCGCCTTCTGCTAATGGGATTCACATGAGCAGTTTTAGGTTGCACAATGGAAACATCTCAAACATCCCATGCTGAGAGGACAGATATAATTTGCCTCATTTCATTCATCAATTAACCTTGTCAGTCGTTTAATAGTTTTCATAATCCTACAATGTTACTTTGGCGAATTGAGTTAGTGCCGCTAAAATGCCAGTGAGTCTATAGGACACTCGATTAGGCAGCTTATTAGCCGTGGCGCCTGCAGGCAGATGAGGCTGTGGGGAGGGTTACGGGCCGACCAACTTACTGTCTTCCAAGGTCAAGTAGGGAATAATAAGGTTAAATAAATCCCATGTCCTGATTGACGTCATTATGTCATGATGTGAGGCACATACTGGCCAGGTGCTGCGTAAGACTGATTCAGAGAAATAAATGGGCAACGGATAGGTAGCTCAGCAATGAAATGGTATAGTCAGTTGAACAACCTCCGAATTGAACAACTTCAATACGACAGATAAAAGAACATACGCTTAAGACGCACCCGTGAGCAGATACGCATGCACAAACATCACAGCGAATAAACAGCTTTCTCCGTGGAATAATGACCCGGCTTGCATCACCCATAGGACGACGGCCCAGTCGACCGTGCGAACATGTCTCCAGGATTATACAAATTGCGACATCGTGGCGGTAAGAATAGAATGCTTGTTTGGAAAACTCTTTTCAAAACGGTAAACATTTTTAACATATCAGATCCGCAATGTAAATAGGCCGGCAGGTAAGGATCTGATCACATTGATGTCGGATGGCCATGACGCCTGTAACCCTAATTCCACTAATTCAATGAGGTGAAATGTCACAGGCCAGTGAAGTCACATCAGCCACAGTTACGTTTCAATGCTATGAAATGGCTTGCTCGGATCCCGTGTCATCTTTACCACTAGCTCAGAACAATACTTTGGGAATTACTCACTTTTTACAGAAACTTTAGGTATAAACAATTATTGCATCCTCCACAAGAAAACAGCATCTTATCCAACAATCAGCTAATTTCCCATTGGATCACTTCATCACATTCATCTCCAGGGCACTTTGGAAAAATGAGGATCAGTTAGACAATTGTTCGAGCTTGGCGGTAGCGTGGAGTGATGCAACGCTCAACTACGTACTGTCGTCTTCACCATTAGACATTCGGCGATTGGTTTCTTATCATATGAGCCGCTTCACTGAAGTCAATCACAAGGATGGTATAAGTATTACAACTACAATAAGCAGTCATTTACTCTAAGCATTAACGTATATTAACGGAAATCATACACATCACTTGATAGTGACTGTGCATGTATGTAGTCTTATGAATTGCTATCTCATAGTGCACATCAAATGTGTTCACCACAAATACGCTGCCTAGACAACACACCCCGAGCAGCGCAAACATCTCAACAGTAAACACCATAGTTTGTTTGCATCTATAAACCTATTCACGGGATTTATCCACTCTTCTAACTGATTTGCTATGAGCATCCATGGTTGTTGGGTTAAATGCAGTCTGGGATTGTTGTCTTTAATAAAACATTGTCTGCCGCCAGTCAGAAGTCAAGTTGTACAAAACACCCTGCTTCCATGGATGATCGGGGGTCGCCACGATACAAAACTCAACATAGATATATGCAGTTCACAAAACACCCATAACTGGCTTTCATATTAGTACATTTCTTGGATTGCTATCAGATTAATTTGTATTCAAGCGATGGTGATTTTACGTGATAGGCTTTGAACAGACATTATACATTTACAGATAAATGTGATAGAAATGATATAGGTGAATAGTTACGCTGGGTTTGGGCGGCATGTTTGTTTTCAGGCTACCAAATAGTTCAATACGAGCTGCGTGAGATATTTCGGTGTTCATGAACAGCGTTTCACATAAACGTAAATACCTTCGTATTGTCATATCAGATATCAGCTAAAAATATAGGTCATATTGCCTTCATTCGCAAGCATTCATAATTTAATGATATTTCATTGCTCAATAGAGTAGATGATGCGTCAGTAAGTCTATGTTCAGACTAATGATTAGCCCTGGCGCCTGCCAGCACCAGCGGCTTGGCGACGGCCTTTTAGCAAAACATCCCTCTGTCGTGAGATTCAGTATGCAGAGTATTGGATTAATCCCGAGCCTTCATTTCAGTCGTAGCTAATGGGTGTCTTCGAGAGGCGCAGTCGAAGATAATTCATTAGCAAATCGGATCCTTGTCCTATTCTACCTGATTAGAGACTTCATAAGTTACCCTCAGCGACCATTGTCTGAAATCAAGCTCATACTGGCGTGATGATACACTGTTCGTTAAATCATCGCAATGTTTTCTCATTTGGCACAACTGAAATGACTTCTAACTGCAGCGCTATATCAATCGCCTTATAACGCGCAACGTTAATCTCCAATGAGCTTATTGTAACACCTAAGCAAACATTTGTTTCGTCATGCAAATAGTGTCAGTCACTATTATTTATCATTACAATGATGTCACACAGGCCAACGTCTAGTATGATACATCATGTGGTACATGCAATATGACAATAATGCATAATTCTTTCCCCTCAAAGACCTAATGATTACGTTTTGAAACATCTATCGCAATATTCCTCTCACATTAACTTGCCAGAGCTGGAGTCATGGAAACACCACACGCCCAACAAACTAAAAACTATCCGTTCTGCTCTCCTTGCAGAAGAATCGATGAAATTAAATCTGTGACAGTATTCTCAAGAACTTGTAAAACCGGTATGAAAGTCACTATACAAGGAATGCTTGTCATTAAGCACATGTCGTCTTTCTGCATTTTGGATGCAATACAGTAAAAATGAGGCTTTTGTGTCCGATTTGTCATTATTTCGCCCCGTAAAATGAGGTCCCTGTGAAGAACTCGTATGTTCTCTGGAATGTTATCAGGTGACCTGTACGCCCATAACTAATACATCCCCCGTCTCTTGGGCGATTTGTAACAAGTCGAACGGAATCCCATCAGCAGATACATCATCACACTGCCTCGGCACTCGGGGGCCATTCGAAGACCTCGTCCTGGTATTTTCAATCCAAGTAAATATTGAATGTGCGCAAAACATACGGGGTTGTAAAACGACACCAGCATTCATTCACCTTGTCGTGTATCAAGAGACGTGCCATTTCACCCGGAGACGGAAAAAAATAACTGCGCTGAGACTCATTAACGGGGAGGTGAATCGGGAAAAGGCGATTAAAGACATTCATATGTGAGCACATGAGCGGAAAACATCAATGCACAATCGGTGATATGACTGTATTGTGAACACTACAGCATTTGTATGTTTGGTTGGGTTTGTTATTGCCGTGGTGTTTAGAATCCGCTTCGCTATGACATCAGCTATTGTTCACTGTATTGTCACACCAAGTGAAGCAAATGCAATCATGGCGTGATGTATCATGACAACCAGTTCTGGCGCTTTCCGCCAGCTACAGATCTAACTCATGCAATGCAAATGTAATTGACGATTTTAGCTTTGAGAATTGTATTCGATACATAATTGGGCTGAAATGGCTTGTTTACTAGCGGGCGAATTCAGCTACCTCAGCAAAATATAGCTGAAATGCACACTTAAAATGTTCAGGACCAACCCTCATTTACAAATACAGCTAAGCCCTTGCGACGGAATTTGAAACTGAAAATGAGAAAGATCTATCACTTACACTGAACACCGCCTAAGTGTCAATAGTTGAAATAGGCATCAACTTATTTCACCAAAACTCTCTGCTCGAACGATGCATTGGACCTATGGGATTTCCGCGATTACTATTCTTCGGTCGACGACCGATACTGACGTCTCAAGCAGAAAATGTGTTCGTAATCCATTCTTGTATCGTTAGACCACTCTTCGAGGTCGCACACAGCGCCTGGCTGACGCTCTAGCATTGTAGAGCGCCGTCAACCAATCCCTTGGGCCTCGTAATTAACTAAACTCGGTTTGATCAACGCATACACTGATACACTCATGTGAATGTAACTACTGAGGTAATTACGAAGCGTGTTAAAGGAGGTGAGCTTGCTCTCTACAATATGGTAATGACATTGCCCTGGTATATCTAAAGTCACCTTGTGTGTCTTCATGTTGCAAAGATAATATTGACGTCATTGCGCACTGTGGTGAGAGAAGGGGGATTTGCTATGACACGTCTTGAGAGTACGTCGTGCTCGGATGATCATTTACATCCACTCTTAGATATGTGGCCACCATTTAACATGATCCACCGAGTTAAGAATCCCTAATCAGGTTGTCATACCCAGGATTGAAGCAATTACCTACAACGCCTCGGGGTCTTTTGACGGTTGCTCTTTCTGGCAGCCTATACATTTGGCAGGGCTGAGCACTCAAGTATGCCGCAATCAGGAAAGGACACTCATTACACAAGCTATCTGCTGATTACATCAATCCCTTGTACGCGCTTGAGTAATCCGGGATATTGCTTGCATTAAGTGGTTTACTTATAGACGCCAGCCTCTGAGGGTCTCAATAAGAGCACAAGTTGCTTTCCCCTATCGGTGTTCCTCATGACTACTTGTGCTTCACCTCGGTTGATTGATCAACCACAGTGCACTGCCACACGTTTCGCTATTCAATATGTTGTTCAATTGGTTTTCGATCAGTTAACCTCGGTTGTGTGTTTATAATGCGCCTGCATAAGGTGATTTAGCAATTGTGATACAGCAAGCGTGAAAGAACCCGTGGATCATCCATCTTCCGGGATGTTTTTACATAAGTAGCAGCAATTCATTGGTAATAGCCACTAGCGTCTTATTACAATCGTCACTTACCGAGTGCTGCCATATCATTCGATCAATACGCACACCATTCTGGCATACCACACTGATGCATTATCATTTGTGTATTTGCTGCCTGCAAATCAAATGGCGATTGTTGTTGATTCTGCCACCTTTAATAACCAGCAGACCACGTTCAAAAGTTTATCATTAACTAGATATCTAGACAGCATAGCTTTTTGTGTGATGATTTAGCATTACTTACACCCAAAATTAGCAAAGTTACAATGCGAAGATCGAATGATAATTCACAGTACTCCGCTACGGGCATGAGACGTACTACAGTCGCTAAGCGCTGATGAACGTCTGTTTCACAGTGTACTGCCCAGTTAAGTCGAGATGCCCCAAATACCACATTCAAGCAAAGAACTGTTTAGTCCCTAGCAAATTCTGATGTTAGTAATCTATAAAGAACAGCCACCTTGGAAAAGCAACATGAGTCGAACTCATAGCAACACATCATAAGATGGTACAACGGGAAGATAAGGGGGCAAGAAGGGAAGAAGCCTGAGAATTCGATATTGTATCACATCAAAAGGGTTATTCAATGACATGACTCAAGTGATTTCTAGACACACAATAGCAATGTCCGGAGACAAAGACAGTTTTTTGGGCTAATGTTCCCACATGCTGGGTCTGATCTCTCATCAGTCACCGCAACCCACGGGGTACCATACATTACTCAAGAAATAGCATGGAGAAAACCTATGCTGAATGTTAATGAGCATAACCTAGCCCAATCAATCGCTTTCTTATAGAGTGCGTCCCAGATTGACCTTACATCAGCTTTAGGTTGTTGCTTTCGCATGCAGTCACACATATTGCAAATCTAAGACGCAGCACACAAGCAGGTTTTGACATATCCCAGGAACGCTATGTGTCGTAGCGTTACGTTAGTGAGCCAAACATACAACGAAAAGTCTTCCTGACGAAAAGCACAATCCTTATTCTTACTGATATATGAGCACTGTTTCGGGATGTACAAAATGTAACATGAACTGATGACATATTTAAACGCTTTAAACACCCCTTATTTGGCTGAACGAAATTATCACTAATGAAGTTCAAAGTAAAGTTCAATGTCATATCTTTGCATAATTCCTCTTATCGTGCTATTGCAATATATACACGTGGAAGAGATCGGTTTTGTCTTCCAAGTAAAAAACAAAGCATTTACTGCATTGGAACGGCTATAGCTCTGCGCGATTCGTCTTCACGTGGTCACTGACATGTGTTTCCGATGCTGAACTTGACATAATAAGTATCAATGTGTAGATGCAAAGTAGGCTGCAACACAATGACTTACCAGGGTGACATCCATTTAAACACTTGATGCACTACAATCAAGGTGATTGCATACGACAAGGTGATTGCATACGACAAGGTGATTGCATATGAAATGCAGAGAAGTCTGGAGAGGCGTTCAACGGCCTGCATAATTTGGAATAATTGTTCACTGCACATCGAAAGCTTAAACTTTGTAAATGCTTGTCGTACCATATCAGGCTAGATGAGATACTTGTGATCATCACTTGCGTGCTATGTACCGGTCAAGGGGCAGAAAAACTACGCCGCTATGGTTATTTATCTGTTGGATACCTGTTTGGATTATTTGATTGGTTATACAACGATCACACTGCCACACTACATATAGCAATTGCACTCAAGCCACGTGCACTGAAAGTACACAACAATGTGACCTGAATAAACAATATGCAAGCTTGAAACGTTTCTTCTGCATCTGTGGAACGCGTTAATGCACATAAGGACGAGCCCATATAGTCGCAGCGATGTAATTGGGTTCATTAGCCATGCCGTATGCTTCTTTTATAAGCAAACTCCTGAACTAGGTCAGAAGCAACAATACATGCACGAGAAAATTCTCCAGGTGGCCGTTACTGTCGAGTTATTGAATCAGTAGACCTATAGGTGATTTGGTACGCGTTGTCGTAATCAAGACATAATGGAAAAGCGAATCATCTGCTTGTTAGCTACTTGCGACGCGGATGTTCTGTTGTAATTTACCGTGTCGTTGAATTTAAAGCGAGATCGCCATCATGACAGGACATTCAAAAGTGCCATTTACCTTCAACTGCCACAATATGGATGCGGGCATTCCAGAGAAATCCATCACCAAGGTCATCTCTTGGCTGAACGTTCAATGAATGCATATATAGAGATAATTCTGATGGCCCGTTCAACCACGATAAGCTATCAATAGGTCCGCGATGAGCTGACAAGCACACAGCAATTGGTCTAGCATCATTAAATTCCGCGAGCTGCATAGTATCAGCTGCAGATCACGTGGATAAGGTCAAATTATAGACTTCTCCTCTGGTTGTTAATAGGAGAAGCTAAATTATTCCTGCTCTGATAGGAAATCCAGCTAACAGCTGACAATTATTTGCCCCACTGGTTTCACAACAACAGCAGATCTAATCAGTGTGCATCACGATAATTGATTAATGTCAGGAATCGACTTACTAGCCCAAATGTACAACGGAATGATACAAAACGAAAGAGGCTGAAACAGAATTCTGTAGATGACTAATAATTGTCAGCGGTTGCTGCGCAAACCAAAACGCGATCAGCAACAACGAGTAGTCGATAGCTAACTTTATCATATATCTGTACGATGTTTTGCATTAACGCTATGGAACGGGAGTTATCGGAGGATTTATACATATTCGTCGTGTAATCAGGGACCACTCTCATTGCACACACGTACACACACACAAGCATAACCACACACACACACATACACACATACAAACACAAACATGCACACATACGCGCACACACGCACACACAAGCACGCACGCACACACATACGCACACACACGCACACACGCACAACGACACCGACAACCACACACACGCATACACACACACATACACAATGACGCAAACACAAAAAACACACACATATATATATACATATATATATGCCAATAAACATATGTGTGTGTGTATATATATCTGTATATATATGCTTATATATCGATGATTATATATATATATATATATGAATGTATCTGCACACATATATATTGATATATATATAAATATATATATATAATATATATGTATATATATATGCTTATATATCGATGTTTATATATATACGAATATATCTGCACACATATATATTGATATATATGTAAATATATGTATAAATATAGATATTTATATATATATATATATATATATATATATATATATATATATATAGATTTTTATATATATATAAATATATATCGATATTTTTACATATATGTGAATGTATATATATATATATCGCCAACTAAATATATGTATATATACATAAATACATATACATTTCTATAGATGAATATATATGCAAATGAAATATATATATATATATATATATATATATATATATATATATATATGCATACGTTAATTATATATATATATATATATATATATATATATATATATATATATATATATATATATATGCATATATGTATATATGTATATATATATATATATATATATATATATATATATATATATATATGTATATATATATATATATATATATATATATATATATATATATATATATATATATATATATATATATATATATATATATATATAGTTACACATAGGATGTGTGTATATATGTATATATATAAATTATTTCAATATATATTTATATATATACATATACATGTATATTTATGCATATATTTAGTTATATATCTATATATGTGTGTGCAGATATATTCATATATATGTGTGTGTGTGTGTGTGTGTGTGTGTGTGTGTGTGTGTGTGTGTGTGTGTATCGGATGTATGTATATATATATGTATTCATATATATATATTTGGATAAATTAATGCCTATATTTATACGCATATAAGTATATAGTTGTACTAAGATTAACAACAAGCGTTTGAATGTACAAGTCGCAGGCCACCCAGACGATTTGACCACACATGGTCAGTTATCGAATCCCGCTTTTCTATTGCTATTCCGTTGGCATCCACGGTTGTTGGGCCGCCTGGAGTCTCGGCATTTTGTTCAAACATTGGCCACGGCCAGACAGAGGCAACTTAACAGTGATTATTCTGCCTACGTGGTCGACTGGTGTTTGCCACGCATTTTAGTGCAATCTCCATGGTTCGTCAGCAACTGAAATCCGGCTTGCATTTTTCAGATTGTATTCAGATTAATTTTGTATTCAAGGGAGATGTGCGATAAAAGCAGTGGGCGTATTTACATTTAACGGAGATAGGGCTATCATTACAATGCACTTGTTGTTGAGGTTGGGGTTGACCTGCCTGCACACGGACATGGATTTCCATAGTAATGTGCCCGCCTCATGCAATGTTTGACGTGAATAGATACTGTATATCATGTTGTGTATAGCGCGTAGCATGGCAGAGATATATATGGATTCTGAGCTCTAAAGTCCTGCTTAATTTTGTCAACAAATTCAGAGACGACTTTGTGTTGTAACTGACGCCCAAACGAGGATGCGGGTCACTATAATAGGAACCACACTTGACTGGAAGAGGTCGATCAAACGAATGTATACACACATGGGAAAGTCATTAATACAGCATCCCGGATATTTTGTTTGATTTTGAATATTATTGTGATTCAATTAAGACCTATTGGCATTTCACATGCTCGACCAATCGTGGACGAGAACGGATGCTTTTGATCAGCATCTGATACAATCCGTGCTATGCCGTAACCATCATGGTATATCCGGGATGCAGGTGGCGCCACTCCAAACAATGCAACAATACAAAACCCTTCCATTGATCACATCAGACAGACGGCCACAATAGCGAAAGTAACACACAACGCAAAGACATCATGAAGAAAACCCACATTATTCATATTGACGGATTAGCATTGTGTCAGATGTCCGGCGATAGGCCTGGTTTGTGCTCACAAGGCACGTACACTTTTCCAGTGAAAGCAAGCACAGTCACCGCTATACACGAGCACATGACGTGTTGATGGCAAGATTCACAATACGTCATTCTCGGCTCTATAGACTATGCTTATCTGTGGGCTCTGACAGATGTTGAAAGTAGTTCACGCTGGTTAAGTACACCGATCAATCCATTTTTATTTTTTAACATTACAAATATAACCAGACTTCCATAGTTAATCCCTCACAAGAGCTGCAGTTTATTACCTCCGCTGCGTCAATATGTCACTCACCTCCCTCCCGCTTTAAACTAATAGCCCTGCACTCCTGTCAGGTCTGAACATTGAAATTGACCAATATCACCAGCTAACCACACACCCTACATTGGCACATCCAAATAGTTATTTCAATCGATCCTCCTGACCCTCCCATGACTTTATACCTGCCAAAATTGTTCACACCCACAATGCTGTTAAACCACATGTGTAATTTAACTGACACAATGAATCCCTCCATCCAGCCCACTTCAAACAAGTACTCACCAGAGAGTTCAACGGCGAAGAAAAGCTCATGCGTACTCGAGTGTGCCGCAATCAAGACAGGGTAGTCATTTCATTAGATAGCCAGCCATTTGTTTATTAGATCGTCCCTAGCTCCTCCTGTAGGTTACTTGATAGATTGGAGATAAAGTAAGTGGCTCGACTGCTTTACCACAAACGCCCGCTGGTTGGCTGCCCCAGTCAGTCAACGACGCAGCTAGGTTTGCTTTCATCAACCACCAATATAGCAGCACAAACATGACACCGCAGCAAGTACGACGTGTTTCATTCTTTTGATAACCGACCATGAAGGGTAAAAAAGTGTTACTAACAGTGATACTACACAGTTTCACGCTGCTGTCATAAGACATCAACACATATACTCGCTGACCATTCACTGCTCAACAGAATCATGATATTGATGTTGTTCTGTAGTCAAACAACGATGATGAGCAATTCACTCACAGGCAAGTGCTAGATATGTTACCTGGTGTTAACATACAACGCAGGACATTATGTATGTCGTACGTCTAAGTCGCCCGAATCCTGCACTTCATATATTCATTACAATGCTCCTCCCACATGTGGACAGAATGCGACAGAATGTTATGTTTAAGTAAAATATAAACACCTTTAGAAGATATGGAAAACATCGATGATTTGTCAGCATATCTTGTGACAGCATGGCATTTCGACATCCGCATTATATCAGTGAACACGTCAGCACCTGTAATGGCAGCTGCACCCATTCACCTTGTCACGCATCAAGATGATTGGAATGTGAGGGACATATTTACGGCGCTGGGACCTATAAACGAGTAGGCGAGTCAAGAATTCACACTTATTTTCAAGAATTCCATTTAAGATATTGATACAAAAATACACGATGCGGCTAGCAGCAAAAAAAATCCATGTTAAATGAGTGCTTTTGCACCAGAAACTGGTAACAAAATATCCCCTGAGTCACACCAGACCACGGTAAGTCAAGGAGCATCACCATGCCCCGAGCATCACCATGCCCCGAGCATCACCAGGTGTCGCCCATCCAACCGACGCTCATTATTCATGCGATATTTGGCATTCACCATATTGTCACAATAGAGACAATGTGGTTAATGCAAAATGGAACGTGAACGTGACAGATAACAGGAAGCCTTCTAAAGGACAACCCATGTAAAGAGCCACCATTTCCAATGAAAGATGAGTGTTGTAGTTGGACGTTAGACGCGGTGGCTGCCCTTTTCCGTGAAGGAAAACACTGTCGCTGCTATTCATACAATACCATACATCCGAGGCATGATGCATGACCCTCCCACGTTCAAAAGCGTATGTGGCAAAGATAATCACGACTGTTTATGGCGGTTATTATTTAGCGCTGGTTGTATTCAAATCACATAGGGCCCAAAATAGCATTGCTGACACGACAGCAATAGACATATACGTTACACAATCTCAGAATCGACAGCGCATTAATGCAATTGTATTGCAATAAACATTATTACGACCTACATTTACATACACACACGAACATACCTGCCCTTGTAATCGATAAAGGTAACATGCCTAACTATTCTCACCAATATATGACCGCTTCAGCTGTGTATTAATCGATGATGGTGCCAGATGTATAGCATTTTTTGCTATTCACAGTTAACAGTAACCACTGACATGCCAAGTGAAAGATGTGTTCTATCCATGCTCCGCACTGCTCAACCAGCTGCACTGATGCCGCTTTTGCAGCGACTGAATCTTTCAAACAATCTCCTGCTGCAAATAACCAAAGGCGATCCGATAAATCAGTATATTGATAGGTTTAAACAATGCCCATGAAGTCATTCATTGGCATATCAACGACGGATATCTTGATGACATTTGTGTATGGCTTACATGAATGACAAATTGCAGTCATGCAGATAAACAGCAAAGGAGTTAATTACGCATGTCCGGAATTTTTTTGCTATTGTGGCTTTGCCCTACAATTGTGTGGCTCGCGGCCCCGAGGTGGGAGCAGTTCTGGAATGCAACAAATTGACTCCTCAGCGTGCTTTTTCTATATATTTCCGTTTCAGGTGTCGATTTAATTGGCGATGGAATGTCATAATATCGTGATTTAGAATGTGTCCGAGTCCATGGCAACAGCTTATTTCTATACACAGGGGGTGAGCGAGCATTTAGTACCCCGCCCCTTCCCCGGATGAGAGACATTTCTATAAGCCGCAATAAATTAAAACGTATGCTTCCATTGGGTCACCAAGGCAACCAATACACTCAAACGCGTTCCATAGCATATTATAACACTAACAATAAAGTGCAAACGATAAAATCTGCCAAGCGATTATTATCTTTGTTACCTCAGGGTTCATCTCCTGGTATGTAGGCCAATGCTGCGAAGCCAATAACTAGTAAGTCTATAATCCAAGTCGATCATGGACCATGCCCCCTCGCAGGAGTGGATTAACCTCGCTGTCTGATCAAGTCAGGGTACTCAAATGGACCGCAATGAGGAAAGGGTATTAGATTAATCAGATGACGAGCTATTTGCCTCTTACATCTACGCCGCTTGAGCAAGCGAGGATACTGTGTATCATTGGCAGGCGCGATCCCAGTTGGCCACTCCACAAATCAAGGCACAGGCAGCGTTGCCCTTACTATGCTCCTAGACATGACGAGTGTACGTATCACCCTAGGGGTTGGTTTATCAGCCATACCATGCATCGCTGTATGACTCTGATGCGTTTCAACCATTTCATTTAACACCAGCTTTGCAGTTATGCGTGAAGAAAATGTTCAAAATCTTGTGTGAATTCATCATGGGCTATCGCTAGTTTGGTATAAGACTTAATGCATTCATGGGTTTTACAGCTATTCACCAATCTGCCAGTATTGTTTACTTGACTTACTATCCGACGACCTTATTATCAATTCTAACAGTCGCGGGGGCAGACAAAACAAATATTTCATTATTTCAATGGAAAGACTGCATATCTCAATGCATTCTGACAATTGCGGTCTATATCTATTTAATGGATGAGCGTTGCATGGTCTATTTAGTTAGACATGATCAATGTACGAACGATAAGGCAGCAATCATAGTAGTCAGCTACTGTTGTGTGGGGCGATGATCTTAGCCACAGCCGTGCCTACTGGAAGAGTGCATTGCACATTGGGAGCGTTGCTTTGAAGAATGCGTTTCGCATCATGTTCGTGCTGAGGCATTGTGGCCAATAGACGTGATCATCTCTCCTAGCAAAGTAATAAACACAAATATAAGGAGCAACAATAGAAGACAGTGATTTTTGTGTGATTTGAGACGATATTAAATGCGTCATTGAATGCAACATTATGGCGAGCTATTTATCCTGGGCAAGTAATGCGATGTGATGCGGTCATCTTGTGATGAACTGACGTTAGAGTTACAGTTTTTATGGAGGGAGGAACAAAGCTAGCCACAAGAATTTCAAATTCAAAATACAATAGTATGAATGCTCTGTTTTCATCTATAATGTGGGCAAAATACACATGTGATTAAATCATTCTTCCTGCTATGCTGTCGAATAATTTATTCACAGGTGGCCAATACTAGGATGTGTTAGTACATACATGATCCACGCAAACTGGGGTGTTTACGATTGAGTTGCAATTCAGACGAAATAGTTCGTCAGATGACCAGCTATTTGATGATTAGACTCTCCGTTTTTCTTCATTAAGCTCGCCTGTAATATCGGAGATAATGTGTACAATTGTGTATGTTGGTCGTGGGCTAATATTGGCTGCCACAAGAGAGCCTGTAGCTTCCCACCAGTAATGCGCCATTCTCGATATTGTAGCACGAACGCCACGTCATATGATAGCGTGGTTGGCTTCATATCATTAAACTGAGCCATGACAATACAAAGCAAGTGATTATCTACATTACAAGTTTATGGGTTGCGTAAAACTCTTCCCAGCGCTGGTGTGTTGGTCAAGAGTGTCAGTTCAAATGAGACAAAGCATTTTCCTCACTACATAGTCTCAGAAATTATGGTGCTTCGACGTGAGATAACGACGTAGTGAATTTAATCGGGACACGCAGCTAAGGTGATGGATGCGATATTTGCTATGAATGCCAGAAATATGGTTTGCTTTTATCTTAAGAGCAGGGTATTTACTGTGATTAACCAATTGTAAATTACGACTGAGCATAGTAATGTATATTTCATATACGGAAAACGCACGAATGGATACATAATAACATAAAACAACCCGAAACACACCTCTCGTGTTGTTCTGGCTGCCCGCTATTAACAGGACCGCTTTGATTTCCATGATTTATCACCGGATCACCACATAGGGGCTGGTGAGTTCAAGGTACCATCTACCAAGATGATGGAAATAAATGAACAGTCCAAGACTACAGCCGCGACGTTGGGAATTAGATTTCTCCTATATATGCGCGCATGACATTCTATCGTACTTAATAAACTTGCAACAATATGTATGTGAGCAATCCTAGCCGAGAGATTTGGCCATGGTCATTTTCCCCTGGAATTGGTGAATGCAACGGCATATGATAACCGCACATCCATCTTCATATAATACTTTAATAGGTTTACTAATCAGTCCGCATTGAAGCGGAAAATGTAAATATACGATTTGCCCCATTAGTGCCATGGAGAGAAAACGAAAATAAGTAGGGTGTGATAAGCAATGGTGAGTTGCTAAATCAATACACATCGCGATCAGACAGCTGAAACACAGTTATGCGACGAATATTACGGTCGCGCCATAGACCCACCGACATGGGAATGCTGATTCCTTTTGTCATGCTGTTACCGTTTGATTGTTCCATTGTTCGGATGCATAACGCCCCACTCCAAAACCTTCCCCCGCCTTTAAAGGCTACACGAACACGGTATGATGCGTGGTTTTACTGACGATAAGACCCACTGTACGCATGACCATCTCACTGATACTGAGCAACCAAATACCTCACTGGAGACGCAGTTAGATCATTACCACCAAAATATACGACGTGAATCAATTATTCCTTCAGCGTGTCGGCCGACAGTGAGGTGAGTGAGAACATAACCTTACCATTTTATATACATGCTAGGTGATGTTGCCAACAATATCAACGTGGGTCATTGTTGGAAACGAGAATGAAGGGCGCGATCAAGTGGGTGGGGGGAAGGAGGGCGAAGAACCAGTTATGGACTAATGAGAGGTTATGTGGGGTGAGGGGGAGGCTATCAGGAATGTGTGGTTGACAAAATGAGAAGGAAGCGTGTATTTCTACATGGACAACTGATCACCTTTTCATAAAGTTGTGGGAGAGGGGAACTAGTTCCCTTAGAACCACACACCACCCTCTCCTCCGCCACTTTACTGCGGGCCAGGAATGGTCGCAATCAGCGAGGCAGGGTTGATACAATTAACGGTAATAAGCTGGGACATTTCCAAGCAATATCTTACTGCCAAAAAAACCCCGATTCCGTAGTAGATGATAAGCAGCTTGTGACAAATAGAGTTTAATGGAATGGTGTCAATTCCGGCTATGCTATTTGTGTCTCTAGCCTTATCTATTCAGCTTGCGACTTAAAACGAGGCCATTAAAGATATTTTGCGCATGAACAATGAGGCAGAACACGCCATTGATACCCACAGTAACTGTTCAAGCAAGGTAGTGGACATCACTGTCAGCCTGGTTAAGATGATTAATTGTCATTTTTGGTGTCTGTTACATTAAATGACATTGGTACAACCATTTTCATGACTACAGCCTCGTATAGTCTTGTTGCTGTACCGCTGAAGGTATTTTCAGAGTACAACCCCTTTAATGACATTTGCCTTTGACATTTGACCTCCTTATCATTCTAATCAATAACGCTTTGTATCAGGGTGCGTTGACACGATGACTTTACTGATATGGCTCCCCAGCGTGATGTACAAGCGGATTAGTCTAATTAAGAAAGATACTATCAGGTATCAACCAACAACTGTGATTCCAGTTACAGCGCGGTCTAATTAGTAAGAGGAAGCAGCATATTTGCACTATTGTAACCTACGCAATCTTGCAACCGGATATAAGAATTGTGAGTGAACAAAACAGAATGCAAGAGCAATATTATGATTTGGAATTTCTGATAAAAAACAATAACACAGTAATTACGAGTGAATTATATCCTGCGTGTAATAACGTTCCTCGGTAAGTTCGTGTTATGTAGACCAATATTGCAATCACACGATAATCGAATGCCAAACACTGAGATGAAAATAGCTATGTAACATTATGCAGATATGTAAATCATCTACGTGTGTATTATAATTGGTGTCAGTATTAGGGAGTTCCAAGCCAAACTGCCTGCTTTAATGTTATTACCAGTAACTGCAAGTCATTTTTAAAAGGAGCAATCAGCCACGGCGTGATAAATGATATAGACAGTTCCTCCATTAATCACCATATCGGGCTAGTAAACTATAAATGCGTTACATCGAGACAAACTCATCATCGCCTAAATCTACTGTAGGCGACTTTAAACTGGACAACATAGCAATGCATATCATTAGCGGATACCCTCGAGTAATCTGGGTTGTCTGGAGTTGTATGGACTTTAGTCCATATAGAAGTCCAGGAATTGTTGTAACAAAAGATTCTGCAAGGTTATTACTTGGTGTGGCTATCTATTAGGAGATCCCTTTGTCTTCGTAGGAGTCCTGCTACCATCGTGACTCCCCGGTATTCCCGCCGTGTCCAAAAACTAATTCCAGAAATGAAACCAACGACAATAATGCTAAACAATAGATTCCCTTTGAAATGTTGCGTGTGTATAGTGCAGCGGTTGCAGAGGAGACTTAATATCCACGTTTTTGCCATGAAGACAGTATTCGTCTCTTATAGTTGTAATGCACCACAGCAGATTTGCAGCGCACCATTTCACATGTAACCCAATTGCACATGAATATACATAGTGGACCTTGCGGGAGACACCATGCAAATTGTAATACATAGCAGCGATTTTCATGTGAAAGGTGCGTGCATCGACCGATTTGCAATTGGCTGGGTTCAGTCATTTAGGGGTAGAGGAAGAACATACCAACAGACAAACAGACAAACAGACAAACATACATGCACTTTATCACATATATCACAGCGACGACCGTCACCACGAAGAAAGCCTCTGGGTGATGATAGTATTACGGAGTACAGCCTGAGTTGACTCTGGCGGGTGGTTCTTCCGTGAATGTTGCATGTCTTACGGACGTGATGTAATAACCCAAGGGCTACGTGTTGTTTCCATATTGTTGTGCTGCATATATATATGTTTATTGGACACTTTGTAAATATTGCAAAGTGTACTGTTCATCATGCTTGTTTGCAATGCTATACAGTGAGGGGGCATGTCAGCGTTCATATTAGAAGAAACAGTGTTAAATGCAGGCATCACACAATGCCATCAGTTGCAGTAATGGTACATAAGCAGCCATAACATACAACTCATACCTCGACACAAATGGCCGTCATTAATTTGCGAGCTCATATTGTGTCTCACTCAATACATCTCGTCATGGAACGCGCCACTGTAGCTTTGCCTGGTCCGTTGTGTTTGATATGTCTTTTGTCACTAGCATAATCTAAGTTAAGTGAATTTCGCGATATGAATATTGTAGGTCGTTGGATATTCAAAGGCAATTTGCCTGCTAAGCAACATTTTAAATTGATGTGATGGTATTCTGAAAATGTTGTTGCTCTGAATGTCCACGCGTCGCCATCACGAAGGTGCCTCGTATGTGGCAGGAGGGATGAAATGGCAGCGTCTACAGGACATTGTAAACGCTGAGACACATTGATTCACCACTAGACATTCGCTTCCCTGTGGGCGCTGCTGAAAAAAGTTTCGGCTATGGGCCGTTTACTCCTGGGGAACGTCTGCAATGTGTGTCGCTGTGGTATTGAGCCGCACTATAAAAACAACAATGACATTGAGTAGGACTTCCCATTACCGCTGTACCCATTCTTTTTATCCAGTAATGTTGCTTCCATGTCGGAATCTGACTACTACTGCTTCCGGGTGGTTTGGTTCGGTGTGAAAACGACTGGTTTACAAATGAAGTGTAACACCAACAATCTTTTCATTCGGAACAGCTCTCGGTAAAGATCCTGAGAACACATATTGTCAGGAAACTAAATATTTAAGCGGGGTATTGGGGTATATTATAGACGCTACACTATATTCCTTACACTATAGAATGCTTCATTCCTGTGCCAGCAGTGTCGCGAAGCCCATGACACGAAACCAAGCTTCATTGTATGAATGCGCCACAATGCAACTCAGCCAAAGCATTACTGATGAGAATGTCTAGATAGATTTTGTACTTCCATGGTATTGACTGCATATATCTTGCGATGGCGCTGTTTGCTGTCCTTGGGGAATATCGAGTGCCGATATTATTGGGAAAGAAACATACCAGAATATATACATTTGGATGACAATGGAAAACTGTTTGTGTATACAGCACCTGACGTCGTAGCAGAACTCAAGGGTCTGTGATGGTTCCGCACTGAGGGAAACGCCATTAAACAATGATGCAGTATACATTGGAGGCATGGTCTTATCATCGGCACTAGTATATATTTCCTATAGTGCTTCAAAGGGATTCTCTAACTGTGCGTAAAGGAAAGGATTCGCCAATAACAGGGGACGCCACCATTCCATAATGTGAATTATGCGCGTTGATCCCAAACTGTCAATCCTGAGCACCCTTCAACTTTTCTGATAACCAACAGGAAACATCTATCCGACATAATCTATGCCCAATTATGTCCAAGATTAATCGCGTCAAGGAAAGTTGAACAATTAAGAGACGAGAAGTTTACGCCATCCATACACTATTCAATCCACCAGCAACGACCAAAATCATCTTATTTTGGACAAGCATCGGAGAATTTTCTATTGCATTTGTTACGAGACACATTGCCTCTGTACAGCATATGCGTAACAAGACGCAGCAGACAGCCTTGGCCCAGTTTACGTGGTTCGCAGTCAGTGACACAATGCCTTGGAGACATAGGTCATGTAGCCATTGTTAGCTTAGCTGTTCTATTCACCTTCAGATCTTGTCATCGCCCCATAAGACACTAAAATATAGCATAGGCATTTTCTAGCGGTAGCAGTGCTACGTTCTTGCGTATTGCCCGATGAACTACTCCTGGGACAGAGTTTAAAGCGTTCACAGAACCAATCTCCTTGAGCTGTCAAAGTAATACTAAATGAAAATACTAAGCATACTATGGTCGCCTCACTGGCATTAATAACCGCAAGATTACTGAAGCTCCAAGTGTTGCCTATCTTGGGGATACAGTAGAATACGGCACACTATATTTTACACCAGTCGGACCAGAGAGCATTTAACATAGATCCATATCCATAGAAAATGGCAAGAATTAATTAAAACATCGAAGCTTCAAAGCTACTTTTGAATGATGTTCTTCTATTGCGACATGAACTATGCGTAGGCGACTTCATGTGGCCATTGCTGTACGATTTGGACGTAGCATTGGTAAACTACAGATACACCCTTTGCCCCCAGCCGCTAATGATATCGGACACTTCACTATCAAAGCTATCCCATAATAACCTAGGTGCAGCAAAGTATCAAAACGATCATGCAGATAATATGCAGCTTGTATCATTTTTGACTTCCCACACATTGACTTCAGTCCTGGATACGCACCCCAATTATTGCACTCAATTCATTCGTTTAATCAAACTGTCCACTAAACCATGCGATATAATTCCACCATCAAATGCCGTATTAGTACATTCTGAGATATGGGTTATTGATAATCAAATGATCCTTACCTATATCAGGCAATGGCTTACGCTAACACACTAAGCCAAAGAGGCACCATCTACATGCGGTTAAGCATCATATCACCCAAGCAGTTCCAACGTCATGGCCAGGTCATTTGTAATATTGTTGTCTGACTAATACTTGATACGACGACACGATAGTGTGCACCCTGAAACCATCACCTGCTTTGCCGTCGACGAATTTCAGTCTCTTGCACGCTCATGCACGCTCATGTTTTTATTACTAATGCTGCTCGAGAATGAATACGCTACATCTGTTACACTTATTCAGCACGCAGATTCTTAGATATGTAGTCAGTGTAAGGTTGTTCAATTCATTACCAAGGACTACTGGTGTTTTTATGATAATCACCAATGCAAAACTAATAGGATCCCGGTTGACGGAGCAGGTGCCAAATGGCGGTTTTAGTTTGGACAGTAGTAATACGGTTGTGGGTTGTGTACGGTAACAGCGGCACTACCGTATGTCGTAACCCACTGACCGCCATTGCATTGGACTGCCTACGGTAATTATTGGACCACGTTGCTTTATCGTTATATAGTGTCGTAAGAGGCGTACCCCGTTGTAAGTATCAGTCGGCTTTCGTAAATGTAGGTTATAACAAAAATATAGTCGATCACTCTGGCGTTCGGGTAATGAATGCATAGATATTGTGGTCATATTTATAGCATACTTGCTACATTGGCTTTTCTAGAACCACACATCCTGTCAAAGTGAATGGAAAACTTGATGTACGTACCCAAATCATGAAATGTTACTCACGCATCTGCATCGCTGTCATGAATTTTGCATTGACTGCAGGGGAAGTCATGCGTTGACATGGCTCGTGGTGTTTTTGCATTAACCGACGACTGTATCCCTGAGGGATGTTTACGTGATGCACTATGAATCAATTAATTTGAAATTGCTGCTCTCTCAGCTGGCTTACAAATAGGGGATTTTTTTCATGCCAACAAGGTTTGTGAGAGCTGCACCGCGGAGATATGTACGACACCTTATTGACGCCAATCGGGTGCGCGAATTGCGCAATTGTGCATTTACGGTCAGATAGCACCGTGTCATTGTCTGACTCTTGCGTCATATCCTGTTGCGTGGAGTAATTCTTAAAAGTAAGAGAGCCACGATTGACAGTGAGCAGAATACATTATCACAGAAGGAAAAGCAGTTCGATGTTCCTTCTTAATATGTAATACTTCATGGGCAACGTATTAGTGCATGAAATCGTAATAGAACAATTAATTGGAAATCAAACTATATTATAAAGCTAGGTGATATTGGTGCGCAAAGGCGTGTCATACCGTATGCAATATCTATCGCACACTACATATTTGAACATCATGTGTGGTGCAATATGCGTAATTAGAGTTGTTTGTACATTGAAGGTTTCTTCTCTAAGCTATTTAAGGTTAATACTTCAAGAAACATTAGCGCAAAAGTTATTTTAATTGAATTGTGTTATACGTTCGAAGGCGAACATGCATAGCAAAATACATCAGTTCTCAGCTTCTAATTATGCATTTATATTATTGACACATTTGTAGGGTTAGGGCAAGGTCATTACTAGCATGGATCACCATCAAGGTATGAGCATGACAGATTATTGAAGATACTGGAACGGACGATCCTTACAGAAACATATATGCATAAATGACGAAGTAATCGCACATTGGTAGCAATGCTAAAGTATCCGTGTCTGCGTCTCTTGTTAATTCATATTTCAAAAAGAGCGATTGATCACGTGGTCGTCCGGGAGTAGGAGATCAGATATAAGGTTCATCTACCCGGCTTCTTAGCCTATAAGCCTCGTCGTTCTGTGTTATCATGCTAGGCAGACAACGGGGCTAGAATATTAATGAACACTTACTGAGCCATGGGTTCGCCTGCCTAGTCCACATGGCTGCCATGCTATACCACGACCACTGATGCAAAAGTAACGCAGTTGGGTGGATTGTGTTAGTGGCGACGGGATACCGAAATCTGACGATGCTTGCGGAACTTGATCAGCATTTCTTATTTGAATGAAACCGCCTAATTGCAGATTTCTATAGTGCTAAAAATGTATGTTTCTATTCCTTTAAATAGTACAACGCATACAAATGATCGCCGTATTTGCGGATATTCAGGGTATCAACGTGATAGTGTTAATAGCACGATGCAATTTTGAGAGTACTTAATCATAAAAATCTTTAACGTTGGCCAGTGAAATCGATGGTGCATTAAATCATTGAATGTGGCTCTTCTAGTAATAGACATTGGCAATGGGCCAAGAAGGAGATCAGACCCTGTCTCACCAGGTCGTAGGTTTAAGTGGGCCGCAATCAGGATAAGTTAGGCATTAAATCACACAGCTAGCTATTTGCCTATAAGGTCTTATTAACTTCCTCGTCTGAATCTCTTATGCAATCACAGATAATGTGCGTCATTAAGCTGCTATGACTTATGCGCCCACCACAAATGCTGACAAGGTCTTAAGTCGTGACTCGGGTAGCGTCCTGATCGCCACGTTACTACAAGGGGGTCAACCACTGCGATATACAAATAAAAATAACAGAATCAAAATATCAAGCAACAGCAACAGTGTGACACGTGGTTATTCTCCTGTGATAACCAATTCTACTACTTCTACTGCTGATGATACAGCTGCTACTGCTACTATTACTACTACTATTACAACTACTACTACTACTACTACTACTACTCCTGACGATACTGCTGCTGCTACTAGTACTTCTACTACTGCTGATGATATTACTACTGTTACTACTGCTACTACTCCTGACGATACTACTACTACTACTACTACTGCTGATGATACTACTGCTGCTACTTCTACTACTACTGCAGATGATACTACTACCGCTACTACTACTACTACTACTACTACTACTACTCCTGACGATACTGCTACTGCTACTACTACTTCTACTACTGCAGATGATGCTACTACTGTTACTACTACTACTACTACTACTACTACTACTACTACTCCTGACGATACTGCTACTGCTACTACTACTTCTACTACTGCAGATGATGCTACTACTGTTACTACTACTACTACTACTACTACTCCTGACGATACTACTACTACTACTACTGCTGCTGATGATACTACTGCTGCTACTTCTACTACTTCTGCAGATGATACTACTACCGCTACTACTACTACTATTTCTGATGATACTACTACTACTACTGCTACTACTACTACTACTACTACTACTACTACTACTACTGATGATGATGATGATATTACTACTGCTACTATAACTACTACTGCTGCTACCACGACGTCTACCACTACTGATGTTACAACTGCTGCTGATGCTGCTGCTGCTACAACTAGTACGTCAACAATGACCTCTCCAACCTTACGCTAGTAATGCTATTGTCACTTATTCTTTATTTTGTAAAATGCCTCGCAAATCCATCATAGACATTACGTCTTCAACCTCATGTATTGTAAGGGAATTAATGTCTTTCGTATGACACAATGAGTTGTACCTATTGCATGGTAATGTTATCTAGAAACGAATGCGAGGCTCGAGGATCTAGCAATGTATTCCTTGAGTGCCGTGCAAGAATTGCGTTTGGAATGAATGGAAAAATATAGGAACGTCTCCACTTAGTCAACATATCGTTAAGGTTAATACAACGACGATTGGCAATTGTGTGCGAACTCAAGAATATACTTCCAGTTAAGGCTAGTATATCGCCTTGGAATCACAATCCATCTCGGGTTATATTGGATATTTACAATGGTCAATTTATGCCAAATGAAGCATCTACCAATTATTTCACCGCGGAAAATGTACATAATAAGGCCTTGTGTTATTGTCCTTGGCGATTGGGAACATGCGTGCGCGTGAGAGAGAGAGATTGTGTGTATGTTTGACTATGTGTGTGTATGTGCGTGTGCGTATGCGGGTGTATGTGTGTGTACGTAATTAGATTCACTACCAGCTCATTGCTGTGCTTCATTCATCGATACGAGAGTCCCAGTTGAATGTGAATTCCGAGCAATAATCCCGGCTTGACAAATTCTTGCGGAGCCCCCTTACGAGTTATTTGATTAAGTGACCCCTAGTTACTCCTGCACCAGGTCGTCTTGAACGAAACGTATAACCAAAGGAAATAACGCCGGCTGTGAAGTCACCTCGTGTCTTTGATACGGACAGTATAACCCGCGTACGGGCCTCCCGTCGTTAAAGTGATTTCGATAACATAATCACGAGCTCGCCTCAGAGAGGGTGATCGGTCGCTAGAGTTCAAGGTATCATGGTTCAATTTCTATTTCAAGATGATGGAAATATTTGAACTGGCGAAGCCCACGGCGGTGACACAGGAAATCCAATTTCTGTTAGAGATACGCACATGATATTCCACCGTACTTCATTAACTTGCAACAAACAAAATCAATGTGCGCATTGCCATCCGATACCCTTGACCAAGGTCAGAATTATCTCAGATGACAGAATTGAAATGGCTTATTAAGAGAATATATCAGTGGCAGCTTAACCGCAAAAGGCTATCACCATGTCCAACCAATCTAATAAACACACAGTAACAATCGTTTGATATGTTACGAAGCGTACTAATCTGCTCGCAAAAAAGCGGTTGATTACGATATACAATGATTGTTAAATCTGGCTTCTATAAAAAGCGACTACCCTATGGTGGCACAATGACGAAATGACCTATGGTACAAACGTACAACAGGACGTCATCGAAGTTGAATACAGTATTCCGCTGACGACTTATATATGCATGAGATGGTTGAGCCAAGATGCTATATAGATGACAAACGATTGGTGGAGGGTTAGCACAGTGTAAACAAGTGGGTATAGGATCGTTTATAAACAAGCTAGTATCATAGGAAATTACATAAAACTGGTGTTGCGTTTGGAGGTGGGCGTATGCGTAAGTCATGCTTGTGATGTGAAGGAACTTAACTCGACCTTAGCGGACGTGTTTTTGCATGATTGGTGAAGATGGTAGGTGCTATTGTATGTAGCGGGGGTGAGGGTCCGTGGAGCTGGGTAATGAGCGTCATATGATGATTGTGACCATGTTTTTACATGATGATTGTGACTATGTTTTTACATGATGATTGTGACCATGTTTTTACATGATGATTGTGACCATGTTTTTACATGATGATTGTGACCATGTCTTTACATGATGATTGTGACCATGTTTTTACATGATGATTGTGACCATATTTTTACATGATGATTGTGACCATGTTTTAACGTCCCTGTCGTACGCTGTCCAGTACAAATAAGGGATGTGCACACCAGACGGATGTACCTTGATTAGTAATGAGTCCTAAGGTATGATAACACCTGCATACATTTGCATTTCCTGAACATTTCATTAAGATGGCTAAAGCCTTGCTGCGGTGATTTTCAGTACCCGTCTATATCAAACATCACCAGCATGATAGGACTAGACACTGTAGATGATCTTCTCATTATTGCTCCAGCCAGATCGTATAAACGAGTGAAATAATTGGTTATATCGCCGCACGCAAGGTTATCCATGCGCGTCATCGTGGCCGCATCAATCAGTGGGCAGGACGTCATGAAAAAAGGAATCAACTCAATGACTGTTTCGACGCTGAAAGGAATAGAATTATAAAGGTATTTGACAGCGCCAATTGGTTGTATAGCAACTAACCGGCTGAAATATTGTTATGTGACAAATTGACTCTCTACAACACTAACGCAATGAGCCGGCATCATGTCATGGAGATAAACTGCATCCAGCCGGTCCAGCTGATTTGTACTGTTCTCTTTGAGAGTGCGCTGTAGACGCAAGGACATGTGAATGCTGGTTGCTAATGTAATGTGGTTACTGTATAGATTGTTCCATTGTTCGCTGATTCAACCAACTCACAGCCCCCCCCCCCACCATCAAATCTCCCCACACCCCAAGAGCGACAAAAGGCCACGCGTCTGCATCATTAACGTCGTTAAACTGATGGAGCTGGCTTTAACACGACCCGCAAGCAGAACACACCTTCCGTCCTGACCTCATCATGCATTACACAAGTAAATTACACAATATCTTAAACACAGTTACACCAAAGGCACCAAGGAAAATAACAAATGTGCACCCAGCGTGTCCAGAAGGATGATATAACCTAACCATCTTATACATGTCTTGTATTGTTGACTAAAACCAGAGAATGGTATAGGCTTCAAATTGTTGTAGAGACTGGGTACAGGCGCGTGGTTAAGGTCACCCAGATGAATGCACTGGGGCGGAGTTTTGTGGGTGGTCTTATTTTCATAGGAATCTGATCGTCTTATCTTTGTTGTAGGGCGGGTTAAGGGGCTTGGGTGGAGCTCTGCTCAATAGGAACCGCCCCCTACCTATCATCTTACAGTTTGCTATGGGACGGGAACATCCACACCCACCGCATCAGGGTTGATGCAATTAGTGGTAATAAGCTAGGGGACTTCCAAGTCATCCCTTAATGCCGAAATTAATGGTTCCAAAGTAGATGATGGGCAACTAAGGAATTATATATATCAATGGATCCTTCCGATTATTTTATTCTTGTCACCGGCTTTTTGTATAAAACCTTATGGTACTACGAATGAGATTTGACAAATTGTTGAATCAGTCAAACGCAATTTAAACGAGACAGGAATCAAATAGTTAAGCCTGGTCTAGAGAATACATTGCAATATTGCTTTAGGTTTGATTATACATCAATAAAACGACCATTTTCGTGGTTTTTGGCATATCGCTTCGTCTGACTACGATGGAGTGAATCCGAACAAAAGGTTAACTAGTGCATTAACTAATACGTCTTACACACCATTTTCGTAGCCGTTCTGATTTTTGGGCAAGCTATTGCATGCGCTGTATAGTCCAGAAGATGCATTACTATATGCACTGCCTGTACATCGAACACCAGGAGGTTTTGTTGCATGTTTTTTTAGTGGCCATATCCAAAGTTGGCTTGGCGAGCTACTAATAATTGCTGTGATTGCTGAATTATCACTCGACCTTTCTGTCCTTTTAACAGATGTAAAACAGAGAGTTTGTCAACATTTACATCAAAACTACAATATGCATATCTATGAAATATCACGTGTGACTCGTGAAACCATTACTGGTGTTTGACACGAAGGACTCGAATATCACTGTTCTTTGGCCATACAAGGGCGACTTACTCTACAATTGACTTTACATATTATGTGCTATAAGTGTTACATGAATGGAACAAAATAGGGTTGCATGCTTCATTGCAATCTCAGCAATGTACGTATTGTTCAATGTTTTTGAGCGCATATTTGCGAAGACAGCTATCCCTTAAATATAGATGTCACGCTGTCCAATGGAGCACATGGCCATTTCCCTTTCTATGATTAGATTTCTCAACGGTGTGTATAAGGTTGTTAAACATATGGCAGTCATCTTTTACATTCACAAGAACAATGTCAATTAGGCGAGCTGTCAATAGGTACTAAGACAACAAGTGGATACTGCGAAATCTCGGTCAACTTACAGTAAAATAATTTCGTATAATTACGCACGCAAATTTCCTTGTTTTACATGGGCCAATATTGCAGTTGGACGCGATTCACTAGACTCCAATAAAACATATATCTGCTTACGGATGGGCTAGTTATTCCATGCAATTCTACTGGTTATGGTTCCAGCAAATACAAGGCGTAAACGAGTTTTGAGAACGATATGCAGACAAACAAATAATATTCTTGTTACGTGCGCACTAGGTAGTGTTCTTTTGTGTATTCTTTATCCGGCACAGTAATCCTAGTGCGGCTATATATTACAACGATCTCATCATGGTAGGAGTCGATTCAAGACGACATGAAGTTCTACTACATAGTTATTTATGTTACTAGCCGATTGCCTGCAGTTGCTTTGGCTGAAAACTAACCCAGTTAGATGGCCCAGAAATGTTGCTGCGTAAAGCCAAATTGGCACCGCAATAACTAGCGCGGCAGTGGACAACAAATTTCCTTTGTAAGTGAGCCCTACTACTGCCATGACCTTATTATAATGTACGCCATGACCTCAACCTTATTGCCACCAGAAACGAAATGAGATGGAACGTTGGCATCAATCCAGTTTCATAGCACTATATGCAACTTTCGCCTTCAAGACACATCTGACATTGAAGGCAAGCTGAAACGCACAGTAGCTGAATTAAACTGGCAACTGGTTATGTGCAGCTGTTTGAAAGTGATATTCCTATTGTACATGTATGTTTATCAGACATGTATTTATGCTAAGCTTCGATCAAGCAGCCAAGTAGATAATTGTGTTACGGGCTGTGTTTGCCACGTAAGAGATGATAAGGCAGCTTTCATTTGCTGAATCCCGCCATATTCAACGATGTATGCGACAGGACCATTCTAGGGCGTCGGATTTTTAAAGACAGCTTGCAAATTACTGTGACGGCAGATCGAAAGTGTTGTTGCAATAGGCGTTTCAACATCGCACTTCCGTGAGAAACGCCAATCATTCCAAAGCATTACGTTGCCTCTGCGACCATATCACAGCATGGAAATCAGCTTGTAGTATCGTGCTATCGCAATTCCCATGCCACGCCATCACAAGAATACCCCGGGTGTGGCATCAACCATTCGCGTGACGGGTGATATGTGATCATTTGTATGACCGTGTTCAGACAGAAGCTAGTCCAGCGAGTCGCTGTTAATATAAACATCCTTAGCCAATGAACACTATAGCACAGCGTAGGACTCCCTCACCGCCATCCCTATCCGTAGATGGAGCACCGCTGCTTCCCTGTTGAAAGCTGAATGCCACAGCTTGCTCAGGGTACTTGATCTATTACCGCATTAAGGTGTAACACATAGCTATGCACAGTTCCCCATACAGATTCTTATCAAACCTTTTACTGTACAAAATAGACGCTCCAGTATGGCGGCTCATCTGTATCAACTTCATTTCTTTATTCCTTAGAAAACCCTCCTTTTGAAGCACAGTCTTCTGGAAGCCGCATTGATACAATGTATGAACCACTCTTCAATGCTAGCAGCGCATCTAACACATTTCATTGCGAGCACCTCATGTGAGAATGTTTAGATTGAGCACTTCTATGGGGCTGAATGTGTCTCGCTCTCTCGATGATCAAACTGCGCTGATTGCTATTCTCGGGGATTTTCATGTGCCGATATAACTATGAATGAAGCATGCCTTGTGTTTGTACCGCGCTGGCTGCTACGCTATCAATAACGATACAGTATTCACTGGAGGCATGGCCTTGTCATATACACCAGTATTTCGACATAACGCTTTCCAAGGATGTGTAACCACTGGGAACCATGCGTGAAAGACAAGTGTCACCTGATGTCTGGCGACGGCGCCACCGTGTGAATTGTGTGCGTAAGTCCAATACCATTAATCCTTAGCACCCTTCAGTTGATCATCAATACAAATAATAATGCCAACAAATCGCCGCCGTTGGATCTGCATCAATTCATCCGCAAACGTCAACCAATTGCAACCCATCTTGACACAGTATTGGGATACGCCGATTGGACCTGTGGTAACTGCTTCAACACAAATTGCTTCTGTTCTTCAGTAATGAGACGCATCGGACAACCATGACCGAGTCTATTGTGGGTCCCAATCACTGACATCATTCCTTTGAGACATACTTCCTTTAGTCAAGCCGGCCATAATTGTCGTATTCACCTTGAGTTCCTGTCATCATCACCCCAAAATATGAGACTGCTAGAATCCAGCATAATATAGCATGGTGATTTTATGGTGTTAGCCGAACTAGGGGCGGGATAATTGCAAAATGAACTATTCTGAAGGCGGTGTTAACTCAGACGGGTCGATAGAACGGCTCCCTCTGAGACTTTTATGTGATACGATACAGTGTTTTGTAGATACTAAGTAGTGAGTCCTCAGTACAAGAGCAGAAAAAAATGGCATCAATCCATTACAGAATGTACGCGAAACATGTAAGCACACATTCTCGTGCGATATGATCTGCGCTTCTTTTGCCTCCGTAGATCATTACTGTAGTGTTAGGACTTGGGGCGGGACTCGATTTGTTGGAGGGTATGAGCATTGGCAACCCACGAAAGCACCCTTATAAACAGTTCTTAATGAGCTAGAACACCTCCACTTTCAAGCTACCCCATTATACAAGGGTTCGAGGGAAGTAATTTTCCAATTATGTAGATAAACGGCTGTTGTCAATTCTAGCTGCCCATATTTTGCGTCTAACCTTGGATATGCAATCTAATTATTGCACTAATGACATTCGTACATCAAAACTGTCCACAAGACCACAAAGAACTATTTGTGAGTGATAACCTTGATGGAGAAGATGCAACAAACACATATATATATATATATATATATATATCAAGCCGATCATGAGTTATGGCTGTACCATCCAATGCTGCATCACGTCATTTCACGGGACGGGTCATTGATGATCCAACGAGCACACCCTTTGTGTGTTTGAAACAGTTTAGCTATAGAACTAAAGCTAACTACAAGCAGCGAGGTATTATATCCTTCAAGTGAATGTTCCAAGCAGCTCGGAAGTAAGGGCCAGGCCATTTTGTTATACCCAAAGTAAAACTGTAAGGCTACATCATGCAGATTAGATATGCACCTATTGCATAAAGCATCACCTGCGTTCTCGTCGACACATGTCTGTCTCTTACATCGTGCATCTCGAACTTCTCTCATTTTGGCCAACTAAAGTATATATTCTGGTATCACTATAGCAGCTTGAGAATGTATACGACATAGATTAGGCACAATATTCAATCAATCATGAGTTTGGTCCAATACTCACTCATACGGCGATGTTATTTCTTTCATTGAAACAACGAAAAATGGCGCTATGACAAAATCAAGGTAATCATGCTTGCCTCACTTTTAGAGACGGATATATTTTTATGTACAGTCAGTGAAAAGAGATTAATTTCATTATCAGGGTCTACTGGGGTTTTCATAAGAAAGTGTCACCGATGTAAACCTAATGGAGTTCTGCTCGACGGAGCAGATCATTATGTGAGGCGCCTAGTGGATTTAGTGCAGACATTAACGAAAAAGGTTGTTGGTTGTGTGGGTGGACGGAGGCACTGGGTTAATGTCCCAGCACACCAACGCGTCATTGCATTAGATAACCCTCGATTAAATTCATACTGCATTGCCTTATAGTTATGGATTGTGAGGCGAGCTCACCCCGTTTAAGCAATCATTATGTAGTGATAGCAACGTTGTTAAAAATAACAACCGTCAAGGAAGCTTCTCATTTTGGTGTTCTGAAAAGAAATAGGAATTCCGTTGCGTGTTAATCCAGCGCACATGTATAGCAGCACTCTAGCTACATTGCCTCTTCTCGAACCACACATTCCAGTATGGTTGGCGGAAAACACGAATATCCGCTCTGAATGATGAGATGTTACTCGCGCATCTGTATCGCTGTCGAGATTGTACATAAGCGCCATCATTGACTGCAGGTATACTCCGGCATTGAGGTTATGGAATTCATCATCATATGCACCCCTACTGGTTATTGACGTGTTGCACTATGAATCTATTTATATGAAATTGCAGTTGTCTCAGTTTACCTATTCCCCCAATAAGTATGCAACTATGGGGAGAGCAGCAACCGGGCATGTAATGGGTCATATTGACGCTATTCAAGGTGTGCGAGCTGTGGCTTAATGCATTTAATGATCGCATAAATGATGAATGTGTCATATCCAGGCACGCCAAGCTTCGGTATTATTGTTCAATAATCATGCACAGAGAGACTTGGCCATGCAGTTCGATTTGTCTCCTAATGCGTCATACCTCAGGAGGAACACAACAGTGAATAAAAAACTTAATTAAACGATTAAGTGAATTTGATAACGCGTATAAGGCCTGGTGCAGTATTTCTATGCAACGGTAAGTCAAACCCAAAATACTACTTAATTTAAGTATTTGTAGTTGTTTGAACGTCAAGAAGACTCCTAAATTCCATTAAATAGCTGCTCCAGATTTAAAAATGAGCGATAAAATAACTTATATCAACGCTATTTTACGCTGATTAATTTCTGTAAGACTAGACGAATTCATTATCAAGCAAAACCGGCCAATATTCACTAACGACTGTGATCAATAGCATTCACTGCTCAAACGAGCACATACACGAAGTAATCGCACATTGGTAGCAATGCTAAAGTATCCGTGTCTGTGTCTCTTGTTAATTCATATTTCAAAAGGAGCGATTGATCACGTGGTCGTCCGGGAGTAGGAGATCAGATATGAGGTTCATCTACCCGGCTTCTTAGCCTATAAGCCTCGTCGTTCTGTGTTATCATGCTTGGCAGACAACGGGCCGAGAATATTAATGAACACTTACTGAGCCATGGGTTCGCCTGCCTAGTCCACATGGCTGCCATGCTAAACCACGACCACTGATGCAAAAGTAAGGCAGTCTTGTTGAGTGATTGGCAACGGAATGCCGAATTCATTTGATGCTGGTGGCACTTGATTCGCGTTTGATGGATCGTACATAAGTATTCGAAATAAACCCACCGATGGCAGATTTCGTCAGTCAAATATATTTTAATGTTTCTTTTGAAAGGCATAACTGCGCTAAACCCTATACAAATAATATCAATATCAGCGGTTTTGCAAGGTAGCAAAGTGGTAATTCCGATGAGCGCGATGCCTGCTACAGAGTTAACAATATCTTGGGATTGAGTATAGGTTTCGGGTTGTCCAGTGAAATGGAAGACGCATTAAATCTTACCCATCAATGGATGCGGCGCCTGCTTGAAGTAGGCACTGCGAGTAGGCCAATTAGCAGAGCGGCCCCTGTCTGACAAGGCCGGAGCCCTTAAATGGGGCGCAATCAGGATATATTAAGCATTAAATCAGATAACTAGCTACTTTCTGTTAGATCGCCTCCACTCGCTTATTTAAATCGCCTGAGCAATCACTGATAATGTGTGTCATTGAGAAGCTTGATCATGAGTTGCTACTAACATCACTGGCCCAGCTACTGTTGCTACAATTACTTATTATGCTTACTGTGTCCAATGCTTCAACTACTTATGTCGCTTCGGAAAGTAAGGCATGTCAGCGGTCACACGAACTTTCGGTTCAGATAAAAACAAAGCCAATTGGCGTTTGTGTCAGAACTTACAGGTCCAAAGAAGTGTAGGGGCAACATTGAGTACCAAAATCCACGCCCGATCATGTAGGTAAGTCGTGGGAGTAACTGTACGAGATAAAAGAGAGAGAGAGAGAGAGAGAGAGAGAGAGAGAGAGAGAGAGAGAGAGAGAGAGAGAGAGAAGAAGAGAGTGTGTGTGTATATGCGTGTTGGTGCGTGCGTGTGGGCGTGTCTGTGTGTGCAAGTATGTGGGCGCGTGTGTCTGTTTGAGTGGTTGTGTGTGCGCATGTATGTGTATTTGTGTGTATGGGTGTGTGTGTGTGCATGTAAGTGTGGGAGTGTGTGGGTGTGTGGGTGTGGGAGGGGGGGGGGGGTGCTGTGGGCGTGTGTACCCCAGGGTAAGTACGTACATATGACTCTTACTGTGCACATATCCGAATGAAATGAGATTGATCAAAATTAAATGTTTTATGGCACTGCAATTGGTTACTCCTACATAGAAACATAGAATTGTAATTAATGATCAGACCTATAAATGACATTTGACCCCAGTGCAGATATTAAAAGTAAATAAATCCGTTTGTTCAGATTCGGGCGAACATTATATTTGCGACGGCTATGTAATGGGTATGAGTTTTGCATACAAGCAACTCATTATAATTAGCAAGCGGCAATATGTTTGTATGCAGAATGGTCAATACAAATGTGAAATCGTTTGATTGAGTCATTCCAGAATGGATCATGCAAAGCAAGATGTGTTGAGATGGCTTCTATGAATCCCATTAACATGAAAAGTTAGATAGTCTATTTATACGTACTGGCACAACAGTTGGTGGTACTGTATCATACTAGTACAAGCTCGTATCCCTACATTTTTCCTCTTATATCGAAACATACCATATCGGAGACATGGGCGATTACATGGTCAGCAAAACACCAAATTGTATCATCATTCACGTAGCAAGAATGAATGCCACGAAACAATAATTTTCGGTGACAAGATCCACAGCTTTACGGCGAAGTATGTTTGACTAGGACTATATGTATGTACATGGTATGTTGGCAGCAGGATGCGCCAAAAAACATATGCGCATGATACAAAATTGACAAAATTTCACGGGAGGGAAACAATGTAAGTTGATGTGCCGAGAGAACAATTTCAACGGATTCATTAGAACTGTTGACGCTAGCTATGGTAAATACTATCGGCGCAAGAATACTTTGCTTTCACACTTGACGAAGCAGGTCATTAGTGCTTGGCTTTACTGGAAGACTGACGCCAATATGTTCGTTCGACCTGAACAAGCCGTGGTATAATTACACCGACGATTTATTGCTGTAAGGGGACTTAAGTTCATTTAGTTACTGCTCCGCGCATGGCACAAATGAATGGTCAACGTTGTCCTAGAATTTCGAGTAAGCAGGAAAAACCATCAAGCACCAAATTAAAGCTTATGCAGCTCCCTGGCTTGGTCAAAAGCTGTGAAAACAAACATGGCGTTTCGCAACCGAACTATATTGATTTTATGTGGTGATAAGTCCGTGCTCCATGTGATTCGACCATGAGCGGAAGTAAAATGCACAATAAAGAACAAATGTTTATTAAGAATAATAGTCTAATTAGAATAACTGCCCGTCATAAATAGCTTAGAGTAATGTTCACAAAATCATGTCCACAAACAACCGTCGCGTATAAAACAGACCATTACAGCGCTTACTGATGAATTAGGGCAGAGGAGAGCCATGCATGCAGTTACGTCGATAAATAACCATTGTCAACACCTAACACATAGTTCACTCCCGCGACCTCAGAATGACTAATTGATGATGCCAAAAGCTTAACCGGACTGTGTCGACTGCGGGCATTTGTTGGCACTTGGACATTTGAACTTATTTGTGTACATAAAGACATAAATGCGTGCAATTATTTGTATATGACTGCCCTTCGTTAAAACTTACACATAGTAATAAGAGATCCAGTCTATTTAATGCAATATTTACAAACAATGACACATACGTAGCAGAACATTCCAAGGACGAAGAGAATCAGCTATGTGATGTCTCGCTATTTGTTGAACCTGGTTACCGGTATGGCGTTTAGAGTATCGTCATGCTCATCATGAAGGGGGTGTTAATGATCGGTGATGGAGACTTGCAGACATACGAAGTAGAATGGTGAGAGCGATGGTACTCGATGATATAACATATACAGTTGATTGACCCGTTCGCTGTCTGTTTTCATTGCTCTGTAAGCAATTGCTAGTTATATGCGCTATAATAAGTAAATTGATAAATTGATGTTCATAGTGCCATCCAACAATATAACAATGATACAGACTGCATTATCATGCTCATGAACTATAGACTATACTTCAAATATATGATATATCCTTCATCATTATTTGTCATTACACAGCTTCCAGAAAACTGTTCTTTACCAGTTTCGAATAACTTATGGTACATGCAAGTAACCCCACGTTAAATGCAATAATCTGCTTTTGTATTGCTGTGTTACGCTATTGATAGAACAACCGTTGACGTATTCCTCACAACACGGTATCTTTACATAACAATGTGATCATTAGTGTGCTGCATCCCTTCATTTCATATGGTAATCAGCGAGTTTTAGGCTCTTCATGATGAAGCATTTCTTAGGCATGGCGTCTTGTGGGGAACGAGGCCAATCAACTCCACCACCCTTCCGCACGCAAAGGGAAAATAGCAGCAAATTGTGGCTATCAGTCATGAGCAGTGCATTCTCCATTTGACCAGCTGTGAGCTGATTAGATCTTCTCGCAAGCCCACATCGCATCAACCTAGCAAAACTAGTAATGGCGGGATGTCATCGCCGTGTGCGTGATAGTGTAAAGGTTAGTGTTACACATCATATATTTTTGTTGCCAAAAGGCCCAAATCACACCAGTTTCTTTGTTCGATATTATCAAGCAAATCACAAGAGAGGTGATGGGGTCCGTAGGATAATATCACGAGCAAGCGTCTTTCGGTCAGAACTGTGGGATCTACCAATTCGGTCCCCACGCTTGGTGATAATAAGATCCTAGATAGAGCAACAACTGCGATACACACGATAATGCCACGATCGATATCTTGGGAGGCTTAACATAAGCAAGCGCCCAGGCATTTTGTACTTCATTTGATACACCATATCTACTATTGGACAAAGTTAATTTAAATGAAAAGTCCACACTCCCTATAAATTAGGCCAAGTAGCATCTCGCCATCAACTGAATCACTGGCTCGCCGCACTACAACTACAACTTATGAGCATAGCTAAACGTAAGAAGCGGATGTGGAGAAGTGCAAGCAGTGACTACAGAGCAGTTATCAGGGCTACAAACGATGCCAATCTCTATGCGAACAGCTCATTAACCGTATTCCACTTCGAACTTATCGACCATATGAATTCCTCACCCTCTGCAGTGTAGGAACTTGATCACCAGTTTCCGCATCTACAATTCTATAAACAACCAAACAATTTTAAACTGTTTAACAACGAGCTGTCTAATATAAAAGCTCGATACACACTAATTTATTAGTTATGCGTTTATTTTACGTTCCCACACTCGCATTTGTCACGTGGTTACTTTATTCCGATGGTTTCTTACATTGTCGTAATGAGACTCCTTTTATATAGGCGTCCTATCAGCTAATTATGGTTTTTGTAATGAAACGGGCAGCCGAATCAGCATCAAGATTATACAGTTGAGACAAATTAGGTTCGCATAATGCAATCCGTGTCTGGCAAATGATCTTTTGGTCTGCAAACATTGAAGAGTAACGTAATCAGCCTGACTTGGTCCATGTTCCAACGCCTATTACGCATCTGCCAGATGCCGCACTGTGTAGTAAGCAAGACATTGAAGAAAAGCAAACCCATGGGCTAGGAACATGATTTCCACGTGGTTATGCCCGTTTCGAGAGGACATGTATATTGCCATTTTTAAGCAGTTCGCTAAATGATTTGGCGCGTAAATTGCATTTGCAAGTTTCAATCGTCGCGCTGGATTCATATATTTAATGAAGAGATTGCTATCACACCTAAACCTTTTTTGGTGGAATACATAACACATACACATATCACGTTGAAATGCAATAGGCATAAACTGTAATTCATTTTATTATCAAATTTAATTCAATCTCATTAATCAACAGGATATTTAGTTTCGTTGATATCACTCACTCGGCAATGTGCGCAAAATTTCAGGGAGCATTTGCATGGTAATATTCTCAGCAGCGCCATAAAGCGCGTACATAATGCATACAAAGGGTTTGTTATGGCACAAAAATGTAAGGTAGGATCAGGTTGTCATCTGTGCAATCATTACGCTAGATTGTGACATCCAGATAACGGTCATGCATTTAGATGCTATTACTAATATATATATAGATATAAATTTAGCTATGCTATGATAACACACACACACACATATATATATATATATATATATATATATATATATATATATATATATATATATATATATATATATATATATATATATATATATATATATATATATATATATATATATATATATATATATATTATGTTAAGTGCAGGTGATCTGCTGCTGGCTGATGACGAATCGTAGACAGACGTGTCGATTTCAATAAAGCCTATTGCGGAAACAGCAAGACGATGGTCAAGTGGTTCGTTCAAGGGCTAGAAATACATTACTTGGCTGTGCTTACCATATAAAACAGAGATATGGCATATGTGTTCTAATAGTACATGTGGCAAGCAGCGATGCTGCCGAAATTTATATGTGTTGGAATGCCATACAAACAAGCCTCCACGTGTCTGCTATATTACCAGCGCAAGGTAGCATTCCGTAAAATAATGATCAATAGGTGTGAGGGCTAGTCGGCTAGACCGCCACTGTAGTCAGAGACCTCAAATCATGATTCCACTGCGACCTGTTACTATCATGGCCGAATCAATGACATCTACCTTGAGTTATTAACCTGAGAAGTTCGCGCGAGGCACTCAACCTATGAATAACTTATCGACCATAAGTTATCGATATCTAATTCATTCCTTGTCCCATACCTCAGACGAGAATGACTGCTAAGCAATATGTGTACGACATATGTGTATAATGACACAATGGAAGCGTATATATTCTGGTTGTCAACATAATAATTGGGTAGTGCATATTGAAAACTCCCAGTAATAAATCAACTATCGACAGAAATCAACACTGTGGATTTGCAGTTTGCCGGCTTTGTGATCGGATGGATCAGATGCCAATTATTTGAACCAATAGTGATTGAATTGAACAATAGCCATAATATACTCACGCAAATAATTGTTACAAGCATTCTATCCCCTCTGAATCTGCATTCATGTCAGAATTGCAGAAAATAATGGACACGTGTCTGGGGACATTACATCGACAATGTGCTCGTCAAGATTGATGATTCATAAGCTGTCTATGCAAGGACAATTTAGCTTTCCTTGTCTGGTTGTGCGATACAATGAATAAGAACCCAAAGCAATAACGGATGATTTGAATTCCACATACAGAGGTAATGGGAAAACGCTATTGATGCATCTATAGCTGTGATTTATATAAGACCCGTCCGAAATATATGCTCACGATGAATAATGTGAAGTGTAGCATAACAAAGCATCTTGGATCTGTTAATGTGTTAAGCACTCCTTTGCTTGCTCTCAACCAATAGGCAGCCAAGACACCCATATTCCACGCAAACAGATATATTGCTGTCTTAATAAGAGATCAAATAAGATGCAGATCCATGATTAGATAAGCCTAATGTATGCCGTATGGTTGAAACCAAGGAAAGGGGATGAATGAGGCAGGTTTTCATGGTGGGACAGCGCCCCTTATGTTTCACCGCTAGCCTGGCACAACCCCATCGCTGACGCTGCGACAAAATTACGATCTCCAACAGTTGAACCATCGATTAAGATATGCCCGCTTGTGTTACGTAATAAACAAAACTGGACCATAACGATAATGTATATTCTTGTGCCGTTGTAACCATCACGTAGCTCACAGGATTTCGTTCTTTGCTTTCTCATTAAATATGGTACTAGAGCGTAACACCCATCGTTTTATTGTAAAAAATAACGGATTCTTCGACCAAGGATATTTTTTCATACCATTATACTCCCTGGTGCGCTTTTCCCATACATTTTTAGATCGTCATTAAGGTTTTTCAAGCGCATAATTTGGCGTGGCGTCTTGTAGGGGAAGAGGCCAATTAGCATCAACCCCTTCCGTACGTGAAGGGAAAATAGCAGCATATTGTGGTCATCAGTCATGAGCGATGGATTCAACGTTTGACCCGCTGTCCGAAAGCTCGCTTTGCTTCAACATACATGTAATATGCGGGTGCGATGATCCAACGCCTACTCACCTATACTGACAGAGGCTGAACAGTTACTCATTGTTTGGTCTATATAAGATATATGCTTCCAACCGGCACCATACTCATAAAGGATCATACAACGGTAAGCCCTATTGAATGCGTCAATTGCGGCAAACAGACCCGGATATCACGTCAGTTTTGTGGTTATTACGTTTATCTAAGTTTTATTTCGACGAGGGCTCGGAAAAATTGTTGATCTTATTTGACATGAATGCTCTTCCATATAAATCCACGCATTGGTTATTTGTCACATTTGAATCATGAGCCAAAAAGTTAATGCCCAGTCACCAACGTTTCGTCAATATTAGTGGCTTATTGCTTCACTTGGCTTATTAAACGGTGCTGCCTGATTCCGGAATAGGTCACGGAGTACACCAGACAGCAAATCGATGCGTCATGATTGACAAGCGTTTCCCCGGAAATCCTGTGACGATTTCAGGGGACGTTTTGGGATTGTCGGCAACATTAACTTATTTAGCGATTAAAAGCACGAACTAGCAGATTAAACCAACGGTAACTTATCAGTCACAGAGCCCGTAAATGCAAACGTTAACCATGCGAGCAGTGCAGGGTTTAGGGTGGGGGATGTAAACAGCATTCTAGTCGATATGTTATACCACTAACTGATTCAGTTATTTATCAAACATGACTATCATACCAGGTAATCTTTACGATATGAAGAGCGAATTCAGACACTTTTACCATGATGTATTTACTACAAATGCAAAGAATTATACGTGGAGAATATCTGAGAAAGCGTGATGGACATTAATATCATTGTTCTTATGCATAGGCCTTTGATTTTAATCGGAAGCTGAAATAATATTTACTTGAATTTGTTTTTTTACTTCCACTGAAAATATCGCAACTTTCTTCATCCTTATAAAAAGGCGCGTTTACTGATGTAAGATATAACCATGACTAAAAACACGGATCAATGTGTCGATGTTAGGCATAGCAACTTTTATTTTGGGGTTCACATCAGCAGATGAAGATATCTTATAGGAATAAGCTGCGTTAGATAAAGCAAGCAATTAAGTATTGTGGATAAGGACCGGGCTCGTTTCTCGTAATGCAATTCGCGTCTAACAAGCGAGTTTTTGGTCTACCAAATTGAACAGTAAATAAAGTAATTAGCTTACTTTGGAACATGTCCTAGCACCTATTCCGTGGGGTGTCAGATGCTTAACGTTAACAAACCGAAAAGTGAGATAAAGCCGTCCGCATGAGCTGAAAATATTCAATTTGGCCTGCAAAAGGATTGATGCCCATGCATTCAGACAAATGTTTATTCAAACACAGAATATGCTCAATGCACACTCTGTCATTTTCTTGACAGAGTTAATGTTTGTCATCATGCCAAAACTACCTTCATCGCTTTTGCATACATATACAAAGCTAAAATGTGTCGTTTGATGTTAATGCGGATCTTTTATAGTTTAGTCAAACAGCTATATTAATAGGTTTCTATGCAACATCTATAATTTTGAATGTCTGTCTGTTTATTACAGAAAGAGCGTTTGCATGGTAATGTTAACGCTTATGATATAGATAGTGGCTTTATTCGTAAATGGTTACTACTGCTACAATCCTTGCCCCACCCTAAATCCTCATCAAAGACAAAACTGCTAATGAGAATAAACACGGGTCAAGAGAGTATTCCCAGCTAGCCAAAGCCCCACAGGTAATAAAACAGTGAGCGTACTGGCATTTGATTTAGTGTTGATTCTACGGAGCAATGAATAACGTATCCGAACCTCCTTTGCATTCCCCATAGAAAAATTATTGTCAAACACATATACTATACATATTTATTGCAACAGACAGAGGTGCCTTTTATGCTACAACTTACTCGAAATGTACGTGAGTAAAGTAAAGTTAAGAGCACGGCTAAAAGAAAGCGCGTTTAAGATTTAAAACTGATTTGCTTTAAGAATAACGCAAATACACCCGTAGTCGATAGAGACAGGTCAAGGTAAAATGGCTGATTCTATTTGGTTTGCAGAGCAAAACACAGAAAAACGGTTTCCGAATGACTGAGAATGTATCGTCTTGATATAATTCATTGGTTCAAATGTTGGAACAAATCAGTTTATTTTTTCACATCAGTGAAAAAGATGTACATTGCATGACTGTTGTTTAACATTGAGTAATTCTCATCCAAACTACCGTTTTGCCTAGAGTACAGAGTAACTGTTTACGTTCTGTTTACCAGTTTAAATCAAAACTCTTATCTGCCCGGAAAAAAACTGCTCAGAATACTTATCTCGATGTACAACATCTTATAGCAATTATCGTTTATATATGGAGGTGGGATCGATGGGTTGGCCACATCATGGGAACAACAATACATGCCATTATGCAAAATTGTAAACGGATATTCTGGCGCCTAGCAGTCTTGTAGACGAGCTATATCTATATTTACTATCCCATGCAGAAACCCACACTTCGCTGTTCATAGCCTATAACACAAGGCGTTTGAAGTGCGTTAATAATGATTCAAAAATTATTTATGCGTTCCGGTCACGGTCTTGGAGAGTTGCCATCGACCACAAAGGACATATGGCTTTACATATTATGGCTTAATGGCCGAAACTCAAAGGCAGAAAATGCTACGATACGGTGTTTAATGCGTTCTTTCGATTACGCTACGCAATAACCGAAATCATAACAAGATAACGACGCGTGGTAAAACCAGTCAGGGAGATTTATCGGCACACATGTGAACGACTTGAGCTTGTACTTGCTGCCGTTCAGGAGCTGTTACGACGGACAGGGTTAATGTTTTATGGACCAAGGCGACACATGATGGCCGACTGTCCCCATAATGCTGACCGGTTATCGCCCCTTTGATGACGGATGTGACGGGTAAGAAGTATCTGTCGAAGAATCTCCTTTGTTAAGCCAGTAATTACTCGCCCCCTAAATAAACTATGATCATATAGAAATAACCAATAGCCAATGGTAACGTTATGACTTGCAACCAAGGATTAAAATAAATCCGAACCAAGTCGTTCCTACTGATCGCCGCATGAAGCGTGTACCTATGTCCTGATCAACCCCTGTATTTGCTGATAATGCATACGTTTCATTGGATATCTATTGTCTGTAATGTCCGATTTGAACAATTCACATCCATCTCTCAATTACCAGCCTTCATTGAAGTATGACGTTATAACACGGGCTTGAAAAGAAAGGGAGGTCGTAAATGTGAAAGCCGTAGCTTTGATATCTGACAATGAGTTAAATGGTGGGTCAGTTGTAGCCATTCACATGACAGGCTGCAGGAGAGGTTTTAGGTGCTGATATATTTCGAAACAAACGTTTTATTGATAGAAAAAGAGAGTTAAATAGCTTCAAATTACAGATCGTGTCGTTTAAGATCAAAATCGCCCTTCAAAAAAATACCGAGACGACATGCGATGGGGCAATTATTACATGTGTGAATCAAATGAGATCAATTTTGCCTATCTATTACGAACAAAGGACCTGAAACTGGACATTATATCTCGGGATACATAAATAAACCATTAATCCATGCGAAATTAAATGAACCCCTATCTGCAATGATGCACAATACACCGCAATTGCATAGCCGAAGGCAAGATGGAAAGCCAGTAAAGACAGAGGATCTAATGTTTATATAGACGTCTATTTGTCAGAATCCGTCTTCTTGGAGTTAAAGCCACTCGTCACCTTCTACGACCACGGCAAAATGTAGCGCATGCAATGTGTGAGTAAGTTCCGGTCGTTGAGAGGCTTGGTGTCCACGTAGCTCTCAGGAGACCGTCAAACCAGATCCTTCATTTGATTTACTCAATACAACATGACAGCTCACGCTTAATGTTGGCAGGCGACGTAAAGGCCATGGATATATATCGCCATCGCCCACCCGGACAACATTGGGTTCAATAAATATGCATCATTCTTAGAGGTGATGGGTTTGCAATCATATTTTACTTGCCTGTATTTAAGGGAGGGATGGGGGGGGATCTGAGGTTAAGTGCTGTGGCTAGAAGGCAAATGTAAGGCTACGATGCCACACAAGACGCAGATTATCATATGGTGTCGCTTTATCACAATCAGGTAGACCTACAGGGGATCAAATAGCATTAACACATGGGAGGCACGTTATATTCGCTAAGGGCACATTGAGCTGTGAGTGAGCGTTATCTGTGGTGGATCTTTTACCCAGCGTCCAACTCTTTGTGAGCCCGATGAGTCTCAGAGTTTGACCGACAAGAGGCAGACATCTTGGTCTTTTAACATCACATCAAGTAGCCAAAATCGATTATTTGTTCTCATTATTATTTGAGGCGCATGTGAGTACAAAATATGTGAAATGAGCCGACGTTAATTATTACTCTCCAGTCAAAATGGATTACATTATATACCTCACCAATGACCAATATGGAATAGTGAGCTTGATTCAGTTGCTGAAAACCTTATCATTCAGAGCAGAAAGTTGGATTCCAATGTACCAATAGCAAGTTAATGTTTTCAGTGTATCGAATGCGCAAAACGATCTTTATCGCCATCAACGGAGCATCAATCCCGTGTCACCGATGCAATCGCGTTAGATGTGTGAGGCATCGGGGATTGGTAATAGAGACAGACGAGCCGTGTATGTGATAAATGGGAGCGCGGGGACAATAATTAGTACGTGCTTAAGGTGGGAATTACTTACGCGCATTACCAACGAACATTCCACTTCCAACATTATATAGCTTCCTTAATAATACTACTACCCAAGCCTTTGAATAGGAAGCTAATTGGTTATGGTTGGCATTTTGATGAAATTAAAACCAAGATCCAAAAGGACTGCAGATAATCAGTGGTCACAGCTTTAATAAACGCAGTTGACGTATGCACCCCAGCATGCTTGCAACATTAGAGACTCCGAAGTAGAATACAAGTTACTTGTGCTATATTGCGCGACATACTACAGTGCTTAAACCAATATTTTTTCTTTAAAAAAACTAAAGATAAACGCGTTTTGAGCAAAGTATCCAATTGAGAGTTTTATACATTGAAAAGCTACACGCTATATAATCAAAGGAGCAGAATCGATTTGACCACGTAATAATCTCGGACGTCTCGCCGGACAATAAAACAATGGAGCTTATCGGGTAAGCTAACGATGACCGGAAGTAAAACCGTAGCGATGGACCTTCGGTGAAAACAAACACCTGTCAATCGTTGTGAATATCAACGAATGTCTGATGATTTACTTACATTTCATCGTTAGATCGCCTTAATAGCCGTTGCAATTGTCACCCCGAGTATAAGAAATGAATGTAGAAATGTAAACAAAGAATTCCCTCACGGTTAATTATGTTCTACATAGTTATAAAATACACACACAGCGGAAAGTGAAATTATATAAGTTGAATATTCATAGAAGAAAACACAGAGATTGACCGATTTTGTCATACCTTTTGTTGCCAACTTTTGCCACAAGCTTAGTCCCGGTGTTGTTTTGTATGGCCCAAAAAAAATGACAACAACCAACATTCATGCCATATAACGTAAAACATACATATGTTTTATTGGTCTAGATGTTTCTAACTGCAACTTAATGTATGATTCTTATAAATAAGCGTCAACGTCATCTGTTGGGATGGTATCATCCACCATTTTGCCCTTGATTTATATTGTACATAAGCTAGCATTTCACGGGGACTTGCCCCACAATTATACCACCAAAGAATATGTCATAACACTCTTTCTTGTGTGTGTGTGTGTGTGTGTGTGTGTGTGTGTGTGTGTGTGTGTGTGTGTGTGTGTGTGTGTGTGTGTGTGTGTGTGTGTGTGTGTGTGTGTGTGTGTGTGTGTGTGTGTGTGTGTGTGTGTGTGTGTGTGTGTGTGCTTACATGGTTGGTTCGTGATTTGTGACCCACGGTTGGACAACCTGTAAAGGTCTCAATGTTGATTACTTAAGGTATGCTACTTGAGGTAAAAATGGGTTGACTGTGGTGGTTGAAAGAACTTGGTTTTGGTTTAGCAGTGGGTTGACAACTAATATTCAATAGGCTGACTTGTTTTAATTTTCAGAAATTCAGTTGGTTGACATCTCCAGGTATTAAAATAAGTTGACTTATTTCAATTTACATATAGTTTAGTTACTAAATGACAACCAGTGGGTTGACAGCCGTGAGTATTCAAATGTATGACTCATCGCACTATTAAATAGGGTGACAGATATGGGTATTCATACGGTTAACGACTCTCAATATTCAGGGTAGCAAGTCGTCAGCTATGGGTATTCATGTGGTTGACTCGTCTAGATATTCAGTGGGTGATATACGTAAGTATTCTATATATTGGTTATTGAATGTTATTTAAATCCATTTGATAAAGTGCTCTAAACATTCGACAAGTTGACATTTCGGCAGTAGACAACGTGATTTGACTACTATATGAAGCAAACAATGCAGCTCCAATGAAGTTGCATTCGATCGTTAGGTAACGGCTATTTTCCTTGTATAGATTCATTACCTTCATTGCGGATAACTTGTAGCACACAGGTTAAATGTGTTGTGATGATATTGGGCAACGTGCAATTGACACTAAACGTCACAGACTAAGTTACCACAGACAATGAACGACAGATTTAGCCGGTTAGGTATTTCTTCCCCGCCGACGGGAGGCTGAAGAAAAACCAACCAGTAAATCATCTAGCATTGTACAACATATGTTGTGGCTCCAAAGAAAGACATTATTCCACCGTTTGATTGAGTCAGCGTATCACCGAACACCTGCATTCACCGACGCCAAGGCATCATAGCGCGCAATGCATTTTGGGTGCCCCGAAACACCCGGATGACCGATAAGCTCCACATACTACCAGCCATACGGACTTTGGGTATTCTTAATGAAAATTAACCTCTGCAGTAGTGTGTGTGCGTTGTTTGAACAATGTCGAATATATGTGCAGAAATGTCCACAACGGAAATTACACGAAGGATGTTATATTAAATGGGTTTATTGCTTTGGATTTGTAGACCCTAGAAACGGGAGAGGTAAAGCTATGCATTACAAATAACAATAACCTTGCAGTAAAGACTAAGTATCGTTATTAAGTAATTATCCCTGGATATCTAAACCGTTTTTTAGGAGAAGAACGCCACAGCATCGCCTTCTCAGCAATTGGTCCGTACAGGTTGTGCCTGGTTTATTTCCTGCCCAGTGACGTAGGTCATGTCACTCCCATCCAGCAAAAATAATAAACCTCATGGTCGGGTTCTGATCACTCAAGAAGGCACAATGAACAGCAGTTATAGTTGATACACAGGTATATGGCTCCATCAAAGGTACATTGCCTTTCAACAAATCGTATTGATGCATCGCCATAGATGAGCTTCTCGAATATAGATGGCTCTATTGCAGCACATACATACCTAACATAATCATATTTGCAAACTAACTTTGTCTTCGGGGCGGAAAAGCTATGATATAGCCTACGGTTATAAGAATCTGATAACCTTCGATGGTAGCGAGATCCAAAAACTACAGTGGTCTTTCAGTAGAATAGCCAGCTCGTGCAAAAGATATTTTCGCCTGGTGTTGTTTTCTTACAATCTGGCAAAGTGTTTTATCCATGGACGAGGTGAAGAATCATTACCTGCTGTCACTATAAAAGAAACATTATGGATCAAGTTAGGACAGAACGAGCTCTTGTTGAATGTTACATACGAGCCATTTATAATACTCCATCGTTCCCATGGTGTAGAATGCATGGACTGCAATGGAGTCATAGTGGTTTATCCAGAATCTCTGAGCTCGACAAAAACTCGTCGGCGAACCATTTAAAGGTGTTTACAATACTCAATAAATTCCCCCCTACACAGCTTCAGTTGTGTTTAGTGGGATTATCTATTAGACTGAAATGAGGTTGAGTTCACATATGCTAACTTAATGTTGATGGTTATACTTGTGTCTTAACATTCATCACGAGAGACCCGCAACTATGCGTTCTCTGGAGTTACATACTCACACTCACCGAATGGCTACGGCTTATATTTGTTAAGGCTGGTAGCTCCACGGAAGGGTGACTGTTTGCATTTGTTACCGCTGGTAGCTCCACGGAAGGGTGACTGCTTGCATTTGGTTCCGCTGGTAGCTCCGGGGTAACTTGTTTCAGCTAAAACTAAGTACTGAAAAGGTCGCGTAAAAGCATGTTGAAGGCTAACGGTAAATCAAACAGCTTCCATATCTGTAGTAAATAATCACTTTCATACAAGCATCTTATATTACTCATTCCGTGTGTGTTCGTCCCGGACATCAACAGTGATTGAAAACATGACAATCAACGTGTACCTAACAACCCCAAGGAATGAGACATCATCTACAATAAGATCAGTACAAATAGGTTTATGACAGCGTTGTGTTACTAGCATACGAAACGTATACATTTAATGAGCTTTGTGGTTTTCCATTATGTCGACTTGTACATTGTACAGCGTATTGGTTGTGAATTTACACTGCTGCACCAACAGTTTTTATTCGATCTCATTACGCGACATATAAAAATGACTCTGATTTTGCCAGTTATTTAATTCCTAAAGCTAGTCAATTCAGAATAAACACGCAACGGATTATTTGCGTTGATAAAATTCAAATGGAATTAACAGGTTTGATTTAGCGGTGAGATAACACCTAAACAATTATATAGCCTCTTATTAAAGAGGGAACCATCTATAGAATTTTTTGCGGATATTTGATTAATTTCATGCAGCTAAGTTATTAGTTTTACATTTGCAAATCAAAACTCGATGGCTTGTAGAGGGAACTTAGCCAATAAGAAATGTGCGCCTCTTCAGGGACACACGGATCCCCATGATGCCCTGATATGAGTCTATCCCTGCTTAGCTTGTAATTGAGTCCAAGCGTGATCCGGGGTGTATATACAAACAGTTGTTTCATTTTCATGTTGCTAAGGATGTATGAAAGATATTGCTTCGAGATAAACTTCTGTCTTACAACCAATTGCTGTATATCAATTAAAAAGCTATTGGACCAACGACAAATGATGTTTTGTGTAACATTCATGCAGCTAGGCATGGGATAGAAGCTTTAAAACGAGAATGAAATTTTAGATTGAAAATTACACGACCGCAATATCGAAAATACGCTCCTCTTGGCTGTGTGCCGCGTTAGGAGTAGAGAGCAGATTGAGCAAATCGCGAATTTATGATACTGGGATTATTGCGTGGATCTAGCTGTTGTTGTGTAGGAATTGCCCAGGGAGGCCGACTTATTGGTGTGCCCGGCATACTAATGGCTCTTTTTACTCGTCCAAATTGACCGATTTTCTGTATGCTGGTCCTCATGTACGAGGGAGTCAGCCCAGTATGACCATTGAGAGGCAACAATAAGAGATATAAGGTGGAGTAGATACAGACACATCACGGCCGAACGCGAAGAGAGGCTAAATGCACCTGGTGCAAACACGATTGAAACATTAACTGCTATTGCATTTCAGCGTACCTTGCTGTCAAGAACACGAGTCTTTAGGGACTGGCTATCCGGGTAAATCAGTTGATATTTCCATGTAGGACTATGTGTAATGCAAGTCAGGTTCCCTTGAGGATAGACGATGACACTACTTGCAGGGGCATTCGAATGACTCTGAAGTACTCTGACTAAATAACAGATCAAGTAAATGACGCATGCTACGCACACATGGCATGACTAATCAGGGTTGCAGGAACGTAACAAAGTAAGTCTGAAAATACAACATCGACGATGCAGACATTGCGGATTGTGGTATAAGCATTTATCAATATCCACTGGTCTCTGTCGCATTAGACCCACCAAGGTTTCGTATTGTCTGTGCTGCACACATCGTCTCACAACATAGGTCAACCCACATCACCAGCGTAGTGCTAAATGGTACCCGCAAGATAATACACAATTATGTATTGAACGTTTGACATCTGTAATGCCAAGATACACGAATGCCTTTGCATCAGTCATCAGCATGATGCAGTCGACTATCTGGATACTGACGTCACAGCATAGCAAGTTGCAGATACATATCCGTCCCGTTCTCCCGCTTCCACCAAACACAGTCATTGGTGTGCAAAACTCCCTCTTATTGATGTCCGCATATTTATAGTTTATACGCACGCATATATCACTACGTGGTTTTAAAGTGTCTGTAGGCAAGCTCTACAGCATCGACATAGCAAGTGAGCGATGCATATCTTGCGCTGCCATGTTTTGCAGAATTAATTGAATACTTAGTTTCACATTGTTCCAGTTAGTCATGCAGTTAAGGTGATTTGATTAAAATGTAATATATTCCGATTAGGTAGATAGTACCTTATATATCGTGTCATTCCCCCATCAGATGCAGGTCGAGGTAATTATCAGTGATTGATAGTGATTGATAGGATGGGATTGTTCTCAAGAAGTGATTTTTGCATTGCACTTTATGCCTTTTGAAATGTGCGTGATTTAAGTCACGCCCTCTACTTCAATCGTAAATAGAAGGTCGCCCTCACCTGAGATATCTAACAGTAAGATATGTATGAACGGCCGTATTTACATGCACCATGTGATAAAAAAAAATAGATAGTGAAAGTAGCCCATAGGCTTGAGGACGCCGATACATATGATCTACCCATGTAAGTTGGCTTTTGAATCCAAATGTTGTTTGCAGGAATTCGGTTGATGAGCAATATGAATATAAGCTTCAGAGTATAGCGCACCTGTACACCGAGGCTATGAAGAAAAGATAGCGCATTGTCCATGTCATGGACCATATAATAAGCTCTTGCCTGTCAAACTCACATGATTTCATGTGATTCTAACAGCAGAGCACTACCATCCGTCATCATTTAGATGGAATTTGACGCAGTGCATCTTTAAGAGGCCTGAAGATAGACACGCTTGCCATACGTCACGAGAGATGTTTGCTTTATCGGTCGTCTCTGATGCTTGGACACGGGAGCAATGTGGCTCGCTTATCTGATGTAAAATGCATTATACATAACGCATTTGTCATTTCTCTCATCTCTCGACAACGTTCCCCCCATAACATCAGTCATTTGCTTAGCGGTACAGCTCTCTCCTCTCTCTCTCTCTCTCTCTCTCTCTCTCTCTATCTCTCTCTCTCTCTCTCTCTCTCTCTCTCTCTATCTCTCTCTCATCTCTCTCATATCTCTCTCACTTTCTCTCACTATCTCTCACTATCTCTCTCTTTCTCTCTCTCACTCTCACCCTTTCCTCGTTCATGCTCTATCTCGCGCGCTATCTCTCTCACTCTCTTTCACACACTCTCTCTTTGTTTCTTACTCTTTCGTTTCTTTTGACCTCTCTCTGTCTTCTCTCTGTTTTTTTATTCCTGACCTAGACTTCACTCGTGACCTCCCAACATGGTTCAGGCCATGTAAGCGTATCCGTCTTATTAGACTCTCATTTGATCAGAACTCCCAATGTTTGCTCTACATATGGACATAAATCACTGTATGAGGATGTGGTACCGACAAATGGGCGGTTAGTTATCTTTATATAAACAGCCGCTCTAAATCCTCATGAGATGCCAAAGCAACAGAAAAAGCATATTCTTAATGATGACATTTGGTTTTCTTGGATCCGTAAATCAGTGTGAGTATGCAGCTTGCCACATTATTCGGGTTAATTTGTTATGCTAAATTCGCAGAAATAAATATATCGAAAAATATATTTACCTTGACAAATAAATCGACAATATATACAATCACATACACTATAACAAGCCATGTCTGGTTGTGATCGATATATTGACATACAGTACAATGAAATGCCTAGTTCGTTACAACAAAGAATCATGCCTACCAACGGCTGAATTACAGATGAAGATTTTCAACAACACCTTTTGATACATCTTGATGTCACATTAATCCATACAATTTTAGCATGATGTAGTTTAGTATACCATGGCATGGACATCAGTCTTCATTTGTTGCCGCCTTCAGCCATCATCAAAGGTATGCACCAGCGTCGCTTCATGACTTATTACGCCACCATGTGCCACAGCTATCTATACTAACAGCTAGACTGTTCTATCACATATGCCCTTACATCAACCCGCTTCTCTACGTTGCTAAGGGGAAACCCCTCGAATGTGAATGGCTGTATTATTGCGGTTATTTATATTCCTCGACGAATGGGTATGTGAACACAATTCATCGAAAGAGAACACTTCTTTCATTGATTTCATTGAGTTGTGGTATGAATGAATGCAATTGATATTTCATTAGAATAATATTTATCTCCCGTCGAAGGCAAGCAATTTCGAGGCTCAACATTTGGAATGACATTTTTGTAGTGCTGTTTGTTTGATGTTTTGCTGGATGCGGTTTCTCTACAATCCGCCAAAGTGATTTACCCTTGAGTGAGGTAAAATATTACCCGTTGCCATTATCAAAGAAACGTTATGGATCAAGCTAAGACACAATGAGCTCTTCCTGAGTGTTATATACGAGCAATGAACAATCCCCCATCGTTATCATAGTATATAATGCTTTGTCTGTAATGGACACTGAGTCCAAGCTAGTTATCCAGAATCACTCAGAGAATGAAGACTTGCTTCCGATATACTGAAGTCTTCTTGTCTCTTGGCGGGCAAACATTGCGTCGACGCTTCAAGGCATGATATCAAGTTCACTTTGCCCCATTCCTGTCGTAAGTGGCACGACAGATGACGTATGACGGTCCAACACTTGTCTCGTTAAAAGCTTTCAATTCTATAGTATACGTTGCGCCGAATATACTTTCTATTGCACAACCGCAATTGCCCACTGCGGGATAACCACTTTCACTGATTTAAGGTTAAGTACACTCTTGTAATCTGATTCATCAATTCACTCAGTAGCTTGGCACTAACGTCAACCGCAATCAGTGATCACCAGCGACAGACAACCGTCCACGCACTGGCCCTTACAAACTGACCAGTAACATGTGTAAATAGTCATGAGAACGTGTCGAAACCTCCAACTACAAGCAATAAACATTGAAGAGCCCTAGTGTATCGCTATTGGATAGGGGCACCATTAACTCAGAGCGTGGCCATTTTTTAAGTAATTCAGTTGGAAACTGCGACGCATGAGCAGGTTAAACTCAGCCTAAATGATAACGTAGTATGCATGCAATGCATGTGTTATTGAAGTAGCCAGCCTTACCTTTGAAATTTTTTCGGATACCGCTTTTTGCTGATAATAAACCGAGCTCACGGGTGCCCTTACCTGTCTATTTGCCTTTTGTGGTAGTGGGGAGGTTAATCTAGCCAACCGAGCCTTAGTTATTGTAGTTTACGTGGTATGTCCTTATGTGCGGTTGTTTATGTATGGCAATACTCTGTTGTGGTAGATAAGCTGCCCAACTAAACCGACATTATGGTCAGGAAAGCTATCAAATGTGGCTTTTACTTGTAACCATGCCTTACACATTTATTTCAATGTTCATGGAAGGCTGTCGCAATACGGCACCGACTCAATCGCATCTTATTCAACGGGCAACCATACACGGCCACCTTAATGATTATTTTAGAAATGTCAAACGAGCAAAGTGATAAATTGCACTCCGCCAATCAACTTTAGGCCAACTGATTCTAACCGGCCTGAATCGTGGGATATGTGCTTTGGCAATAATACGACAATTCATAGTCTAAGGCGACTAGAGGTCCTATAAGCGTCCGAGCATCACCTGCGGCTTCATTACAAACATAGCTAATGAGCAATTTGAAAAAGTCTTCCCCGGTTCCACGCTACAAATGACGTCTGGCCAACATTGCCTCAAAACATACATCAGCCACTGAGCAAATTTCCGTTTACCTTATTTTGTATGCTGCACGTTGTATGTGTCATAACCCAAATGTCATGTCCAGTCCTTGCATCTTATATATCCTTTATTCCGCGAAACGAATTATTTGTCGGAGGCCACAAACTTTTATAATTGAAATGAATTACCCGTATCATCATATTCACCCATCTTAACCACTATAATTTATCAGAGGTACGAGGCCTGATGGGCGATTTTACGATAATGGGATCATGGCGGGGGTTCAGCATGGAATATTTAACTCCAACAATTTCACGTCGATTCCTGTGTAGGAATTGCCGGTAGAGATAGCTTACTCTTTACCCTACATCCACACAGGGTGATTTATTGATGTGCCTTGCATACTAATGGCTGTTCTTACCCCTCTAAACAGTCAGTTGTCAGTTTGGTGGGCTACATGCAGCAAAGACCGATTGATGAAGGCAGAATGCAATGTAATGTGCCTATTGTGACTGCTGTGTACAATCAATGTCGGGTATTACACGGAATATATACGGAAGCATTTCATCGTAGGTAGCGAGGAGTGGTTGAGCATCGTTGGTGCACACAAGTTCGAATATACGAGTTTGTAACAATACGTCTTCTTAAGAATGCGCTTGCCACGTTACAGCTTCACTAGCAGACAAGCAAAGGAGTCCTCGAGGACAAGCTATCAGTAGCAATCAGTTGGTATTTCTGTGTAGCTCTTGGTGTAATGCAAATTAAGTTCCCTCGAGGATAAAGAACATGTCTATTAACAAGGGTTATCAATGGATTCTTTGACCATCTTTCTGACCTAGCAAATGTTCTTCCCTAGGGACACTCAGCATATCTAATCAAAGATGTTGTAACAATCCATATAGGGCTGAACATACGCAGTTCAAGTAGCGGACATTGTCGATGCTTGTCGCATTATTTACTAATATCAACTGATTATTTAAGCATCGGATAGCTCAGCAATTACCTCATTTGTTGGTTAATAGTGTATCTTGCAGGTCTCAGAGCATGAATCTACGTTTTGCAATCCACATAGTCACAAAGCTCAGTTCAGATTTCCTGAATGGAGCATCCACGCGATAACGCGCTATTCTACATTGAAAGTTTGTTTCCGCAAATGGAGATCAATAATGTCGAAATAAATGAGCATCTATCCTGTGGTTTGTTTCCTCCATGACATGATCGTCTTCTCATTACCGTGCTAAATGTAGATGCCACGAAGATTAGATTACTTCAGTAATCTCTACTGTACTTCATGTCGACGCTAGCAATACAATTGGTTTTGGGATAACCACTGTATGTTTAGCTTAATCAGTTAAGGAAATATCCACAAGTCGACCCAGTTAAAGGCAAATTACCTACAACTTCTAATCAATGTTAACATGCGAGGCGGAGAAACGCGTTCATTTTCCACCTGAGATAGATCGGTGTCATTAAAAAGCCCACATTGATTGATATGACATGGTAGACCTAACGAAATTATTCGCAACATTTGTTTTGTGCACCATGTGCGAGCTTTTATTCAATCGCTAAGGGAAGGAAGCTCTCACACTAGACGGGCGGTGCGACGAACCAACATGCTGCTATCGGCAATCTTTTTATGTACGACCGCAGTGGAAATTACACTCTGCTAATAATAACCTACTGGCCTACAGATAAGGGACCCCAATAATAGTCGTAATGTGCGACACTCATGCTTACAGTGCACAAGCCAGCCTCTAAGCCTGCGTTAACATTAATCCGCAGTTACTTTTAATGTTTATAGATTTATCGCATATATCAATATTCCTTTCCTATGCGAGACAGCTGTTCTTCAATGTGATTTCCCAGAAGCAATGCGTTGCCTTGGTAGCTAATTTGAAGCTGCGTCATTGGAATAGAGACTGGCTTCTTTTGTCCCAGCAACGATGGCGGAGAGACGCATGGGTCTAGTTATATGTATGGAATAAGGTGATGATGTTTACAATTTGGTTTCAAGGATACTAAATTTAAACATCCTCAAAAACCTAGTAAATAACTTCAAGGTTCACCAAAAAATATTTCATACGGCACCGTTCTATAGCTTTTCCCCCTAGTAGTGCAGTACTAAACCTAAAATGCACCGTCATATCATCGCATACGGTTTGGGAAATATTGGATCTGAAGGTAAATGACTGACTTTGTTGTTGTTGTTAGATGCTTGCCGCACGTCATCAACGCATAACATATTACACGAGGTTATCCATAGCTGAGTTTTAGGCTACGAATGATAATGATTAAAACAGGAAATTAACGCTGCATTGATAGCGACAGGACATATAACGATGAAGACCGTTGTCACAATAGTAAGCTGGCAGCACTTGAAAAGCAATGTAAGCAGCAACTTTCTGCGTTGTGATATTGCAAAGAGAATTGTGGCAGATGTCGAAAATCTTATTTATATACCTCCTGGCCGAATGAGGCCCTTTGTGCTAAATTGTATTCACCAATATTCTCAGTTAGTTATTGGCAAAAATTGCCGTTTCGGACATCTAAAGATAGTGTGTACAATGTCTTCTAATATGGATATCTTACATGGAAACATCCATGCGGTGTAAACTTTTGCATTATTGCTTATTTCGGTATTAAAAATATGCTCATCTAAATGAGAATAAAATGCAGCTTAATGGCACTTGTGCACAGACCCTTACGGGATATGTCTGCTTAAATTAATCGTACTGCATATTGGAATTGAGGCATTATAAACGGGTCTAACATGAACACATCAAGGAGTATATACCTCACACTGGTTCGTCATATTCTTGACATTACAAATGTATTTCTGGGGCGCCAGATGTCTTTATCTACATCTCCAGTATGCTAACAAGAGCGATATCAACACCTGGCTGCAGCATGATATGCTAATATACTAATATTGACATATGACCGGTGCTCGAATGGTGAATAGCAAGGAATAATTTGTAAAGTGAGTTTGTCTGTGGATAATTGTCGGCCCATGATACCATGCCCGGTAAAACATATTTCATGATATTATCCTGTCGTAATCTACAGGGCATGATTCTTCCGTATAGCATGACAGGCATTCAATCACACCAATTTTAAATACTTCAATCTAGTATATTAGTTAAATGCAAATGAATAAGTTACACAATTGATGGGGCGCTATCGTTCAATATAAATGTACTACCTTTTGTTCGCTTTGCTTTTCTTTATTGACCTTTCTTTCCATAATGCTAATCGCTAATCTGGATCAAAATGGTGAACGACGATGAGCATGTCGTACATTATCAATTTTGCTATCGATTAACACGATACCCCGAACTGCTTTTACCAAACTTCCCGAAGAGATGCTGTTCACTGGCCTGCAAAGCATCCAGCTACAAAAGCAGCTATATAGCAAACCCTTCGAGAGAAGTTCCCGAACCTTCACACGCATGCAAAGATAGTATCACATAGTGTACAAATAAATAGAGAACGGCTTTTAGCAATTTGAAATTTGCACATTTTTATGAAAACTGATCTTAGCTGCAGCGAGTGTGACAGCATAAGATGCAGAGCCGTTTGATTGACTACTGAGTTGATTTTATTCGGGAGCTATGAACAAGATGAGTGTGATAGGTCAGTGTATCTGCAACAGCAATTTATGTCAGTGAACATTGCACGCCCTAGCGGTGGGCTTCAGGTTTCCAAGAACCTCTCGCACGATTGAACCGTCTGGCACATTGGCGGAATATTGCATCAATGAGTTTGGTAACACATCGCTCCCACAGTAATGTGGCGGAGTTGCAATTTTCTCTCAAGTAGTGGCAATGTGACAGATTCTACACAAGGCTTCACTGCTGACAGGCAAAGAATAAATCGTGATTATATATCAAAGGGTGTTCTGGATTTAGCAATATGTAGTGATGAGTGAGTGGTTAGAGATGGGAACTGTTTGACATTGGGAATTGGCCTGAGGAGTAAGGACTGGGAAAGGAGAACATAACGTTATACTAATGGATGGACTTCCAGGATATGAGAGAAGACTTCATGCAATCGAGGGTTTTAGTGTGATTCCAAGCACTGAGAGTATGACTCAATGTTCCGATTATGAGATCACTTCGCAAAGCGTGCGCTGAACAGTTTACCCTCTCTATGTTCAAACTTTTTTTGCGCTGAAATTTCTTGAGGGATGCAGCAGACCTCTGACCTCAAACTCTCATAAGATGACTTATTGTCATGCATCACATATTAACGGCGATTGTGTCTGTTCCCAACTGCCAGGTTATCATCATCAACAGCACAACGTTCAGCCGATTGTTTGGTTGGACCTGGATAGAAGAAAGGCATTTACTTTGACAACAAAATATGCAGCGAACAAATGTTATTGGGCATTATATAAGATACCGACGAACGACATGTTATCTATGGCTTATAAGAGTGTCACAGCCATTTTCGGGAACCATAAACTTCAATCGCTTTTTTGTTCTGAATTATGCTGATTACAAACACACTATCGAGTGTAGCATTCCTCCTTGTTAGGCTAAGGGATCCACTCCCTGATATAATCAGCTAATTGTGTTCTCTTAAATTAAAAACTTATCTGTATCGCAAGGGGATGACTGAAGGCACTATCAACCACGGCCATAGAAGGACCATAAAGTACATCTAAGCACTTAATGATCAAGCAAACCACTTGCTCTCGCGGCACATTGTATATTTAGTTGCTTCTGCCCGAAAGTTAAAGCATATAGATGGGTGTACACGAGTGTAAATATTCCATTGCGGGCACAAGGCCAATAGACGCTAGATGATTACGACAAGTATATGGTGATCGACTCAATGTTGAACTGAAAGGACTATAATCCGCAAAGATTACGCAGGCAGGTGATGTGGGGCCTCGGATATATCAACTATGGAATGAGTGGCAAGGTTGTCTGAACTGGCTGCTGTATTCCCCGGTACTATGTATGATACAGGATGTTTCACGCTTTTCTGCTACCTTTGCTATCAACCAATAAGCGCTCGGATATGTTCCGGCCTATTTCATGTAATATAAGATCTAGCAGATAATTACTAGAAGATTCTTGTGGCTTAAAACAAAGAACTTGTCATCGCGAAAGCCCTACAGCAAACACCATTAAAAATGCATTAAGCGTAAATTCTCTGGCATCAGCCTTACATTTGTAGCGGCTTCAGCCACGGTAAAGGCTCTTTATATCGTAGACTGTGTTGATAAACCTCGCCATGCGAAAGGAAACTGTTTAGTTGAACTTGGTTATCGAGTTGTCCGAGTGAATGAAGACAGCAGTCAGAGCACAACTGCCACAGCTGCTCTAGGCGTTATACATTTAATCAATACAGTCTCTTGCACCTGTCAAATGCCATGTTGATGATAAAATCGCCCTTGATGCTACCGGCTGTTCATTTCCATGCTAAACAACACTCGTCATGTTGAATTTCTTTAGGGGTTTCATCGCTGTGATGAGACGACAAACGTGAACCCACACTAATAATATGAAACGGATTCTATCGAGGTGTATATTAAGACATTCGCCATAACATATGCAGTGTCCAAAGTCAGTAGCTAAGAGATAAAATCAAATGATCGCTGCACCGACCGGCGACAGCAACCTATTTGATGTGGTCAGGCATCATAGGTTACGTATGCAGAGCCCTACGCTATTACAGGAGATGCTTACATAAATCATCATCTTAAATAATGTGAGGGACAATCGCACTGATAGATAGTTTTGCTATTCCAAAGTGCATGTTACAATATCAATGCTGTGAAACTGTGAAACTTTCTACTCGGCCGACAAATAAAAATCAGCACTATCGATTAACTAGAAAATAAAATGGCATAACAAATAGAAGGCTTTTGGAAAAACCAAACGTTCGGAAACAGCTGATTAATAGTTATGATTGGCCCATTTGACACAAGCGCATTGCAACACCGATTGTAAAACCTTTCTTTCAGTGCCTGTGCTAGTTCATCACGAACACTCAATAATATACTTGTAACGTGTCTGCTGTGCTGACCAATGTGCAACCACAGAAGAGTGCTCTTTCATCTTAAATCAGCTGCCTAAATGATTTTCTGTTTATGCAAGCGATAGGAAAAAGATATCGCTGGCTATCAAATAGAAGATCCATGACAAAGCATTGGCTCTGCCATGCGATTTACAAAATCGGCTCCAGTGGTTACTCTACGGATTACGGCCATCGCTCTAGGCTTGATATAATTCATAATCAAGAGCACACCACACTGGGGATATTCGTTGTCCACAGAGCCGTCCGACTTAAGCTAAATCACCTTAAGCCACGATTTCAGCAGTCACCCAGAGTCATGGTCTGAATAACAACGTCGATAGCGCCAACACCAGCGCCTAGATTACAACCGAAAGCTCGATGAGCGATTGCAGTATGCAGCCGAGCGACAGGATTTGATTGCTTCAATTGCTATTTTCACGGCTTCTCATGTAGACATCGGAAAATGTTCAATACAAAAGCATTTTGTACATATAAATATATATACATAATTATATATATATATATATATATATATATATATATATATATATATAGAGATATATATATATATATATAAATATCTATAGAGATTTAGAGAGATATATAAATAGAGAGATATATATAAATATAATATATATAGATATAGATCTATATATATTCTATATATCCCTTTATCTCTATCTATATATATCTCTATCTTTATCTATATCTAAATATATGTCTTTCTATCTCTCCCTATATATCTTTATATATATCTGTATATATATATATATCTATATGTATATATATATATATATAATTATGTATATATATTTATATGTACAAAATGTTGTGTTGTGTTATAATGAGAGTGTGGACCTTTTTCGAGAGAATGTATAAAAGGAGGTAGCAAACATCTGACCTTACATTCGCACAATGTAACTTAAATGCAGTGTCCTGCACACAAACGACGCATGTCACACTTCCTGACTGCCAGGTCACCAGTATGGAATGTACCATCGACGGTTAGGTGAACACGAAATAAAGGGTAATGCGGCCACCCTGACAGCAGAAGATGCAACGAACAAGACTGAGCATTATATAAGATACGAGTTAACGATACGCTGTGGCTTGCTAGTAATGAGAACCACCGGAAATCCTGGATGCAAATAAGTATCACTCTCTTTATGCGCGGAATTGAAATGACTTCATACATATGCGCTAGTCAACCTACTGCAATATTGCTTTTAGTTAAGCAAACTTTAACACAAGGAACAGCTCTCCGAGAGAATCAGCTGAAATTGTTCTCGTGGACGTAAAGCAATGCAGATGCGAATCCCAAGGGGATTATGGAAATCATCGAGAATAACTATTGTTGAAGGACCAATAATTACTTTTCTGTGCTAAACGATCAAGCGCTATGTTGGGGTCACAATGCCGAATGGAAATACAACATTGTAATTAGAATATGGTGATTGATTCTAGGACAAAAGCGGATGTTGTATGCCTGAAATGGCGACTGGATAAACTCAGCAATGAGTGACATGCTTCGTCGCGGCTGTCTGTAGTGCCTCCTGATGCTATAATCCAGGATTCCCATGTGGGTTCGATCCCAAGGGGGTGAAAACCTCCCCGTAACTCGGATGATCACGTCAAATAGCGGTACTGTCTCTCAAACGGGATGCACCCGACCCGATAGCTCATGCAATAGTACCGTACTGGATCTCCATCCAAGCGCCGTGGGTTTTGCAGCCCGGTCTGGGCATCGGGTTTGTGCCCCGGGGGCGTTGGTACTTGAGGGGAGCTGTCCAAGCATCACAAGCATCCTCATCCATTATCGTCGCGATATCACGATAGTAGTTGAAAGTGACGTAAAACCCTAATATTAACTATTACAATCCACTAATGACCGTGTTGTTTCATTCGTTAGCACTCGGTGCGGTCATTACGCCAGGCGACGTTGTCATCTAGTCATAACAACGGTTTAGTTTCCATTTGTGGCATCAACAATATATTTCTAGTGGCTATAGCTACGGTGTGATGCTTCATATTCAAGAAATCATATTGTCTAGCTTTACTGCGTTATTCAGGCTATTTAGATAAGCAAGATGGCGGTAAAGACGTAACTACAACAGCTGAGCAAGCCGTTATATCTATCACCAGAACATTTTTCCAGTTTCAGACTGGGTCTTAACATCGGTCCGCACATCCTTCATCTTCTGTATTTTTTATACCCATCGAAATCAGCCCACCGGGCTTTGCCAAAGTGTCCTGTTGGCCAGTCCGCCTCTGCAGTCTCTTGAATCTTTCAACTATCTTTTGATGATTGGTTGGTCCTCGATGTGACTGTCTGCTCGTTTCGTTGCTATACAACGATCGTGAAGTTCTGACGACTAGAAGCTTAGATTGTCTCGGCTACATCCATGATTGTGGTTGCCGCGAGCAGTTACATTATAATGCGCACATCTGCGCACATCTCACATATCTATGTGAGAAATAGTTTTGGGATCCACCAAATAGCATAATATACGAAGCAGGAGTGGATAAATGGCTGCAATGGGTGGTTGGTTTGTGTTGGTTATCGCATGGTCACGTGGGTGATAGGGGGAAACATATGGGGAAACATGCGATAACATACTTATCACGATGGCACCTACACACAATAATCAAGCACGACGCTGTCTCCTAATAATGATATTCAGCATGAACCTATGTTATCTATGGTATCTGTCTGGGACCTGTAAATATGAAAGGTAGTCCCTTAATCCCCCATTTGGCCTCAGCTGCCTGTCATGATGGTTTCAACTATAGGAGATATCGGAGATTTTTTCGACGCCAGTGATTTTGAGACGGATTAAAGTGTTCCTGATTAGAATTTGCTTCGATTGTTATTTGCGTGAGACTTGTAGAACCTTTCCAACTCCGGCAATCAGTGCTCCGCCGACTTCGTCGTTGTCTGATGCTAGTATCACTGTAGCGCAGTAGACACGGCTCGGCAGGTGTTACAATTTCGCGCCTCAGCATGATTCCGGGGAGATGGGATAATACCGTGACTTCCCGATGAGCGATACGCGACCAGATTAGCAGCTGGCAAGCAAATCACTCTTGAGAAAACCTTCTTTATAAGACTTGCAAGGTGTGCGTGATATTAAGAACCACCGTAGTGCCATGTTAGAGCAGCGTGCTCTGTGAGGGACCTTCTCAAATGAAGTTGTTTCTCGGTGATATATCGACACGGTTGCAGATATCGCATGGCAAACTGGGCGTTTGAGGCGATATGGGAGAAAGACCGAGCTTTTTCTCGAGCTCTGATTGGCTGAGAGTAGGGTGCCATGCGATAAGTGCGGTTGGCATGCAGCAGGATAGTAATAATCTCACAACATGCCGAAGCATCATGTAGAGATTTTTGTCGAACACAATATCAGCGACTTTTGTCCAGAGTAAGACTTTGTAATGCGCCAGGTAGCAGATACCAGCGGATATCATATAAACAGCGTGGATATTTGCTTGAGTTAAAATGTGCACGAGTGCAATCACGCACACAGAAATTCACTAGTACACTATTACTATTGCATCATGAATCACTCCATTGACTATATCACACAGGACTATATAACGCAATTATTGACCTTATAAGTGCTAACGATGTCTATCTGATTCTGGATCTCATTTAATGTATTCACTTTCTTCACCAAGGTTATACTACGGTTACACAAAGTAAAGTAAGATAAATATGTTTAAAAATAATACTTAAACTGAATTAATCAAATGGTTCGCCGATATATTACAGAATAACGAACAAATAAATTTATTGCTGTCATATGCATTCCGAATCTCTGAGACAACATACTGTTTACACCTTGCTGCAGTGCGTGATAAGGGATACCCGCGCAGCCTCTGAGACTCACAGATCACAGAGTTGCATTAGATATGATTACCCCAGTCTGAGACGCCTATTCAGCCAATAAAAGTCAAAGCGTGTATCGCCTGCCGAGGAAACGAGCCAAATTGACTGGTGTATCGCTGTGTCGCCTCTGCTAGTTGGAGCGAGAGCATTGGACGATATCTCCCCTTTGTAGATCGTATGATGGCCGTTAGGCAACTGCAGTCACATCGTGACTGGCTCCCAGAATAATTCCTCCAGTGTGTTTGAATACAGAGCCGTACTCGACTGAGTGACTTCGAAAAAATAACTGCTCTACAACCCTGGTTGCAAACAACGGTCGGCAAAATATGGGACAACTTATAGCTAAGAGAGGGTAAAACAGACTGAGTGTTGCACGGTTCGTTCAAATGCTTTTTGTGCCCAGTACAACTTCAATTATTCGGTTATATGTCTTGAATTATCGCTTCCCATTCGCAAAAGTACTTCTCCATACAAGAACATCCGATGGTCTATTAATTAGCCGCGCTTGTGCTGTTCACATGAATGTCTCCTATTATGGCCGGCATATCCGTTGGGGTTCATCGTGGACACACCGCACGTGTCTAACAATACTTTCTAAAGCTGCAATACAACTTTCTCGCCTGACGCTGATCTTTATAGACCTATTCCCTACTATGCTAAGCAATCCTATTCAGTAAACTCGAGTGCAATCGGCAAACTCGCTCCACCTTAACAGTCTAACTCTCCGCCGCCTTCTGTGATGCCCACCTGTCTTAAACTGTCCATAATTCACTTCCGCCTGTGCTGTCAACTTCTCAACCTGCTTCTTCACCTCTTCCTACATCGTCCACATCTTCATGTGCTCTTTCACTGTCATCTGTTTAACTCTTCCTAAACGATCCAGTTTTTCTTCTCCCTCCTGTATCTCACGCCCTTGTGCCCGACATTTATTAGGGCCAACCTAAAGCAAACACTCAAGTCGCACATCTTTTTCCTGCAAGACACACCAAAGAAACCGACCCTGATATGAGCTGAGCGCAAGAGTATTCACGCAATCTGTGTATGCCACATCTGCTGTAAACATACTCACATGGCGCATTGATGTCGGGTTTAGGGGACATCGTAATCTTTTCCCTGACATATCTCTTAATATGGTCGACCGTTTGAACACGTAACCATCCATTCCCCAGAGCAAGTCACCATTCAGAGGTGGGAAAAATGTCTGTTTTGGGTGATAGTATAAAATGAGGATGCGACTGTTAACAGACACAGTAGTAATAATGATGGGCTCATTAGGTGAATGTATCTCTTACAACATGTTCTATTTCCACGCGCTCTCGTGCAGCCTATCTCGTCATGACATTCAGCGAGCTATTTTCATAGCATGCTCAAGGCATATTCCAGTGATCTAGGAAAACATTAACTATTAACGACTGTAGGTGAATATTTTAAGCGTATCCCCAAAAACGAAATACATTTACCCATGTTATCACGTGTCCACGGCTTATATTTATGTCTGGAATATAACGTGATTTGTTGAGCCCGATAAAGCCTCACTGTATAAGGAGTTCGTTGCGTCCACGAATCGTTGCAGCGTTTTGCGGTGAAAATGAGAAAAATCGATCTGTTGCTATATTTGACTTGAGGTACAACATAATGAAATTCACCGGTGAACGTTTCAGATGGAATTGATACCATACTAAACAAGCAGTGTGAATTGTCGAAGCATTATCTGGATATACAAACTGTCTCTGCAGCGATGGAAAACGCTTGCATTACAGCGATAACATTACGGAGATAAGCAAAAATCATCCAAAGAAGTGGTCATAAAGACGACACGAGACGATTGACAGACTGAAATATCGACGAGCGTTGTCTTGTCGGGTTGCATATTACGAACGACATTGCATGGTGAATTGTTCTGCAAATGCGTGATAAGTTTTAGGCCATCCTACAACCAAGGGGCAGCTTCTCAGTCGAGAGTACGGTGATAGCTTTATCAATAGTAAGCTTCATACACTAGAGCGTCACTCAGTGTGTGCCCAAGTTTCTAAAAGTCAAGTCAATGCCTTGTCATTACAACTGGATCCCAGTACTGCGTGCCGCAATATTCCCTTGATGTCTAAGCCGGTGATTACCGAACGTAATAACAGAATATTGGAACACTTCTATTGCGATCCTCATGGAAGTATATTGATGTGCACTTTAATAAGTCGAGCGATATCTGATTTATTGAACATTTCTCTTGAATTCCACGATGCGAACACACTGATTAATTTGTCAGATAGCACGCGAGTGTTAAATTTGTTAAGTAAGTTCCCTTTTAGTACGAGCGATGCTCTGTGATTTGTTAATCTACAGCACTGGATGCAATATTTGTGCTGCAGTACAGTATTCTACAAGCATAAATGTGGTTCATCAGTTGGTGTAGAATGCTTATGGTTTTGCCTCAATAGAATAATTTAACAGACCAAATTCTTAGATGCGCAGTTTAGATCGGGGGATGACGTACGGAGCAGTATCACGTGTGTTCTCTTAACCGCTGGACCTTTTGTGTGTCCTTTCATATAATTTTTTAGAAACCCAAGAACGTCGAATATGCAGTAGACATCCGCATGATCAGGATTAATTGGTGGCTCAGCCAATGATCATGCACATATCCAAGCCTTGAAGACCGTAACCAATGTATGCTCAATTATAGCCGAACTTCTACTGTTATAATCCAACATTTATGGGTAGTATTTTAGTTTCTTAAACCACAACTCTCTCTTTCCACCTGCCATTGGCGATTTTAGGTATAAAATTAAATTTGCAGACCCGAGTATCTCACCAGGCAACAATTCTAGGGAAGCCTTGATATACTTACGGGCTGCATCAGTATAACGAAGCATCACACAGATAATAGCGAAATACGAGATTTAATGATACTAAATATGATCCGAGCTACAATATAAGAACACTATCGCATAATAAATGGGGCACCCGATGCCGTTGCAGTAGGTATACCTCTGTGAACCATAAAAGTCACCCTAAGTGGAAGATGTTGAAGTCGGCATCGTGTTTTTAGAACCGTGTGGTGTCAGACTCTAGAGACTAAAAGATTCCCCTAAAGTACCGTTAATCACAATGCATCCGCCAAACAAAGTGATCCTTGCGAAGATGATGACAAAGATGAGGATGATTACGGCGACAGTGATGAAAATGATGATGATGATGATGATGATGATGGTGATGATGATTATGGTGATGATGATGATGCTTATTATATAGATGATTAATATTAAGACGAATTAGGGATATTCCAAGTGTTTAAAGTTGCACCAATACATGTGACTGTTTGATTATTTTTACTAACCCGTAGATGCAATTAAATAAGCCAGTTACCAGAAACTAACACATCTGCAATGTGTCTGTGCTAAAATTCAACGCATAGCTTGACGCCATTTTAGAGAGCAAACAAAGAGTATAAGACTATATTATGAGACTAAGAGGTGGCTTTAACTGTCTCATCTAAACTACAACTTACAATCGATGCTACCAAGAATATATTACAGACGCTGACGCATGTCAAACTTTTCGCGGGAAATTCAAAGCATAGCGTTTTCTGGCTGTCGCTGTGGTGAGTACACAGAAATATGCGGTCAAGGTGTAACTGGAGGTACTTCATTGAAATAACCCGGAAGTGATTATTCTGACAGAAGCACCAAAATTGCCACTCCCGCAGATAATATATCACGTGTTGAAATAACATGGAGGGATAATGCTATCAGGTTGATAAGGCTCCTTTGCAATATGATATGATCAATCCATCATTGTCTTGATAATATGGTCATTATCATATTCCCTCCAGCAGGCAGCATAACACAACACAATCTAGCATCAGTCTACCATGATTATGATTCGCAGGATGGAACTTGCATGTCTCCCGGGAACCGTCCTGTTATTCCATCGATCTCATTGTGTGCAATGAAGCGGGCTGGGTAGGGGCATGTTAACAAAACAAAGAGAGCGTGCTTCTTGACAGCATGAAATATAGGGCTTTATTTCAACACTACTATTACATTCGACAAAGCTGAGCTGTCAGACGGCTATAAAATGGCATCATATATAGGGAACTACGGGCATATTTGTGCTCTACCTTTCTATTTCACGAATGCGATCGACATTGTTATCAATAAAAACTACCTGGAATGACGGTACTGCTAACTATTGTTTTACTACAAAGGTAAGCGCTTATTGCACTGGTACTTGATATATCTCTGTATATACGTTTATTACTATTAACCAATCATCAGCGTGCCAGGTTCGATGTCTTTCTGCCAAACGAATCGTCTGTGCACCACTCTAGAACGCGAGTGGAGTAACGGACAACAGATTATGGCCACAGCTGCAGTGAATATTACTTGCCTGCTCTATTATGCAGATTTTAAAACGCTTTTCGTTAGCTTACTCTAGTTAGACGTCGGGACCGGTACATTTTAATGCAATTCAGATGGGCTGATTCAGGATTGTTCTTGAATTCAATGAGAGTCCAGCTTGGCCAGTTGACTTTACATTTAACACTTTTCTATGATGCATCGGATGGCACTATTGATGGACAAGACTATAACTATACTCCTCCTGTACAGCCATTATGCAGTATTTGCGCTGTTGCATTATTTAGCAAGACAATCTCGCGTTTCACATAATATTGGTTGAACTTTGCGAACCGAGTCTCGTTAATAAAGTGCAATGCATTTGAGGTAACACTATTCATTTCCATGGTACATAGCATGCCATATTGTAACATTGTTCTGGAGGATACAATGATTTAATTTGCAGGAATAATCTACAGAGTGGTTAAACCAACGGGCTATGCGTACTTCAAATGTGGCATATTAGATACAACAATTTGAAAGAAATAACAAATACAATAAATTAACATTAGTTCAAAAGTTCGTATAGCGAAGGTGGAAGATCAACATTGATCTATCATGGAACTGACACCCTAGGTGAGGAGGTCACATCCAAATCCCAAACTTATTGCGATGAGTTGATTTCATGGCAGCCTCTTGTTGTACTTTTATTAGAGGCGTGCGCGCACAGGCGATAAAACCAGCGGTCTCCTCTATTGTGTTTGACTATATATGACAAATATCGATGCTCTTTGATGTAGCAAGGTGTGCAATCAATTTACCACCTATCGAGCGCTATCAATGAACAAATTATCATGGGTTCAATGCATAATAATAGTTAAGTGGCAGCCCTATATGGGTGGATACTTGGCGGACACATGAGTGTAGGTACAAATAGGTCCATGTGTATGTGCATATATCTCCATGGATCACATAAAATGGGCACGTTTAGATTCTGATTCGATTAAAGAGATGCCAACTGCTACCACGCATGATATAATGGACCCTAACTCAAAACAAAGGTAATTTTTACCGCGTTATGACGAGGCCGGTTTAAATTATCGACATTTGCGAAATAATAGCGTTTTACCTAGCATCTTCAATCGAACATGGCTCAATAATCGCTTCTTCACATGAATTCGATCCATCTCAAAACCAATTCAAAAATGTGTAACCTCGTACATGTAACGTTACAGCTACGAACTCGAACAATGTATGAATGGACAGAAACACCAAACAAGGGATTTTATTAAAATAATAGTAACACGTTCTTCAAACATTACATAGGAATCGTTGTAGAGACGACGTATTAACTTCCACAGCAAGTTCGCGTTGACTCTTGGGGCTTGAGGCCGGCCTGGCTAGATTGCTAATATAGTTAAGTCTGACGTTATGAGTGCTACGTCCCAGAAATTGGCAATTACTGGTTACATCATCTTCAAAGTTCATAGATTGTCTGTGTAGTTGTGGCCCCGTAGAGAACATGATGGTCCCGTCCACGGCCGCGCGGGATTCGAATTATAATGGAAGTGATGTTATAGCTGGCTCGTACAATTGCCTTCAGACATTTAACTCCACGTGTACGATTTGTTAAGAAGCATTCTTTTATGATATTTGTTAACATTTAATAGGCCTATACTGGATGAGGAAGCAGTTTGATCCCCTTTTACCAATAGTGATATAAAACATGTTGTCAGCAGAATGATCGCTAGTGATCTAATGGTGCTGTTCTAACACAATAGAGCGACTCGCATTGTGCTCTACATGTGATGACGTCGCACCTACAATCAAATAGGATATCATCATTTACGCTTGCGCTGAGCCGGCATGGTTTCAGAGCATTGATAGATTGCCCTAGAACATGTAAGGGACTGCGTCCAGGCAGTTGCCATTACATCGTTAAGGAAACACTTTTGTTAGGTTGCAAATTGCCTTCTCCGAAATCATTACATTACATCATGTTACACCGTTATTTCGAGCGCTTACATATTGCTAACCTATGTATTATATGCTGGCCCTATAAGCATTCATGTTACAGTGCAGAAGTCTGCCACTCCATGCATTATTAAACAGATAAATTAACTGATGTAACTCGTTATTCCCTGTGAATAATAGATTACACCTTCACAAAAACTTCTACAGGGAACTGGGGCAATTTGGGACAGCACACGGGCGCTCTGTGTTTTCAGACAGCATCGATGCAATAACAAATACCAGTTAGAACGGATAGTCGTAATCAGATAACTGGTTTATTGCATTTTTCAGGCTGTAATATTCTCCCACAAAAGTGTGTGTAATTGTCTTGCTCTGCTTGACAGTATGCTCAGCAGCACAACTAGTAATCGATGGAGTTAATCGTTTGATATGCACTAAACCTCCACAGCATAACGTGAAGCTGACTCTGACATATGTCTGCCGACTGGGCGGCAGATGGACTTCCCATCTGTATCCAATGGATGTATAATCCAGATCACGGATCATAACAGAGGCATAACCCAGCTCAGTGCACTGTGACACAGCATGTAAACCACAAGTACGTGGATACCGGCAAACGTATCCTTGGTTATACTGTTTGAAATCCGCAAGAGTATTGCAATTTGAGAGGGACGTCAAAGATCGTCAGAGCCCCAAAGGCACCCTCTGTCTCAGGCATCATTTCTCTTCTGGCTTAATTGTTGCCCTGTCGAGACGCTGCACAGCAAGTAAAAGATTTCGGCTAACACGTGTGTGTGACATTATGCACATGCAAGAACGAGCTGAATGCGTTTTCAGGTGACTTATCGGTTCGTAAAATTGCGAACGAATTGCCCCAGCCTATATTGAATTCGTCAAGCAAACTCGGGCATGAATATAAGTGAATCGTACCTGCAGTTGCCCTGTACTGCAGGGTGGGCGAATTTTCCGTGCGGCGGTTCTAGAAGAAGACAGGTCGTTCATTGGCTTAAAACGTTGCCAGTCTTGACCATTACTAAAGATTTCAAGTCTCATGGAACGAATGAATGCCGAAAGTATAAGTGTTTGCGGTAGTAACTATTTCTGACTGCCATGGCAGCAATGTGACTGCATGATTGTATATACTGAATATAGGATGATTCGAAAGGTCGGCATTCGTCGCAATTGCCTGAATTCGCCACTCACGAAACACTGCCTACTGTAGTGGACAATATTCTGATAGGAATAAAATTGCACGTTTGATTTTAAAATACGAAAATGATCGTAAACCCACAGATATAATGCGGAACCGCTTCTTTTACAGCATATATTTAGATGTGCGACATTTTGGGATTGCATGTTTTGCACATCAAAGCAGTGCTATGGTGTTATAAAACATCATGTACAGATCAGCAATATACGTTGAAAAACGTGCACATACAGACGGATGGAGATAGCTGATGATTAATTCATATCTGATTTCATGTTGAATAAAATGCACGGTCGATTCTGAAAAGAATGACGTAGCAATAACAGATATGCTGGAGATTATTAGCTATTCATCTCGACTATTGTCAAGACAATTAGAGATTGGAGTATTCGATGTATTTGCTGAGCGAAACAATGCCATCATTGTTGTGCCATCACAAAGATTAATTTTCACTTTCAGTAACTTTACTTCGGAATGAACTGTGAATTTGTGATTGCAAAGGTTCCCTAGCACACACCATTCAAATACAATATGCTTAATTCCATAAATTCGTGCAGCATTTAGCAATGACAGCTGTGGCAAATTATTGGCAGTGAAGAAAGCATTCTTAAAACAATGTAATTGATTCAGCTCATCCAGCCTCGTCGAACGTTTCCGCTCGCCGTACTCTGTCCATCTCCACCTTCGTCAGCGCTTTCTGCCTCGCAACACCCTCCAATGCAGTCAATCTTCTCACGTTGCACACCTCGTTACATTACCGAATAGGAAGATGCTTTGACAAATGTTCCAGTTGCACATCGTGTTTTGCTAGCCACACGCAAGGAATCGAGCCCGATATGATATGTGCGCGGGGACATTTCTACAAGTATTGATGCTATCTATTATATGTCACATATACTATATACCTAATCACATGATGCATTTATCACAGCGCCAGAAGACGTTGTAATCTGCTCCCTCATTCATCTCTGAACACGGTTGCATATTAGAGAAAGTAATCATTCGTTTCCCAGAGGAACGCATGCCACCATTCTGAAGCAGAAGGAGGTTCGCTTTAGCATTAACAGGTTCCTGGATGAGGGAGGACGGCTCGCTCACGAACGCCCGTAAATACATCAAACTGGGATCGCATTCAATATACATTTATTATGCGGACATTACATGAACCGCTCATGACACATTCAACTTCTTAAGCACTTTTTGCATTTTTTTTTCATGGCGCAATCCAATCGAAGATTTACAAGTGAATCATTAAGGAGTTTTCGTAGACAATCACTTTGCGACGTATTACACTGTTTATTCTTGTAATCTAAAAGAGTGGCCGCTCTTTGTGTACCTGCCTTTAAGGAGCCGCTATAGGATATTTAAGAAATCTACCATTAGAAAAAGCATTGCTATAGTATCACTGGTGTTTCATATTCATTATGTCTAAAATAAAGGTAATGCGTTTTGTCGAACATTATCTTCAGGTGTTGGGATCTTTATAGTTCTTCAGCGCGTCCATGCATTTCAGCAATGAATTGCTGCATTATTGACAAATCGAGTTGTTGCTTGATCTGACTTGCGGTACAATATGATGACAGTGACCACAAAATGTCGCTGATATTATATTACAAACGCTATTGTGTCAGACAAAACAGAGTGAATTATTCAAGCGGACTATTCCATACCTTCACAAGTATATGTGCCTGTAACTAAGCAGATGCTTACATCTAGTGGCTGCAGTGGCGCGTTGATAACAAATAAAGCTGTATTATTTTGTTTAATATATTCGCGTGAACGGTGCTGGTAATTGGCAAACATAAGGCTATTTACAGCACAGGATGGGAGGTGTCACGAGCAAGAAAAACTGGTCGTTGCGATGTGTAAGCTGGCATACGGCCTGCGCGATTCGATCTTCAATTGAGGCTAAGTAGTCGTCGACATTCATACAATCAGTCTGTCTATATCAAGCCGATCACAACACAAATGTCAATTGCACATGATACATCGTGTAAGGAATACTATAACTGCATAGCATAGTATGGACACATGGATTCGTTATCCATTAACTGTCGTGAGCGGTATAGTACGTAATTAGTCCCAGTGCACTTGTTTAATATGCCGATTCAACGCTTCGTTATTGAAACAATTCCATCAACTCCATAATTTATTCTTTACTCAACTTGGTATCGATTACGAATATAATAACGGAATATTTAAACACACTTATGGTCCTCTTCATAGAAGTCTATTGTGATGATGATGATGATGATGATGATGATGATGATGATGATAATTATGATTATGATGATGATGACGACGATGATGATAATTGATGATGATATGATGATGATGATGATGATGATGTGTCCATTTGTTATACGCAATTTTATGTTCATTCCTATGCGATGTGCACTTCAATGATGCGGACAGACAGAATAATATATAAGGATTCTATTTAACCATGTTTGTTCCCTTTTATCAAGCGCCGTGATTGAATGTGATATTTGCGCTTCAGAACAGTATCCTGTGTGCACATTCAGGATCATGCGTTGCTGCAGAATGTGCATTATCTCTCTTCATCAGGGTTACTTAACTGCGACGCTCAGATCGATGCGCGATATACAAAGCTGTAAAACATTAGCTACCATTATTGCTGTACGTCATATGTAATTGTGCCGCTTCATAACTTTATCGCAACTTATAATGCAGTATATGTGCACCTTTAATAATAGGTGCAAACGGCGGACGTGGTAATATTAAGGCGCATGTCCCGTTTAGTGTAAATGAGGCGTTGAATCGTAATCTATGTTGTGTTAAGTATGATGCATGGATAATGCCTCGTTAAATGAATATAATGGAGAATAACGTTACGAGCTGCACAGAACAAATACAGGGTCGCACCAGAGCCATGAAATCCGACAATAAGAACGCGTGTCCCTTTGTGTCTAAGTCTGTCCAACGGTCGTTTACCGGCGATAACAATGCCCTAACGCCTGCATTATTTATCAAGACAATCTCGCCTTCCCCGTGTTTTTGTTCTTGCACTATATACAACGATGTCTAGAGACTACATTCTACCGAGAACCGGTCTAATTTACGAGGCGAGCAAATATCATTGCATTGCAATTATAAAAAGAAATGTGATATGTATTCCGTGACTACAGACGTCTTAGGCTGCGGGCAGTCGGCAATTTTATATCTTTTGTCACATAATGGAATGTAAGAGTATCGTAAAATTACCATATACAGTATTGATGTCAAACGAGGCAAGCAACTGTGCCTTTAGTGTGATTGAAAATATGCAATCATCAAACATAAGAAAACGAGATTCTAGAAATTCAAACACACACTAGATATCTATGAGGAAATATTCTATTTCAATACCTAGCATATAACCAAGGTTAATGAAGATTTATTCTAGACTGTCAGGTTTCACAAAGCTGAACAAGCTTTTAAACGAAAATAATTGAAGTACGGACCAGGGAACGCACGTAAGATTGGTCGAATAGATGAACATGACAACTGGTCATACAAAGAAAGAAGACCACAGGGTTGGTTTAAATGCAACCAGCTGATCAGTTGACATGTTTGTGTACAAACAAAAAAGACGCTTCGCATCAATAAACTGTACAGCGAATGTTTCGCGAAGCCATTGCAGGAATATATGGAACTGACATCAGCTTAAGGCAGCCAAAGTCGTCTTAATGAGCCTCGTTTGATGGGATGCCAAGTTTTACAGCTGATGATTATTTATCAGTGTATTTGGTTTACCCGTAATAAACATCGCAAATCGGATATGACATGTGACGTGGCTCACACTACATATCGCCTATGTATATAAATAGTACTTCATGTGCAGGGATCTAAATGCAGCCATACAAACTATTCACATTTCCATAGTTTCAAATGCTTACAGGAATTACATAGCCATCAGCTCATCGCTGCAGAACATGTTGCCTTCCCCTTTCCGTATTAATTAAGTATCGCATCTAGATAATGCCCGATCGTAACCATCTGCTAACCTTGCCCAAGAGCCTGTAATAAAAGCGCATACAGTCCGTGTATGTGGATATGACTGGAGCAATCTACGGTCGATGCTGTCAACTGTGTTATTGATGAACATCCTAGCGATTTTCACTGATGTATTGTACGGCACAGTTAATGTGACCAAACTGCTATCTTGCAGCCATTATTTGACACCATGTCTCTCGTCTGGTCTGCATTATTTATCAGACAATTCCGCGTTAAACATGATATCGCCCGTACAAATAACAGCATGAAGTCTGTTTCGCAGGAGTGCATAAGAGTGATTGAAATAGACATAATCCTAAGAAGGAAAACATAGCCAACAAAACTCAAATGTTCAGTTACCCTCAAGCTCTGGAACTCAACTGTACAAGTATAATGGTATTCATTGTTTACAATGTAGTCAGGAAGCTTTTGCATTTGACACAATATCATTATATTGGTATAACCTGTATCCTACGCCGTATGATTGTGCCCATAGAAGCGTAATAACAATGACTCGCGATGCAGCAGGGTGTGTCATCATGTTTGCTTTTAATGAACATCGTGATCATACTTTTGTATAAATGTATAGCAGTTGCATCTGTTTAATACAGCCGATTGCGTTCCTTAGCTATAGCTTGATGGCAGACCCATATGGTTTGAGACGTAGCGGATTCATATGTGTATGTATATATGTATTTATGTCCATTTGTATGTGCATATATCTCCCAGAATCGACTTAAAGCGGGCACATTTGGCCACTGATTCTATAATAAAGATGTCAACAGCTACCACGCTTGATATAGTAGGCACCTAACTCACAACAATGGACATTTTTTACCGCTTTATACGACGGCCGACCAAGGTCATGGTCATTCGCGAAATAATAGTGCTTCACCTAGCATCTTCTGCCAGACCCAGCTCGCTTTCCGTTCCTTCATATGAATAGGCTTCATATCAAAACAACTTGTTGCGTTTACGCCTACCTGCGTTTTGTTCGATAATCTTTGACTGTTAGCTATCCGAGTGTTTGAGGACACTTTAAGCCTGGCGCGATCGGCACAATGTATGCCTGGGAAAAATTACCGGCCATAGACATGCAAAACGTCTCTGCATAGTAGGATTCAGCATGTTACGATTTTAAAAGCTCAAAGTAAAGAGCTCTGTTAAGGATAACATAGGTATCACTCTGGTGACGAGGTATAAGTTTGCACATACCAAGTTGTAACTGGGTCCATCGTATTTTAAGGTCACAATAGCTGCATAGTCGCAGGCCCCTTAAAAGCAACAATATATATTGGTCATTGCTTTGTTCTACACAGTAAGCTGATACACCTGGCGTCAAGCATTTAATTCAGCATGTGATGGGAAATGTTCCATATATATATATATATATATATATATATATATATATATATATATATATATATATATATATATATATATATATATATATATATATATATATATATATATATATATATATATATATATATATATATATATATATATATATATATATATATATTATTTCATCAAATTTCATAAGAGTGAAGTAACTATAACACCGTTGGTGATAACGACTAATATCGCAGTATAAATTCAATAATTTAATCACTCTGTTATATTGAAACACAACCATTTACAGTGTGCTCTGGTGGTGACATAGCAAGCAAAATCACAGCGCTGAACAGCCGTAGTATCAGACTATGGTTAGATCCCATCAAGATAGGATAAGCCGGGATCACATCTAGGTGATTATCACTGCATCGGCCAAGGAAATATTTATCAAGTGTACAATCTAACCAAATAAATATACATCTTCACAACTCATATCCAGCCCGCAACCTTCAGTGGCTGAATGTCAGAACATGAGAACAATTGTTGATTCCTATCGTGCACTAATAACTTAGCCCAATCATAAAACAGTGCGTTATCATATCACATCTTCTATGATCCATGAAAACAATCAACAATGGTCATTCCACACATTAGAATTCCTTTCCTCTGTGACGCTGGGCGAGACGGGACAGATAGACCAAGTGACCAGACGGGTCACAAAATGGCCTAGCCGTCGTGATGTGTGAAGAGATAAGCAAACAACAACTTAGTCCGTAAAATAATCAGTTCGTGAGGGTCATATAGCTAGTGGACCTTGTAGAACAAGGCGTGGCCAGGTTCCCCGACGAAGTGTGGAGGCTCAGTGATGACCACCTTAATGCTGTCGTCACCATGTGGCAACATGCATACGCACACATAAGTTTCTTTCAAAGCACTCGTATCTTACATCCGTCGTCATACGACGTATATTTACCAGGTACTGCCAGGTATATAACGCGGTTACCGCCTTCTTGTTATATGACCACGTCGGCCTTATTGCCTTTACAGCACAGAAGAATGCCACCCCAGACGTAATTAGATTCCTCTTACCTGTAAGTCCCTGTATATCATACATTACACTCCAGTGACCGATCAATTACAGGACCACGTTGGGACAGCGCTCCGAAGCGGTGCAACCTCTTAACCTCTTTCAGACAGCGTTAACGCAATGGTAAATACCAATGAAAATGGATTGTTGCAGTTAATCACCACAATGAATTTTCCGGGAGTTTAGAGCTTCTAGTATAATGCTTATTATTTATCTATTTTATATCCCTTATGTGTGTTCAAATATATATCCAAACATAACCCACAAAGGTTCTATAAGGCAACTTTGCGTGAGGTTGATGACCGTGACCTATGCTTGTGTCGATTGGGCGGCAGCCCAGCCTTCAAAATCTACTCGCTCACTTTCCCAGACAACATGAGTAAGGCGGCCCAAAGTGGCCCTAACTGTCTCAGACAACATGAGTAAGACGGCCCAAAGTGGCACTCACTGTCTCAGACAACATGAGTAAGACGGCCCAAAGTGGCACTCACTGTCTCAGACAACATGAGTAAGACGGCCCAAGGTGGCCCTCACTGTCTCAGACAACATGAGTGAGACGGCCTAAAGTGGCCCTCACTGACTCAGACAACATGAGTAAGACGGCCCATAGTGGCCCTCACTGTCTCAGACATCGTTTCATGTCTGACTTACCCCATGTTAAGTCTAGCCGGTGGAAGGAAAGAAACGATTGTGGTCGCTAGACAGCCTGAGCGATCGCGCTCTATCTATGTAGATTCCGCAATCACTCATTGTATCATCTTGCTAGGATTGCGACTCTTCTTCCATCGAGCTCGAGGCAGCAAGAGAAAACTATCACTCTTGGTAAAATCTATCAGAGTTGTGATTTGTCATGGTAGATAGCGAGGCGGAGCAAATATTCATGTTTTCCAGTATGAACAAACAATGCTGACTGATTGTGATATCTGTATATACGGGGCCGAAGTCCGACAGCTCACTTTCACTTAACCCATTTGACAATCGTAACAGATGATAATGATGATCGGCAACCTGTCATTTGCTGCCCGTCACTGCCCTGTTCTGAAGTAACGTGTGGCAATTAGCAACCACAATACAAAACATGACCATGTTCTTGGGCGATTTATCCGTAGTAACAACGGCAAATCCGTCAATAATATCGGTTCGTCGAGGTGCATAATATGTTTGCTTGAAAGTCTGGGCAAAATGTCAAGTTTATGTGGGGTTGAACGAAGTGTCTAGACCAGACGCTTGGATGGCGCACGACATTCACGTAACACGCACACGGCCGTAATGTTGGCAGCGATATGATCCTACTAGAATATATCGAGTATAACGGATCATTCGACCATAAAGTAGGGGAACAATGTCTTATAATCAGTTGCACACGAATGGGGAAGAATTTGACCGATGGTGACAGTATTGAATAATTGATACTGCAATCAGAGACTATTGTATATAGCCGGACCCCATTGTTTTCATTTAGATTCACTATATGAGGTACCGTGTCCTTAAACATGAGTCATTACATATGATAATATGATAAATGGGAAAAGAGATAGATCATCAATTCCCAGGGGTAAAATCATCAGCGATAAATCATGTTACTCCAGCAATGAAGATCGGGTATGCTGAAATGTAATGCGACGCAAACACTCGCTGGTGGCTAGATTTGTCCCGTGAACACACACTTATTGCCCATGATTTGAAACAAGTTGTACTCAAGGGATCAAGTCATTTTGCTCATTTTATATCTTGTTGAGGTAATGACGGCGTTCGAGAAAGCATACTGTCAGCATCAGCGGCCACATCCGTCACTGACAACACGAAAGATGACCAACGGTGTGGCAAGAAATTGGCAGGAACAAACTATGTTTACAAAGCAAAGAGGCAACTACATGACGTATGGGCTGACAATAGTATCAGTGCAATCCTCGGCAGACCTCTATCTCATTTGTGACCCGCTTTAGTGCCGACATGGATTGCTTCGAACGACAGAAACTCTCATTGCCCGCTCTGCGTTTCGACCGAATGGTCGTAACGATAATGAGATTGCCGCATTGAGCTTGGGTAAGCCTCTACTTGCACGCTCAGCTGACTAGAACAAGTTTTGATTCTCCTGAACAACAGCAGTTTAAGCTTGACGCATGCTTTCTGGTGACATGATTGATTCAATTGCTGGATCGCTTTGTTGATGCTTTTCTCGCCATTTCTGCTTCACCGAAACATGGCTCCTGTGTAATAGTATTAATATGTGCCTCTGACATGCCCCTCTACCTCAAACCAGAAATATATATCATACGAGAGAGGAATATTATGGTGTTTGTAAAAGAGATGTGTCATTCGGTTGTAATAAGACAATTATGTAATGCACAGGTTAACACTGAGTTTCCGTTGCTCCGTCAATAATTGACATAATCCGACCTTATTAACGCTTCCTTGAGAAACGACGAAGAACTTGCAGGGTAATATCGATGATTGAGATGATAATGATGATGATGACGGTGATGATGTTGACGATGATGATAAGTGTGAGAATCAATTCGATGCTGGTAACAGAGATGGCGATGATGATGGTGATGATGATGATGATGATGATGATGATGATGATGATGATGATGATGATGATGATGATGATGATGCCGATGCCTGTTAGGTTTCCCCTAAATGGTTTGTTTATCGATTTGATGCTGACAATGATGACAATGATGGTTCGTACAGCGGAATAATGGATTCCATTTCTGTGCTGATGTAAGGAAAGTCTGTAATAACACATTTATTAAGCAAATATAAGGTGAAGAAGCAATTCTGGTCATCTCACTTATGATGATGATGAACGGAATGACTAATAGTGATCTAATGGTGATCTTACTTTGATGTTCTAATAAAACAGTCTGTTCACTAAGTGATGAGCTAGTCTGGTAGTATACACAACTCGGCGATTTTTTCTGCTTCCGCTGGAGCTGACAAGGCATGGTGACGGAACATTACTAGACTCAAGCATTTCAGCGCGCCTAAGAGGAAATTTGCATCACATCGCCCAGGATACAGAAAACATTTTGCCGTCAGTACAACCACGGCGTCGTTGTTTTTTAAAATGATTCTCGAACCATGAAATGGCTGACTGTCAACAAATGGCAGCAGCCATCGATTACTACCACGGGTCACGAACTAATAACTGGGCCTTTTTTATAGCCAAAGACTTACCTAACTAAGGACACGGCGCGTTTATAACAAGTTAAAGCACCACATAACAATGGAAAATGTGAAGATGCCCCTTACATATCCGTCATATCAAACTGTATCTTGCTTGTTGGAATTAGATGATATTGGACGCACGAGATAAGGTTGGCAGCATTGCACGAACTGACTGAGCTACTTCAATGTGTAATGGCTTATGGGAACAACAAAACAGGTCCGTCCCGGTAAGGCTGTGTTATGTTTTGTTCCTGTAATCTATATGAGAAGCTACGAGAGTTATACTATTCACATGGGTCAATACGTTGTCCGGCAGCGCACGTTGTCTCTGCACGCTCATTGTTGAGCACATTGTGCTTTACCAGCAATCAGTATCTTCCATATGCTATGGTATTGCATTCCGCCGTTTCACTTATTATATGACCATGTTGGCCCAATATATTTTACGTGGAAGTGGAGTGGACTGCCACCTCATGCATTATTTATCAAACGAATTAACCACTTTTATTTATAGAAGGATTACACCCTCAATAAACTTCAATGTAGATCGACCACTTACGGGACTTCGTTCAGAGTGCGCATTAGCGAATGCAAATGTGAATGGATCATTGTCTTCGAGGAACGACATCCTCACATCACGAATAACTATAACAGAGACACCCCTGGGACTTTCAGCGAGCACAGACCTTCTACTGGAATCCAAAAGGTATTGTAATACTTATTGTATGCGCTACTTTATCTCCACACACAACAGTTCAATTGCGCAACCAATTATAACGTCAGTTATGCCATGTGTCCCGTTGATATAATTGCTACGATAACCGACACTCCAGAGTACTGTGTGATACTGACTGTAATGTACATCGTATGTATGTCGTCCGGGTGGTATACATGCTTTATATGTCTCTCATTTCGCTGTTTATTTTATATTGCAGCGCATAACAGAGAGGGAACACAGCACAAGGTAGAGAACCACCATTTGTAAGCAACGACCTGATTAATGCCTCGCATCCTTCCTCAAGATGATCGTCTTTGGACCCTGCAGGGATAATGTAAATTAGGAAAGAAACCCCCAAACTGGTTTGGGCTTATGTGGTGTATTTTGTTTCAGACTACATATACCTTCGTGACAAACTCCATGCTCTGTTATTCCTGAAGATACTCTGCAAGTCAATATATTTACCGCTAGCCAGACGGAGCGACCCTCTATACAGATGCCACAGTCTATCATTGTATCACCTCACAAAGATAGAAGCAAGAGGTAAATATCACTCAGAGGTGTGGTTTATGTTTGGTTGATAGATACGCAAGCAAATGAACATACAACGACTTGTTAGTAAACCCACGAAGAGGGAGAGGGGAGCTACTACCCATGAATCAGTTCGACAGCTGTAAAACATACAGGCAGTGATGGGCAACCTGCATTTTGTCTGCCGTCGCTGCGATGAGTTGTAGCTGCACGTTAGTTTTCGTGCATACAAGAAGTGCATGAACTCATTGTGCGATTCATTGGTACTTAATACACTGGATGACAATGCAAGAACTGCTTTGAGTTTTGAATAGAAGTCCAAGTCGGACTATTTCACTAGTTTCATCATTGCATGTGCTAATCAATCAGGTAAATTTTGCCGTTTGCAGGTTCTTCATGTGTCACTCCGTCAACAGCACAATACTTGGGCAATAGTGTAACAAATGAGCGGGTAGGACAAATAATTGTAACAACCCGTAACGACAAGTATGCCTGACAGGCCGATCGTAGCATCAGTGCATTCTTGTAACTCGATTTACTGCCCAAACAACGACATATCATTGTGACGAGAGTGCTGTAGTACTTCTCTGCTGACGTGCTCAGCCGCCTTCACGTTGTGGTGACACCAATATTTCACGTTGCTTTAAGTGTTATCATAAATAAGATTTGTCTCACACTATTTACCCATTAAAACGTTAATATAGACACCTCCTTTTAAGCTTCGCGCATGCTTTCTGGTGACAGTAAGGACCGATAGTCATCGTACTCTGTAAACCTTCCCATTTAAAATGTTTACCATTGATACTTTCAACGAGCAGCAACAGTCAAAGCTACGTAATAGCTGCAAAATGCATGTTCTATAAAGTCAAATAGGTGATCGTGATTGCGGAGTCTTTGAATTGCTAAACGGGAGTCAGTGGGGGTTATTACGTCAATAATGCTGACCATCTGACCTTTTGAATTTTATCCGATAGGAATTACTACTTGCTATACATGTATGATAGCGATGGGGGTGATTAAGATAATTGTTATGATAATTATGATATAGATGTAGCTGACGATAATGATTCTCATGTTGCTAGCGGCGGTGATATGATGCTGATGTCTACTGAATCCCCGCTCAATGGTTTGATTATCGACTTGGTAGGGACTGTTGTGACGTGGATGATTCCTGATGTACAGTAAGCACACGAGCAGTGACGTCACCACATCTCCTCAACTAGGAGTACTATGTGTAGTATAATTTCTCGGTGGTTAATCTTATGCCAACCCACATGTTCGGTTATTATTAAGTACGACCTATTTCGGGTTGTGTGCAAATATAGACATATAAATAACAGTACAGATATGACCCTAATCAACACATGCCAGTAATGAACACATGACAAAAATAGTCACGTGTGCGGCTTTCAATGATGGTTACACGAGCGTCGTGACAATCAATGCAGTGACGTCGTGTTAGTTTCCACGTCGACTTCTGTGTGGATTATGCATTTTCTCAATAAGTCATATGATTATGCCGGCGGCTGTGAATATTTTGACAGCGAAATGGCCAACGACTGGTTTCTTCATCTTGAAGGGACATTTGATGCGGTATAAGTGACTTCATCACAAACACAGTTACAATGTGATCTATATTTTGTGTTTGAGCTGGACTAGCTTGGTATTGGAGCATTATTGTTGTCCCTCAATGTGATGATGGCGATGATGATGATGATGATGATGATGATGATGATGATGATGATGATGATGGCTGTTGTGGTGTTAGTTATACAGTCAACAGTTTGTTGATCAGTTTGATTGTGCGATTTATATCAATGGGGATGCAAACTTCACTATAAGCACGGGAGCAATACCATCAACACATCCCTGTACATGTGATCATAACGCTTTTGATTAAGATCATATACCAATCCAAGCGCATGATTGTAAATTTGTAATGGTCTAGAGTATAGTAAAATATAAGTAAGAATCGCTGAAGTGTTGACGTATTAGCTTCAACAGCAAACTCGTCATGACTGAAAGCATGTAAGTCCGCCTTGGCATGGTGGTTGATATTGCTAAGCCTGTCGTCCTCAGTACTTTCAACGCCAAACGGCAATTACTGGGTTCATCTTTTTGAAAGGTCAAATAATCACAGAGCGACTCACTCCCAGTCAGCAGAAGGGTGCCATGGCCACTGCAGCCGGCTTCGATGCGGCAGAGGAAATCATAATCTCGTTTGTTGGTACAACTGCCTAGAGGCAATGCATTCCATGTCTATACTGTTGGAAGTCGCTGTCGATAATGAGATTTGTTAACATTTAATTGGCTCATAATACAAGAGGAAACATTTTTAGCCCTCGCACTAATGCTGATATTGAACAGGCAGCGAGCACAATAACTGCCTGTGATCTAATTGCACTGGTCGTCTGAAATACGAGGACTCACGTTGAGCTCCGTGAGTGGTGAGATCGCGTATGCAATCACCATGTATTTGATTGCTTATGGTAGAGTTGCCCAGGCATGGTAACTGAGCGTTATTAAATTCCCTCAAGGCAGGCAACGCGGGATCACATCCAGGAAATTGGCATGACTTTGTGAAGGAAACAGGTGCCAACAGTACAACCTGTACAATCACTCATACGTCATTGCTTTTCAAAGGTAATCCACAAACCTCAAGGTCTGATTACCAGTGAACGAAATTCCTGTCATTCACCGTTAACCGACGATACATGGTACCCACAATCCTCAATGGCTGATTGTCAGTGAATGAGAACAATCCCACATCCCTGTCACGGACCACTTACTGAAGACACATCGTGTTTGTCATCAATGACAACACGATATTACAACGCGTAATTGTATCATATGTCTTAGTTTAGAAGGTACTCCTTATGACACACGCTCACATTCCTCGGTTCTCTGATGCATGAAGTAATTGGGCGGGTTGGGAGGAGGTGCCTTACGTGCTTACCTATGTCAATTATTAAACTGTTCCGTTATTGCCAGTCGATTGACAGAGTCGATTCAGTGATAGGCAAGTGAAGCTCAACCATCTACATAGACCCTGATCATGCTGCACGGAGACGTGTGTCGAGTTTGTGTGACGGCCCTGCTAATGATTTGGACCCTGTCTGCTTTTGCACGTCCATACGTACATCCCGCCATTACAATAGCTGTATTTGAGCGGCTAGGCATGCGCTAGCCTTATCAGAATAGGTTGACCCTTTACGTAATTATGTTACAGTACAGTAACCTGACACCTCATACGTTATTAGATAGACTAATAAGCTGTTGTTACCTGTTGTCGCCTGCTACTCTTAGAGTGCCTTCAGACATCGCTGATGCACTTGTAAATATCAATCAGAAGGACCATTTCAATACAAACTACTGAATTCCCACATCTAAAAATGAATGTCACAAAGTGGGCGCCATATTCCCAGCCAGGTACTAAGAGCTTCAATGATAATACGCTTTCAAACAGCGTTAGTCTATCGCAAATGTCAAGTACTGTGTGCCGTTGCAGACATCTAACAACACATTCACACACTTAATCAGTACTACAGCGGTGGCCATAGGATTTTCAGAGACTTAAGCGCTTCAACCCAAATGATATAAATAACTTATATTTCATCTGGTATAGTTGTGCGGCAATTTGTGTCTACACATACCACTCAACAGCTCCATTACGGAACCATATCATTATGTTTGGAGTAAGTAGCGCACGATGAGTTCCATTAACGTGATAGCTCCATGAACCGACACCAAACAGCTCTGCGTGATGCTGACTGTGACTTATATCAGATTTGAGTGACAGGCCGGCTTATGCTAGCTCGCCGTAATTTTCAGAGGCGGAGTTTCAATTCACCCGTACGGATAGCCAGATAAAATCATCATTGACAAATCGACAAAAAGTCATGTCTGAGAATGCAGCATTGACGGACTATAGAGCATACAGCTCTACGTGATGCTGACTATGACTTATATCTGATTTGAGTGACAGGCCGGTTCATATTAACTCGCCGTATATTTCCGATCTCGCGCAGAGCAGAGGCGGAGATCAAATTCACCCGTAAGAATAGCCGGATAAAAATCAACATTAACGCCTAGACAAAACGTCATATCTGATAATGCAACAATGACGGATTAAGAAGCAGATATGGAGCAAGTGCCCGGTGGTTTATGCGTACCACCTATTCTCCAGTTTGGCTGCGGTAGCATATGCTGACGGTGATAGGTCACCTTCCTATTGCTGCTAGTCACTGCTGTGCGTTATGGTAATATCTGGTATTTTGTACATGCAATAAAGTGCAGGAATACGTCTTCATGCATCTTATCGCTACTCCATGGGTAATGTCCGCATCCCAAAACCATAGGTCCCACGAAATGTTGCAACTAGTAAGTGAATGTTATCCTAAGTAACCGTATTATAGCTTACTCAGCCAAGTCCGTTACGCACTAAGTAGACACCGTGGTAGAACGTCGTGGAAATATAGTTTGAAATGAAGTGGATCAAGGAAGCAGGCTGATGATGTACGCCATTTGCATGGCGACGCAGCGCGTCACCAGTACTCTGAGTCGCGTGAACTCTTTTGACCAGCATCTAATTTGTGACCAGTTAAGTACCGAAAACTCGGACTCGCCAAGCTAGGGTTTTCTATTACTAGCTCGCTCTGCTGGCATAGTGTACAAGAGGCAGTCTTATCTAACGCAGCTTCTATCATTGCACAACTCGGGTTTATCCCGTTATTCTCCTCACGCAAACGACTACAGTTAGGACGTTCTGCGCTTCACACATCATCCATGCTTATCGATGACAGTAAGTAGGGATCATGCGGTATAGCATAGTTACATACCTCATACGTTTGTTTGGTATACACTGAAAAACAGTACGCGGCTGCTTTGCAACATGCGTCATTGTACACTTGTATGTTTGAAGCAGTTAAAAAATTAATATTCCAAACTCACGACTGCTAAAAAAAGGGTGCTTGTGATACAGGCGCCATTAGGTGTGAGAACCAGACACTACAACGTATCGAACATCACCGCAGAATGCTCCATCAAGATGATGGTGATAGCAATGATGATGACGCTGATGTTCTGATAATGATAACGCTGATATTGGCGTTGATATAGATGATGGTGATGATGTTGTTGTTGATGTTGTTGTTGATTATGATGATGATGATGATGATGATGATGATGATAATGATGATGATGAAATTGGGTTCACAGTTACTATATTCCTTTTGTATTTGTACATTGGTCACAACAATATGTTGGATATGAGCACTCTTCAAAAACCAGATGCTCAGCCTAGCTAACAACGGGTAATGGAGCGCCTAGCAATAAACTGGCTATATCAGGGTTAGAATATCTGTGCGCGGGCATTCCATGGGGTTTATGGACGGCCTTGGTTAGCCATTTGTGTTTCTTCGTGATGCAATAAGTAGGTGTCAGCTGCGCAATTGGCCAGGTTGTGATCCTCTCGGATCAGATGTAGACTCACATACACTCAACGGCGTAATTGTCAGCAATAGGATGATTTAACGCAGTGGTCGCCGAGGGAAGCTGAATCAAGATGTCAAATGCAACTGGCATAGAAGCTTCAAAACGAGGGATGTGAGAGTACCCTATTTCCGTTGGGCACATCTAGCTTTTCCTATGGAGCTGCAACCTCGAACATAATATGCAATGAGTGGAATGCGTTTGCTATCACAGTCATAGGAAGCACTACGCTTTTAAAATGAATTCAGTGGCATCATATGTCTCATTGATCTATGTAAGTCGTAGCTAATTATTGTAGCCACGTTATTTATATGCAATGCTGATCGAACGAGGATTATTGCCGTTGTATGGCAGGTATAGAAGGTTGGATAAATTTGCTGACGTTATTTTAACAACTCATGGTTCATAATGCGGAAAGCTCAAAGATCACATGACTCATGCGACAACGTTAAAGCGATGGCTATGTTAACTATTGTATCGACCAAGATGCTGTTGACTTGGTGTGGGAAAAACACTGCTTGATTGTAGCCCTGCTTGGACGTTTCATTTCAATATAACGTCCCTCGCCGTCACTGGCCACGCCCGTTGGCAAATTCTTTTAAGGGAACCGCTCAAACTAGCATCCAGAAAACAACCTATGTCAAGCTTGTGAAAATATATGTGGAACCGCGCAAAACGCTTTCGATGGGAATATTTCAATGTTTACACGCTTTGAAACTGTTGGACCGCAGCATACATGTTTAGTCTTCACTCGATTGCGATTGTAACAAAGGCATATATGCAGCAAGGCGTTGCTCCTAGATGCCGTATTGAACACCCACCATGGTATTCGAACTGTCATCTACTTGAAATAGCTCGGTCTGCGCCTGCGCACAGCTACTGCCTCGTTGATAAGGTAAACATGGCGAATCGATGATGCCACCACGAACGCGATCTTAATGGTAATTTATATCAGCTGAATACATATCTCGTGATGATAGGTGCAAATAAATCCTTTCCATCAAAACATTCGATGAAACCAAATAACTCCCCAGGTTTAACATGTTCAAGGCGTCTGATTACTATTGAAGATATATCCATTGCGGCAGATTCCGTCATCGCAGGACGTCCTGAAGGGCTGTGCTTGAATGGTGTCATATCGCTAGGAAACAGAGCGTACAGCACAAGCTTGGACGATCAAGACACTATATGTCTGCAATTACACTTTAGGGCATCTGTGATATTATACAAACGATGTGCCATTACGGACAAAAACCAACATATCCATTGGTAGTCAATGATCTGGAAGGTAATGAAAGGTAAAAGTTGCCAGGATCAATTGACAATCATTAGCAGCTACGGTTCACCTGCCGGTATGTAGACTCAGCCACACCACGTCGTAAGCTCGACACAAGAGTGATTAACGTGGCTATTCAGTTCATTAGCCGTTCGGTGAATTTGTTGAAGATGTGTTGTTTTTGTGCGATAGGAAATTGGTTGAGACGGAGACAGGAAGCGGGGATATGGTGTTTTGGGTATTTAGTGTTTATCGCCGATGCTTGACTGGGCTCGTATTCACTAAGATGTGACTGAATTTCGCCCATTAAAACCCCTACTACACAGATGCTCCGTCAAGTGGAGTTATGGTTGCCCATGTCATGTGACACTGACGAGGCTGTCACCGGTACAAACAAGGTGGTCATTGAAAAGCATACGGGTTCATTATGAGTCACAACTGTTCTAGGATGATACCGTTTGAGATGATGGTTTTTGTTCGTGTTTGTTTCAGCAAACTAAGCCCACCTTATGTGGGTCATGTACTATCCTTTGCGCTCACGAAAACGACTATAGAGATATTCCCACTTCCATATATATTCTGAAAGCCAAACAAGTGAGTATGCGCAGCCGCTGGTCTCTTAGAGAGGTCATGACAAAGCTGTGTTTGGGTAACATCAATCCCTGCCAATATGTATTTCCGAAGACCATAAAGAGGAAATAACAAGTAATTTTTCTGCCATCTTAGCAACTCGTTCACAAATTCCTCACTGACAAATGGGTGCGGCCATGTAACCACATCAAATGTATTCCACATGGTTCGGTCTCCATGACACAGGAGCCATCCATGACGCATTTTTTCAATGTATGAGGCATTGTGGTAGGAGTGATTGACGTATAGGTGCCCTGTATCCTTGTCATCAAATAGAAACGCACTGTGTCTGAATCGGTTCTTAAATCAGTGGAACAAAACACCCTTCGGATATCTGGCTGCTTTTCCAGAATACGAACTGCTTGTATTGTGGAGAGGCGGGTGCAGGATGCCGAGAGCCTTTAAGCGGATGGACGTGTAGGATGGCGCGGTGCGTCATTGGTCATCCATTCCCAGCAACCACACTGGTTAGTGATGGTCGGGATACGGAGTTCGCAAGAAGAATCATGCTCGCTTGTGTGATTATGGAACGCTCAAAATAGAGAATCCACACTAAAGAAGCACGCGTATACTGTGCAATCATAAGCACGCAAAATTCTTTTTTTCAAAACAAATGATTCGTGCACAACAGTAGTCGATGGAAACTTGCACTGGTTGAAAAAGGCAGACAAGCAGCATATAATATCAACGATCTATGAAAATGAGGGAAGAAATGTTTCGCGGGGAGGAGCCGAGTGGGATGAGGCTGTGGGGAGGGCTCCATATCCCTTATCTTTTGATCTCAGCGCTCGGGTGGACTTGACGCCATTTTGTCCTCAAGAGGTCCTCATCAAATGAGCCTCCGATGAGAGGTAAATATGGGTCCGGCGGTCAAAGATGAAAAATAAGCAGCCAGGGTCATCCTCTTTTAGACATATCACTTGACGTGGCCTGTGAAAGGCACTAAAGGTTGCTACCCTGAGGAATGGGCACACATAGGCTGTCGTGAGGGACACGAGCCGAGCAGATTACGCTGCCATTGGCACAATATTCGATTTCTATGGCCCGTCGTACACACGCCTCTTAACTCCTTGTACTCGGCGTCACGAATATAAATGGGATTTCAATCAAATTACACTTCGCACATACTATACGGGTAAATATATATATACATACAATATATATATATATATAGATATAGAGAGATTATATAGATAGAGAGATAGATATATATAGAGAGAGAGATATATATATAGAGAGAGAGAGAGATATAGAGAGATCTAGAGAGAGATCTAGATATATATATATCTATCTGAGAGATCTAGAGATCTCTATCTCTATATCTCTGAGAGGGATATCTCTCTTTCTAGAGATATAGAGATAGATACACACATATATATATATACACACATATATATATATACATATATATATATATAGATATATATATATATATATACATATATATATATATATATATATATATGTATATATATATATATGTATATATATATATGTGTGTATCTATATATATGTTTGTATATATATATATGTTTGTATATATATATATATATATATTTATATATATATATATATATATATATATATATATATATATATATATATATATATATATATATATATGTATATTTATATATATGTGGTTGGAGGCCGAGAAAATACGTGTAGGGGGAAGATAATTGAAAGGTAAAGGTAAGAGGGTTGCGCGGCCGTCCAGTGAGCTTGGATTGACTGATCAGGGCAGCTAAGACCATGAGGATGTATGTTTTAGGGATGCTTGATGTGTAGAAGTATGGTGTACATATAATAGCAAGTGTAGCAACGCAAGTGGTTGGTGGGTGCGTGGTATAGATGTGCGATGGGAATATTTGGGTCGGACGACTCCTTCGTATTATTGCTTGAACATTTAAGTCACTCGAATTCCCTTAGTCTGAATAAAAGAGAGATTTGTTGTTTTGTATGCCATACAAGCAATATTGTGTATCATACATGACCGACTGCGATGTCTCAGGTATAGAGTTGTCATCGTTTATATGGCGAGATTCAGCAAAGGGAGATTTACAGGACAAGAGCGCCGCATTGGGTCGTCAACTGTTCACCGCTAACCTCACACTTTCAAATTGATATACTGACCGCTTTTATCGCCGGTTCATACAAATCTCATTGTTTTTCTAGCTTCGCGTTGGCATGAGCACACATGACCATAAAAAGGGCTAATTCATAGTCTGTGACGTTATGTGTTGTTGTTTTGTATTGGGTTATATAATGCTGACCTGTGTAGATGTTATATCCCACCTGGCAGCATTGCAGTGCAGCGATATATCCTCCTGGGAATCGAGAGTGGAATGTCAACAAGTTGCTATGTGTATTGCCGTATTTTACTCCGCGATCCAAACAGCCGATATTCTGTATCATCTCGACTTGCTCGCTTAACGAGACAAGATTTTTCAGAAGGTGACTTGTATCTGTTGACAACACGTGCTCCGTTTTGATATTACAAAGACCCTAAATAAATTAGGTATAATGACCTGTTACAAGCCTCGTATAGACGACAGACCGGACGTGACTGACAATTTAGCTTCTAAAGTCCCCGATTTATATAATGCTGACTTGTGTAGCCGTGCTATCCGATCCGCCAGCATCACAGTGCACTGAGATATCCTCTTGGAAATAGAAATAGTAGAAGCTCAACCTGTCGCTTTGTGAACCATGGCAGTACATACCATAAGATGGAGGTATTTTGCTAACAAACAGCCAGTATTCTGAATTATATATCTCACCTGCTCTGTAACAAAGACTTCTATCAGCTGACGACCCACTAAGATTGTTAATACAAGATAACCATAAGGCGAACGAATCACTTCAGATATGATTGACAATTTAGTCCCCGCTTTTCCAGAACCTTCTAAGCTTATATTGTTTTGCTGACGTCATCTGATGAGCAGTACATGACCATTTTCAACTTAGCAGCTCGCTATAAAACGTCTTATATTACAGCACATACGTATTACGTGCGGTGAAGAACCATTAATGATCCATTTAACGACCAGCAACCGTCACCGGAGACGGCGCATTAACGCCCGTAGACGGCTCTCGGATGCTGCATGTCGATCAGGCTGCTGCAAGAAATGGCCAATTTCATGCAATGTGACTATGTGCTTACTGTCTAATGTTATACACAGACACACGACCTAACAGGATCCCCGACACCGTGCTCCGTCTTGCAATGGGCCTGGTTTACGCAATAAGGTTTTAACCAAAAAGAACGAGTTAGGAGTTCTGCTCACCATTTAACGGAAAATCATGGCCAGATAATAGAGGACTTACGACGTATCTACGACATGTATAGATATAGAATCAGTAAAAGTAATGTTTCACTGGAAAAAGTTTCACCGCATGTTTATTCGGAACAATCACTCATAATCTGTTGTGGTTATTGTGGATGTCTGTTAAAGCAGCGCAAGATTATAAACAACAGTGCGTAAGTATGTAGCGTAAGTTGTAGCTGTGAGTTGAGGTGGTAGTGGGGATAGGTGAGACAATCATGCGGCAGGAATAAATTACTGTAGAAGTAAGCGCCAAGAATATTCCATGACTTGACAAATGATGAAGTAGAGTTAACTGTAGCGTGAAAACTTTGAGCTCCGAATAGAATACGAAAACTTAAAATATACTTAGTTTTAAAGAACAATCATCGCCACACAGACTGCACAAAATATCAATCATGGAATATTGAATAATATTTGGAGTTGAAAGCCCAATGTGTCCCGTTGATAAGAGTACTCACTTCACAGACACTCCACAACACTGGTTGATGTCGTGTAACAGGAATGAAAATCATCTATCAACTCGATGCAGCAAAAGACAAATATCGCTCAGCTTAAAACTATTTGTGTGATTTGTCATGGTCGACAACAATCATGCCTTAGCATACAACAATGACTGATGATGAAGAGTCAAGAATGGCCGCCGCTGAAGCCCAAAGCCCACCTTCCGTTACCTGTCTACCTGCTGTAATAGATGCGGAGGATGATAGGTAACCTATCACTACGTGGTGTACTGTAGTATGTAGTACATAGCACAAGAAAGTTCATGAATTCATCTTCCTGGTACTTATAGGTACTAACAACGGCGAACCTAGCGTCCAGGCCTATGCAGAATACATGAAGCGAATTGGCACCTTATGATACTTCACTCAGCCAAGTCAGTTCATGCCCTTCCCGAAAGGTCATATTCCTAAAAAAAACAGAGTACGTGCTATGTTTTGTACTATCTTTTCCTTGATGCTTGGGCCAGAGGAGGCGCGCACACAATTATATCAGAGCGATTAGCAACGATTTACCGACCAAATCCCTCTCAACATACAAGCGACAGTAAGCTACCGGCCATTCCTTACAGATTCCAGAACAAAGCAAAATATTTGTGCCATCAATCACTTTCGATATCTCCTTCCAAATAAGAGGCGGAAAAATTTGGGATTTTTTCCTGCCATTTTTGCAACTCGTTCGTCAGTTTGCCTTCAACAGGTCCACAGCAAATGAGTCACCTATTGGCAGTAAATATGAGCCAGATTAGCAAAGATCAAGACATAATTGGCAAAAGTATAACTCTTTTAGAGAGATGACTTGACGTTGCTCGTGAAAGGGCACTAAGGGTTGTTGCTGTGAAGAATGGGCCCTGTATAGTGCACCCGTGAGAGTGACGTATGGCGGTGGAAGCAGGCCAAGGAGATAACGCTGTTATTGGCGTGAGATTGGGTATTGTATGAGACGTTGTAAACAAGCCACTCAGCTTCCTGAGTTCTGTGTGGAGAATATAAATATGATATCCATCACCTCCTTTTGCCATCATGATGATGCTTGCTCGTGAGAAGATGTGTATGGGAAGATGTCGCTATTGGAACAACTATGCGGCATTGAACCTTGCCGGAGGCTCACTGTCCACTGTGAGGACTAGAGGAATATTGACAAAGCATTACGCTAAGCGCGTAACAGTGATGTGTGGTAAAGCCAGCAAAGGCTTCGTTATGTTAATCTAGTGCTAGTCGCTTACACTTACAAAACACTGGCGGGTAGTCAGTCATGTGTAGCATTAGAGAGGAATAGATGGAGCTCTCGTTAGCGCTGCTGTGTCAGTAATGGGACCTGATGCAGCACCACCGCATCTAATAATCGACCTGGAAAAGGGAGACAACCGATTGTGATGTATATCTTCTGGAGGATATGTGCGCGTGTGATCTTGCAAGCGTGCGACAGCCACTATGCATGCGTGTGTAAATGATGTTTAGGTAAATGAGTATGTGTGTGAATGTGTGTGCGTGTGCTGACGACGCATTGGATGTGATTGGCATTCATTCCTTTACACCTGCCCGCGACTGGAATTCTCGGGTAAATGTATTGACGCAAGTCTATCATGAAAGCACTTTGAACAAAATAACCAGATGATATCCGGTATCTTAAAATAGCAACAGTCTGTTAAAGATAGATACCATCTCTTTTAAACCAATATGTGACACAGTACTGTCACAATCTCTTGTAAACCAATGTGTGAGACAGTAACGTCACCATCTCTTGTCAACCAACGTGTGACACAGTACTGTCACCATTTCTTGTAAACCAACGTGTGACACAGTATTGCCACCATCTCTTGTAAACTATTGTGTGACACAGTACTGTCACCATCTCTTGTAAACCAACGTGTGACTAAGTAATGTCACCATCTCTTGTAAACCAATGTGTGACTAAGGAATGTCACCATCTCTTGTAAACCAACGTGTGACACAGTACTGTCAAATCATTTACCCACAATGACAGCCGAGCAAGGCATATAAAGCCCAATCAGTGTATAGACTTTTAGGATTCGCTCAAATTGTAAATATCTTATGAAACTCTTCCCCCGGATTTTCATTCACATTTGTACAACACTAATATATCCTACTAACAGTCATTTCATTATCAAGGGTATATTAAAGATGCTGCAATGAGTTATTATTCTACGGTGCTGTGTAGTGCAAATGTATATATAGCACATCACTCAGCCATCGATGTGAGATACCGGGGTGGTAGGAAGGTGTCTATAGCAGCGCTCATAATCTGATAATGTCATACTTTCGAATTCTTAACAGTTGAGTACAAGCTTTCAAAGGAACCGTTTCTCATGTATGTTGTACAGTCGGTAGGATTTGGACGTGAAAACCACGTGGATGGTGATTACAAACTCTATATGGTGATGTATAACCTTGTTGGCGTCGAACATACAAATGTAACGTCTGACTGGGTCAACTGGGCTAAGTCATATTGTGGGGGCATGCAATGACAATGCATAGCGATCATGAACAACTGAACAACACAGAACTAACGAACATGTCCAGTCGCAGTCAACACGATCTGTATATTGTAACGCATTGCTGACCCACATCAGTACATCATTCACGAGTCACGAACAAACCTTGCAATCAGTTCTTCTTAGAATGCCTGGTTTTCTATTATCCTACCTGCGGAACAACAACTGACAACGAAAGTATGATCTATGAGATTTCTTTATCAAACACCTGTGCGCACAAGTGCATTAGGGGTTTGTTATGTCATAGGCAAGCGTGGATGAATAAAACGTGATTAAGACGATTCGTCTTCGTATTTATTGCATATCGAAGTGCCTTTAGCTAAAATTCTCTGCGATTGAACGTGTAGGGCAAATTTGTAGGTCGATATTGCACGCGCTATGCTCAGCCAATATGCATTTTAAGTGACTGATCCTGCTACTTATAGCATAGGGCTAATCCAATATAGCGTTGCCATCGTGATTCTGACGTAAGGCAGATTGACATGGTATGTAGCCGTCGTATCGTCGCCCACTATTCACCACTAACCATGGCCTTAAAAACGCTGATACATAACGCTCGCTTACTTGTTCAGGCATGGCGTAGGCATGAGCGCATGGACGTATAAAACGGGGAGAAGTTATAGTCACTGAAGTCATGTGGGTTTTTTTATTGGATTATATAATGCTGACCTACGTGTACATTGTATCCCACCCTCAAGCTTTACAGTGCACTCGGATATTCTCTCGACAATAAAAAGGGTAGATCTCAACCAGTGCCCAGCGTAATATGGTGGTATTTCGCTCCTTGATATAAACAGCGTATGTAACATGTCATCAAGACTCGTCAGAATCTCACTACGATTGGTTGGATATTACAAAGACCCTTACCTGTAACAACTGAGTTAATTGACCTGTAAATAGGCATGACTGACACTTAGCTGCACAAGTCTCTGCAATTGCACAATCGTACCGCAACAATATAATGCGCATAAAGTCATCACAAAAATGAGCTGCACAGGAACTTAACAACCCGCTTTAGAACGCCTATATGACAACACATAGGTGTTAAGTGCGCTTCAAACCCATCGCTGATCTATTTAACCGCAAATAAATAGACAACCAGTGACGTCACAGGTAACACGGTGCCTTAAGGCACATAGCCGGCTTCAGGATGCCGACCAGGCTTCTGTTGCAAAACAAGTACATACAATGTGAAATGTGTATACTATTTTATAGCTAACACAGACGCACAAGTTGTCCTTGTACCTACCTTAAGCCCAAATACCATTCTCCGTGTTATTGTCTGCCTGGTTTAAGCATTAAAGTAGCATCAACATTATTAATGTTCATGGAATGCAGAAATAAACAAGGTTCTTGCTATGCAAGTCTGCTTCTGCTGGGTCCATTAGGTGAGGAATCATGTCCTATAAATAGAGAACTTTGGACCAATTTACTGCCCGCAAAATAAGTACACTCCGTTAACATAATGTCTCGCTGTAAATTGGAACACCGCTCGTTTGTTGAGAACAATCACTAAATGCTTAATGTCAATTGCCATTCCTTTGAAACGACATACGTAAGTCAAGAATGCTTGACAGTCGTTTGTCGTGGCTAGGTTCTATGGTGCCACCAGTGTAGGAGCATGTGGTATTTTGCACACACACGAAATAGCATTAAGTCGTTTTTCACTCTACTAATAAGTACGTACCGGCCTATACAGAATGCGTCTAAAGAACTGGAGGATCAATCAAGTGATTGTTAGCAGTAGGAACCTCATGACACCATCCTCAGCTATGGGCTTTACCCATAGCTGAGGATGTTGATGCCACGGATCGAATGTCATGATAGGGTGGTGTTGAACGAATTGCATTGAGCAGGTGATCTGATTGTTAGACGTCTTGCACTTGGTGATGTGTTGTGTACCCCTTCATTCATTAAACAGGTCAGAGATTATTTCCCACGAGCAGTTCTTAAACTGTTTGAATTTTACAGTCGGAAGCTCTCGCTCAAACCAGACGGTTATTACAAGCCTGCGAATTGTGATTGCATGGTAGGTTGTCATCGATGCTAACAGACCGGGTGTGCCTGACATCTACAAATTTACCGAGGGCGACGATGATAATAATGTTGATGATGGCAATAGTAACGAAATTCCGTAACTATTAATACACTTTATTTATACATTGATCGCCAAATGTTGGACAAAACAGCTGCTCACCGAAACCAACAGGTAATAGTAGGCCTGACAGTAAGCTGGTTAATTGGAGGGTTTGAATGTCTGCAAGCAACCATTCCTTAAGGCTTTGGGCAGACTTTATTCGCCATTTGTGTTTCTGCGTGATACCCTGAGTATGTGTCGGCCGCACGATAGGCCAGATCGCTATCCTCTCGGATCAGATTAAGCCCGCCTACTCTCTATGGCGTTATAAAACAGCAATAGGCTGGTTGAACGCGATGGGCCTCCATAGTAGCTGACTCTTAGATACAAGATAAACATGAGCGATGCGAGAATTTACATATATGCAGCGATAAACAATATACACAACGGCCATACCTTACCGTTCGTTCCTCCGTATCTGCTTTGGTACATGGCTGCAATTTGTCAACCATTACACTAATATTGCTATGCTTTCAATATCAGCCCAGTGAATTCATCTTGATCCATTTACCTGTTGGACGCTTTCAATCCCGTGGCTTATTAGAGTAGCTTGCATTATAGTGCTGTAAATGGATGGTTATTGCTGTAATATGGCAATTATAGAACACGTGATGTATTGCATAGGTTAGTGCCAAGACTTCTGTTTTATTATTGGGACACCCCGTTGTTATAATCCTCGTATTGCTCGTTGTATCAGGCGTGTGTTGTGTTACAATTATGTTATGTAGTGCAAAAGTCATATGGCTCATATGGCAATTATACACAGATGAAAATGTGCATTCTTAATGTGACATAGGTGTTGTTGAAATAGTGAAACAACACCAGTTCTTGAATGGCGCCTCATTGTTACAATTATATTGATCACACTTCAACGATAAATTCAACGCATGCATTTGTATAGTATATTTTAGGGCAGGTGTCATGTGATACAGATAAAGTAGCATTGTGTATAAAACCAATGGTGGGACAGATTCGATGTATGGGGTCATGGAAAGGTATTCGGACGAGGTTCACACAACTTGAGTAGCAACAGTTCAACGGTGACAGCGTGATGGTGTCAGAAGTATTGCCTGCTAGCTGAATACAAGATCACTTTGTTGTGAACATTCTTTACAACTGGATTAATTATCAAAATATGTAATGTGGTATGTATGGCACTGGTGTAATAATTGAGAATCGGAAATTAAGCTGCGGTGCAATAAGTAAGGGTAAACCGCGGTGCAATATTAACGAATGGGGATAAACTGCGGTGCAATAAGTAACAAACGGGGATAAACCGCGGTGCAATAAGTAACAAACGGGGATAAACTGCGGTGCAATAAGTAACAAACGGGGATAAACTGCGGTGCAATAAGTAACAAACGGGGATAAACTGCGGTGCAATAAGTAACAAACGGGGATAAACTGCGGTGCAATTAGTAACAAACGGGGATAAACTGCGGTGCAATTAGTAACAAACGGGGATAAACTGCGGTGCAATAAGTAACAAACGGGGATAAACTGCGGTGCAATAAGTAACAAACGGGGATAAACTGCGGTGCAATTAGTAACAAACGGGGATAAAGTGCGGTGCAATTAGTAACAAACAGGGATAAACTGCGGTGCAATAAGTAACAAACGGGGATAAACTGCGGTGCAATAAGTAACAAACGGGGATAAACTGCGGTGCAATTAGTAACAAACGGGGATAAACTGCGGTGCAATTAGTAACAAACGGGGATAAACTGCGGTGCAATTAGTAACAAACGGGGATAAACTGCGGTGTAACATGTAACAAACTGAGATACACTGCGGTGTAATACGTAACAAACAGGGATAAACTGCGGTGCAATTAATAACAAACGGGGATAAACTGCGGTGCAATAAGTAACAAACAGGGATAAACTGCGGTGCAATTAGTAACAAACGGGGATAAACTGCGGTGCAATTAGTAACAAACGGGGATAAACTGCGGTGCAATTAGTAACAAACGGGGATAAACTGCGGTGTAACATGTAACAAACTAAGATACACTGCGTGTAATACGTAACAAACGGAAATACGCTGCGGTGTAATCGTAACAAACTGAGATACACTACGGTGTAATAAGTAACAAACGGAAATACGCTGCGGTGTAATCGTAACAAACGGAGATACACTGCGGTGTAATACGTAACAAACAGAAATACACTGCGGTGTAATACCTACAAAACGGGGATAAACTGTGGTGTTAAACGTAAAAAACGGGGATACACTGCGGTGTAGTACATAACAAACGGAGATAATTGCGGTGTAATACGCAACATACGGCGAAAATTGCGGAGTAATACGTGACAAACGGAGCTAAACTGCGGTGTAATACTTAACAAAAGGAGATAAACCGCGGTGTAATGTTTAGTGTAGTGCGTTGATAAATTATTTGAGATAACTTTTAGTGTAATAAGTCTAATGATGAGTAGCAATTAATATCAATACTTAACACATATAGCACATATGCACATATTTATATTAGCGCTACCCTTATCACTTTCTATAGCACAACGTCATAAGACAATGACATATATTGTAATGGTTAAATTGGGATAGTAACAGTATATTTTGAAAGCATCTTTATTAAAGTTGTTGATAAAACGTTATTATAAAACAATCTATGCATTTATATGATTATATCATGTATTTAGAGCCAGGTGTGATATTGTACAAACAAAGGAGCGTTATGCAAAAACGTACAATGTCTTCTAGAAGTCCACGTTCGTTGGCAAAACAAAATGGGTAATAAGTCACGATCGGTAAGAGCAGCGTCTGATGAACTGCCTACTGGTTGACTACTTGTCAATTAGCACAGTACGGCGTTAGCTAGACACACAAAAAACATCGTATACAATTCATTAAATAGTCTGTTGGTGGGTTTTTTAAAAGAGCGGTGCTTTTTCTGTGTGATGGAATCCCCCCCCCCCCCCCCCCCCCCCCACACTCACACACAATAGCTCGGTGAAGTGGAGTTGGCCCATGAAGCATGGGAACATGGCATTGCGGCAATCCTAAAAAGCAGATGTAATCATTTTCAAACCGGCAATTCTTGCACCTCAATAATCAATGAACCCTGAGCTGTTTTGTTAAGGCAGACGAGCGGCATCGAGTCACACAAAAAGCCCTAGAAATAAGAGGAGGGATGTTTTGTTTGGAGAACTAGTTTAAGCAGGGAGCAATGGGGCGAAGGGGAGGGCTTCATATCCCTTATCTTATGATCTCAGCGCTCAGACTCACTTAACGCCATTTGGCCCTCATGAGGTCCACAACAAATGAGCCTCCAATGGGAGGTAAATATGAATCCGTTGGTCAAAGATCAAAGTATAAGCTGCAAGGGTAACCCTCTTTTGGACAGATCACTCGACGAGGCCTGAGAAATGGCATTAAGGGTTGGTCCCATGATCAAGTGAGGCTGACGAGAGAGACGCAAGCCAAGCAGACAACGCTGCTATTGGCGCGAGATAACGTTTTGTATGAGCCGTCGTAAACAAGCCCCTGCCCTTCCGCTGTTCGGTGGCACGAATATAAATGTCTACCAACTTTCACCGTGCGCTATGCATGATGGTAATTGGCCGGCTATTTCACCCTCATATTATATTACTCACCAGAAGAGTAAACGATTAGACGCTGTCATCCACCTCGCTTGTCAACAGCTTTACAGAGCTGACTCATGTGTTCAGGGAAGCTGTTGACATAGAGACAATAATGCTGTATTGCAGTGCACCAGAGACCTACAATTCATTGTTGGAGCAAATGATATGCCATGGCCCGTAGCATGGCGGTCTGACTGTGTACATTAGTTACGGAAGGAAAGCTTGAAAGCCTCAGCCATGTTAATCTACTGCTGGTCACTAACAGTTGCAAAACACCCAGTGAGACTCACTGGTCGTCAGACAAGAGACGTTGAAGTTAGCCTCTCGTTTGCACTGTTCTGTTGGTAATCAGACCTTCGCCACCACTTATAACGAGGGCCCGATTCCACGAAACCTCTCAAGGAAAGCTTAAGGGTTTTAATACAAACATTTTCTAAAGCTCTTAAGCGGTTGCTTAAGTACTAAGCTATGCAAG
>CM067345.1:33288243-33298243 GCA_034190875.2 Urechis unicinctus
ATATATATATATATATATATATATATATATATATATATATATATATATATCTATATATATATATATATATATCTATATCTATATATATATATATATATATCTATATATATATATATATATATATATATATATATATATATCAGCGGGAACCATAGAAAGAACAGCTGCTCAATTATCCTAACTTGTAATGGACAGCCTTGCAATAAGATGGTTAATTGGGGGTTAGAATGGCTGTGCACAACCATTCCGAGTCACTTTGACGGTCTAGATTTGACATTTGTGTTTTTCAGCGTTGCAACAAGTATGTGTCAGCTGAACAATTTGGCCAGGTCGCTATCCTCTGGATCAGATGTACACTCGACAACACTCTATGGAATAATAAAACATCAATTGGCTGGTTTAACACAGTGGACACCTAGGGTAGCTCAACCAAGATGGCCACACTGCAGCTGGCAAAGAACAAATGGGAGATCTAACCCACACACGTAGCTGCTATGGTGCATGATGCCTGAAACCTCAAATAGGAAATGTAATGTGGTAACCATTGCAATCATATTGGTCGGCTTTCTATAATAACCAAGTTCCGTCATATTATTACTTTGTGTGTAGCTGTGTACAGTAGCTTTGTGGATTGTATTGTAATATGTAAGGTTGAGAAGGCAGGATTTGTTGCCAAGATTCGGCCTCCCTATTGTAATGTTTCTCGTATTGCTCCATACAGCAGGTGGTTTGTTATCACTGTCGTGATAAAGCAATAAGGCCATAGGGCTCATGTGACAATGCTACAGCGATGACGATATGCACAGTTATAGCGACCTGGTCCTTTCTGAATCTGTATAGCAACAACAGTTCTTCAACGGTACCGCGTCGTGTTGAAAAGTGTAATTCAAACGTTGACGATTTCATCAATTGATGCAGATAGAAAAGATATCATACAACAACGATCTGTAAGGTAAGGTAAGCCTGTAGCTGACTCAATCAAACTACGTCCCAGAGTAGACACGAGTAACCAGTAAAGATAATGCTGATAAGTCGCATGGTTAATTAATAAAATATGGTGTGGTGGGTTTTTTGTGTGAAGGAAATTTGCTCAAGATTAAGAAAAAAAACAGGTGATGTAGTGAACATGGCTCTGTAATTGTGTGAACATCGACGATGCATTCCAAGCATCATGGAAGGTTAATTACTCCCGCAACAACGCCCTGCAGCACAACTGCTCCTTGGCGTGGTCGATCCCTAACGTATGACCTTAAAGATGCCGTCCACGGCCAGAAAAGAAGGCCATTGAAAACGTATGCGTATGTTGACCATTTTACGCGAATGGTGCATCAATTGTTCCGCAATAAGGTGATAGGTTTTTAGTTAAGAAATCTTCGACAATTGTAATGCGCGCTATTTTTGTCTTGGTGTTGTTTACGGAAATGTTCTTTGGGGAGGACTGGCTCGAGCAGAGTGCAATGAGGTAATGAGGTGGACTCCATATCCATCCCCTCATGATCTCAGAACTCTGACCAAGAGGTCCACAACCAATGAACATCGAATGAGGTAAACATGAGCCCTGTGGCTAAGATATAAGCGGCCAGGGTAACCCTCAATTGGACAGGTCACTTGACGTGGCCTGTGAGGGGGCACTAAGGGTTACTATCGTGACGAATGGGGCCTGTATAGCGTACAAATGAGGCTGACATGAGGGTCACAAGCCAATCAGATAACGCTGCTATAGACGAGAGATTAGGTTTTGTATGAGCCGTCGTAAATGGCCGCAACACTCACGCATTATATAGCTCACAGGACGAATAAACGATCATATGCGGTCGTCCACATCACCCATCGCCATAATTACAGCCCGACTCTTGCGGTGATATGTAGGGGAAGTCGTCGACATAGGCGATATCTCCGTGAGCCGTAGGTCCACTTTTCATTGTTAGGGTTAGACGTATGGGGGCATAGCATTACTCTCAGCACGGCGGGTAGACTGCGTGCATCAGTGATGTTTGTTAAAGCCAGCAAAGCTCTTCCATGCCAATTTAACCCCGTACAAACGCGCCAATACACGTATACACAATCTACGTACGCCCACGCTCACAAACTATCCAACCTAAACCACGCCTCTATTCAGATTCCCTAGTTACAAACCCCATTTTCGGAACGTTGAGACACTAGCATATTTGGTGCCTCTTTATTGCAAATCAACACTTTACATTGTCAAATACGCCTCACTCCTATCAATAGCGTTTGTCAACAGAAACACCTTTCGTTACATAATTCAATCAGCGATAAATACACGAAAATGCCGACTACTTCAAATACAGGCAAGTTGCCCCAAATCCCTAGAAGTTGCCTACCAATACCTCCCATCCAGTTTGCTATATATGCAGAGGCTCGAATCACACCACATACATACGCACCGCACTAGAGACCAGAAACACCACACACACGAGAGACTATATCGGCACAAGATGCCAAACACAACGCGTGACCACTTGCGAGCTTGCCAGAGATAAAAGAAAATATACAAATTCATTCGTCTCAATTGATATCGTAGTCTCATTGCGAAAACAACCGGTACCATAGACAGAACCTCCGAAGTGACCAGAGGCAAACGCAGCCAACAATGCAAGACAGCCCGGTCACTCCAATCTTGTCATGGTCACTTACATTTGAAGAACACTAGGTGAGACTCGCCAAAAGTAAGTCATGAGTCGCGTTAAAATGGTATCAGGTAAGGTCTGGCTGACACTGCTTTGTTGGTTATCAGACCTTAGTGTGTGTGTGTATGTGTGTGTGTGTGTGTGTGTGTGTGTGTGTGTGTGTGTGTGTGTGTGTGTGTGTGTGTGTGTGTGTGTGTGTGTGTGTGTGTGTGTGTGTGTGTGTGTGTGTGTGTGTGTGTGTGTGTGTGTGTGTGTGTGTGTGTGTGTGTGTGTGTGTGTGTGTGTGTGTGTGTGTGTGTGTGTGTGTGTGTCTGTTGTAGCGGGTGCGTAGCAACCTATGTATGTATGCATGTACACATATATGCAAGGATGCATTTATGTATGTATGCAAGGATGTATGTATGTATGTATGTATGTATGTATGTATGTATGTATGTATGTATGTATGTATGTATGTATGTATGTATGTATGTATGTGTATGTATGTATGTATGTATGTATGCATGTATGCATGTATGCATGCATGCATGCATGCATGCATGCATGCATGCATGTATGTATATGTATGTATGTATGTATGTATGTATGTATGTATGTATGTATGTATGTATGTATGTATGTATGTATGTATGTATGTATGTATGTATGTATGTATGTATGCATGTATGTATGCACCTGTTTGTGTCAGTGCGTATTTGTGTGCGTGCGTGTATGCATTATATCCGGTCTGGATAAGTAGTAAAATCCTGTTCAGTGTAGATACCAGCACTGGTTACGCAATGATTGATGCAGTATTGTCCAATCGGTCATTTACTGTGATGGGCGGCCAATCGTCTAGACCAATCCTTAAATATCAAACAACTTCATAGGAATCATTCCCCTCGACTAATATAAGCATTTATGTAACGGCGTTTCAATGCTTGTCATTTTCAAACACATCGCCATGGCATTATCAATCGAGGGGAAAATGAAAAAGAGTTGCATGGTGTTTTTGCTCAAACAAGACGGCGTTAGGTCAATGTAACAGTTTGCTTAATGGCAAAAGCAGCGAGATAAGAGGTGAGATCAAAGTGAAGGTAGCATGGCTCAGGTTTTTCTTACTCGTGCACACATGTTCCGCATGTTGTTATGTCAGTTTGATCTCAAATGGAGATCCACGAAGATGATGATTTCAAACTGTTCATTGTGATGTACCAGGTTGCTATGCTCGCTTACCCCTCTGCTCAACTCAGGCGGCATATCTAGCTGGGTCAGACAATATCAACTCTAATAGTAGAATGACATGGTTATGCCAGTCTGGGCACTGTCTTATTCTTGTGGCATGCATTATTGCATTACGGATACAGCCACAATGCTCTTTGGACAATGCAAACAGTAAAAGGGGAGCCTTCAATGTGCTTAATTCAGCATGTAACACACACTGACGGAATGGGATGCGACGAGTGCTGGATTAACCGGTGAGGGATAGGAGGAGTAGCTAAGAGTGTGTGACATTCAGGACGCTAGATATGATTAGGCGACTAGTACATGACGGAGAAAGGTATAGCTGAGGTGGAGAGAATGAGGCCAGTGTTGCTGGCCGAGCCTGAAGTAAAAGGATACATCTAGATTAGGATTGGATGCTGAGAATAGATGCTTAGAGAACAGCTAATTGTAAGATGAAGGTAAGAGGATTTCGTGGCTGATCAGTGGAGCTGAGACCATGAGGGCGTATGCCTTAGGGATGCTTGATCTGTAGGATACGGTATACATATGATAACTAGGTTAATATTGCATTCGGGTGATGGGGATGAAGTGCAAGGTAGGGGACGATGGGGATATCGGGGCTCGCCTCGGGCAAATCTGTCACCATGGAGAATGTTTGTCATGCGATATGATTTGTCAGGGGTTCTATTGTATAAAACCGAAACAATGACAATTGCTTTGTGCACAACGAAGCCACATGCATCATATGACAGTATGTCGCTACGTGATATAACCAGCCTTTTATCCTAAACCATCTCGCTGGCCAATGTAAACGTTAAATCCGGCCCGCTATCATTTGAGTGCATCGAAATATCCCACTGAAAATAAGGATAGATTCTCAGCGAGTGGCACTGCATACCATAAAGTATCCTTTGGCGGAAATTGGATCCGTGATACAAACACCTTACATCAAAAACATCTTGCCTGTTCGATTACCGTGACAGGACTTTTCGGAAACTCGCTTATATCTGGTGATAACACGTGCTAAGATGGATGCTAAAATTTAACGCAATGCAAGTTTAATCGCCGGTATCTGGCATCCACAGACGACAGAGTCAGATGGAAGGTGGATGACAATTTAGCTCCAATATTCTCTGCAATTGCACAATTGTCCCTTGATATGCATTCTGCGTGAAGTCAACGCGAATAACACGGGAATATTTGCAACTGAACAACTCGCTATAGAATGTATACATTACAACACATACGTATTAATTACGTTGTACATTGATCGGTGATCCATTTTACTACGGCCATGACAACGACAATCGGTGTCGTCACTGGAGAGACGGTGCATTCAATCCCATAGAGTGCATCAGGACGCAACATGTCATATCATACTGTCGTTAGGAATGGTACATGCAATATGACAATGGGTTTATCATCTGATATTATTCGCTGACACCAGGGACGCACCAGCGCCTACCGCGCGCCCGGACATCCTTTTTGGTGTTGTAATCTGCCTGGCATTGGCTTTAAGGGAATAAGCTATGGATATGTTCATGCAATCAGTCGGTCGAGTATGCTTCGGCTTTGTCCGTCTCTTTGAAAATCACGCTTCACTTACAGAGTACTGTAGGACTCTAGATGCATATTCAGTGAAAGTAATGTTTGCCGGAAATTGGTTATTAGTGTGTTGATTCGGAACAATCGCTCATTGTGCGATGCAAGTTGCACTTCCTGGGAAACGACAGTTTGGTTCATTGGGTGATGTAATACACAAATGTCAATGACGATAACTGCGTCATAAATGTTTGTCAGTCTAACGGACATTCTTGTCAGCTAGTTTACCTAAGCTGAACAATATAAAGACCAACTGCTAGCGCTGTTCAGGTGAGCTGGAGTCTGCGAGAACTTGTTAGGTCATATATTCAAACAAATCACGTGGATAAATGGCGGCGATAAAAAATTTATATTGAACAAACAATGGCATGACAAGTATTTGGCACAGACAATCTGTGATGTTACGAGCGTGGTTCGTAAATAAACGTTGGTATGATAACTAAGAGACGGGGTGATAAAGTGTGGTGTTACAAATGAGAAGCAGTGTGATCAGTGAATATAATGGATCAACGCTGGCGTGATGTATTGGTAGCGGTAATATAATGAGATGTGATAAGAGAGGAGCTATGATAAACAGCGGTGGGATGGATTGGTAGCGGGAATATAATGTGATGTGATAAGAGAGGAGCTATGATAAACTGTGGCGTGATGGATTGGTAGCGGTAATATAATGTGATGTGATAAGCGAGGAGCTATGATAAACTGCGGTGGGATGGTTGGTAGCAGGAATATAATGTGATGTGATAAGAGAGGAGCTATGATAAACTGCGATGGGATGGATTGGTAGAGGGAATATAATGTGATGTGATAAGCGAGGAGCCCTGATAAACTGCGGTGGGATGGATTGGTAGCGGTAATATAATGTGATGTGATAAGCGAGGAGCTATGATAAACTGCGGTAGGATGGTGGGGATTGATGTTGGTAGCGGGATGGTAGCGGTAATATAATGTGATGTGATAAGCGAGGAGCTATGATAAACTGCGGTGTGATGGATTGGTAATGGGAATATAATGTGATGTGATAAGCGAGGAGCTATGATAAACTGCGGTGGGATGGGTTGGTAGCGGGAATATAATTCGATGTGATAAGCGAGGAGCAATGATAAACTTTTGTGTGATAATTAAGAAACAAGTGGGGGTGGGGGTGGGTTGGTAAATCGTTGCGTGACAAATAAAAGACAAGGATTCTCCCCGGTGTGGTATGTAAGGAACGAGGGTTGTAGTGGCGTAATAAGACATAGCTTCTTCTAGAATACGACGAAAAAATTCTACCTACCTGGGTTCTGTTGTTCAGCACACGGCAGCTCAATTAGGCAACCATGCCCTCATTTAACGAGATATGTGCACATTGTCACATGTTGATATGAATGCTTCATTCACCAATAATACAAAGCACCGCATGTTAATGCCTTTGGCGATCGTGAATTAAGAATGACGATCATCCTGCATCTAATTCGACGCAGCAAATTGTTAGTGTCACACTGCGTGACAATGATTAGAGTTGTGATTTGTCTTGTACGGCAGATAGTGTCGACGATAGCTATGTCTGAACATACAACAATGATTATGACGACTGTATATACGAGGCATAGATGAAAGAGTGTGAAAAAGCATTGACGCGACTAACAGATAGTTACAATAGGGAATGTAGTGTCCCAACCTACATAATACACCAATATAATGTGCCCATGAATTAAGTGCTTGTTTACATTAGTCACTTTTTTACCAAGCCCAGCCCGTTTCACAAGACGTTTACGTCAGCGAATGAATGTCATGGTTATGTTGTGTAGGGCGCAATGCCTCGAGCAGACGCCCTGATGTTACTGTTCATATGTTAATGATTCAGAAGGTGATGATAATGACGTCGAAATGGCGGTCTTGATTAGCCCGTTTTTGTATATCTGCGACGCAATAAGTATGCGTCAGCAGGATAATTGGTCAGCTTACAATCCTCTCGGATCAAATGCAAACTCGTCTACACTCTAAGGCGTTATCAAACAGCAACGGGTTGGTTTAACGCAGTTGGCACCTGTGGTAGCGGAATCAAGATCACAAACGCCACCAGCATAAGAAAAGACAACCACAACCGAAGTATGCGAGAATACCTCTTACTGCATGCAAATACCTCTATTTACTGACGCTAGCCATGCATAACTGTATATATGTAGCTGCTGTGGTACTTGATGACCGAACCTCTTATGTCAGCAATGTTCAAGTCATTACAGTCATGTTGCTTGGCGTTTAATATGAGCTAAGCGACGTCACATAATTATAATTAGTGTATGCTTTCAGACCCGCAGCTCATTACTGTGAGCATGTGACTAGCATTATAATGTTGTTTGAATGAGGACATGCTCTGCAACACAGCAGGTACAAAAGGCGTGATATATTGCAGACCTTGTTGCAAAGACTCGTGTTTCATTATTCAGACTGCCCGATGTTATGATTCGTGTATGCTTCAGGTATCAGGCGTGTATTGTTATAAGACTGTTGAGTCATAGACGAAAGGCCCTCGGACAATGTAAACGCAATGACAACATGAGTGCCTTGACAAACCAGGTTCATGTTAAAAATTAGTTCCGCAACATTGCATATTGACTGGTGCCTTGTCTAACAACATGTGGCGATCAAACTTTATCGATAGAACTAATTGATGCAAATACGTAATATATCTTGGAACAGGTGTGATATTACACACACAATGGAGCATTATGCAAGATAATTAAAATGGCTGCATGAAGTCTGTTCATCTGCCTGTCAGTACGTCATGCTACTTCCGTTAGCTAAACACATGACAAACCATTATCATATCAGTTAAATCGACATTTGGTATAATTCTTAACAGGGGTGGTGTGGATTTTGTTTGTGATGTGAAATTGGTTAAATTAGAGACCGGACACAGGGGATACAGTGGACATTTTATGATAATAACGAATCCACAGCTTAACTTATCCAACGAATATCTCCTACCTACATACAATTGAATGGTGAAGCTGGGATGGGTCCATGTCGTGTGCTGAGGTAAACGTTTTGAACAAGTTCGTTTCGGTGGGTGCTGCGCTATAACGAAGGGAGCAATAATTGCACCTAAGACGCTAGACTATAACCTTTTACCTAAGGGTATTCTCTTGGAAATATTCCTGCGTACAGAGAACGCTCAATGCTGGACTTTGGTTCTGTTCTTCACCGATGAGGACGTAGCAGGTGTGTTAATGAGCGAATGGCGCTAGTTACCTGGTACTCCTCCTCCCGTACACATCCCACTCCGGCGAGAATACGCTCTCGCCAATCTTCTCAAAAGATCACGGCAGGTTCTTTATTAGTGGCATCTAACCCTGCCAATAACTCGTCCCAGAGATGATAAGAATGATATCTTAGAGCGTGAAAAGATCATGTTTTAGATATCTTTGCCAATCATTAAGCACTGAAGCTCTGCTCCACGAGTGCGGTAAGGTATCAATATCAGATATACTATGGTACCGATATCACTTGTGTAAGCTTTGCCCATATCAAGTTTGTAGTATAAATATGCCGGAATTGTTTCAGAAGTGACTGACCCCAAGGTACCGGTCGAAACACGCATCGCAGTATCTTCGTCATCGAGAAGAAACTCTGTTATCACCAAAACCTTCATGGAAAATTTCGATTATGCCACCCGTTTCACCAGTATTCTAATGGTAACAATGAATCTGAATAACATTTACTGTAGGGGCGAGGCCTAGATCGCCGGAGGTCATAACAGAACGTAGGCGTGGACCATATCGAATCGTAGTGCAACGTGGTGCGCTGGTAGCATCAAGAATTAGTGTTAACAACATCGTTAGTCATTTTCAGGATGAATAGGCCACAGAAAAAAACACACTGGCTTGTGCAGAAACGATAGGATTCGAGGCTAAAGAATCACAAGTATTCTGCCGTTTGGCGACGATAAGCACGCACAATCAATTCAGGACGGACAAATGTTACGCGCCAGTGGTTTAGGAAATCATAGCTATTTTAAGGCAGACGTGCAGCATCTTATCATAGGCCAAAAAAACAATAAAAATTGGGGGAGTTATATTTTGTTGGAAACACCGGCTGTAGCAGTGGCCAACGAGGCAATGAAGAAAGGCTCAATATCTCTTATCTTATGATCTCAACACTCAGAATCACTTGACGCCATTTGGCCCTCATGAGGTCCACAACAAATGAGGCTCCAGTGGGAGGTAAATATGAGTCCTGTGGTCAAAGATCAAAGCATAAGCGGCCAGGGTAACCCTCTTTTGGACAGGTCACTTGACGGGGCCTGTGAAAGGGCACTATGCCTTCCTGTTTTGAAGAATGGGCCATGTATAGTGTACATGTGAGGCTGACGCGAGGGAAGCAGCCCAGGCAGATAACGCTGCTATTGGCGCGAGATTAGGTTTTGTATGAGCCGTCGTAAACAAGCCCCTAAGCTTCCTGAGTATCCAGTTGCGAATATAAATGCGATATCTGCCAACTTTCACTGTGCCTTGGTATATAGGTGAATGGCCGGTTGTAACACTCACCCATTATATTAC
>CM067345.1:33300743-33469042 GCA_034190875.2 Urechis unicinctus
AGCTTATGTATGAAAGTGTACACGCTTGCGCGGGAAACACTCTTGGATTCCACGTTGTTTTGTCGGTATGATCCTGTAAAGAAAGACACGTAACTTATAGTTTCAAACTCTGCAATCAGCCAGGTCAACGGCAAGTACTGACGCCTTAGTCAATGCAAGTGTCACGTCTAGCTGACCCGGCCATGTCTACTTCAACAGTTGAATGCCATTGTTATTGCATGCATTAAAGGAAGCATTAAAGATATAGTCCTCAATGGTCCCTTGACCATATGAGTGGGCAATAAACGGGGAGGCAAAGCGCCGGGGCGTCTTATGCAGCCTGTAACACAGATTGACGGAATAGGATACGAAGATAGGGGGATGAACTGGCATGGGATAAAGGGAGTAGCTAAGACACGGGGTCATTTAGGACACTGTATTTGATTTGGAGGCGTTCTCTAAATGACAGTGTAATAAGGTAAAGCTGGGATGGAATGGGGGATGGAATGGGGTGGAATGAGGGATGGAATGGGGGTGGAATGGGTTTGGAATAGGGATGGAATGGGGTGGTATGGGGGTATGGGGTGGAATGGGGGATGGAATGGGGGTGAGGTTAGTGTTGTCGGCTAGGTTATCATACAGGGTAGCAGAGAGAAAAGAATTGTTTGACAGAGAGCAACAGCGCGGAGCCTGAAGTAAAAGAGAGGCATATATAAGGATTGGATGAAAAGAGAATATGCTTAGGGGTAGATAATTGGGTGATGAAGGTAATAGGATTGGGGGTAGTGGCTGATCAATGGACCTGCAACTGCGACGACGTATACTCCGGGATGCTTGATGAGTAGATGTCGAACATCAAATACCTTGATTTGCATAGCATGTGGGCGGTGGCGGGTGGGGTGGGGGGGGGGGGGGGTGTGAATAATGAGAGGCCGACATATTGAAATAAACCAACTAGCGTGCGTTGCTGTGAAATGGTATTGGAAACAGGGTAAATGGATTGATGTCTATCAAACAACGGCATATCAAAGTGAGGCAGTATTGGAGAGCTGCCATATCATAGCTATCATCAGCAATTGTAAAGCAATGACCCAACCAACATTTAAATAGTCTGTATCGAGTAACACATTGCTGATTCAGCAGATCATCATTAACGAGTCTCGTCCAACCTAACATATCCGCTCCTGGTTGCATGCCTGGTTGCCGTTTATCGTACCGGTAGAGCAGCGACAAATCCATGATCACATAAATTTCCTATCAAACACCTGTGTTTACAGGTGTGTCACACGATGTGTTCGCATGTCTTCAGCAAACATGGATCACACGTCATCCAGGGGACTATAATGACTCAAGTTAAAACTTCCTTCAGGTTACAAATGTGAATGACTGCTTCAACTACAGTGCTTTAAATGCATAAACTGTGTGTTCTTAACTCTGATGATATACGTGCCAGATCCTAATATTGCATTGGATGAATCAGGTATAACGCTACCATCTTTATTCTGCAAAGTCACATTGACAATAATACCCTTGACCGGCTTAAGGTCATCAACATATCACCACCAACCCCCAACCCTCTAAATATATATACTCACCGCTAAAATCGCCGCTTCGTAAAACTTGCGTTGTTTTTCTGGCTTCGCGTTAGCATGAGCACACATAGACGTGACAAAAGGGCTAATGTATAGTTCTTGACGTTATGTGTTGTTGTTTTTTATTGGGTTATATAATGCTGACCTATGCAGATGTTATATCCGACCTGCCAGCATTGCAGTGCAGTGATATATCCTCCTGAGAATAGAAAGGGTGGAATCTCAACAAGTTGCCATGCGTATGGCCGTATTTGCTCCGTGATCCAAACAGCTGATATTCTGTATTATCTGGAATGGCTCGCTTGCCGAGGCAAGACTTTTCATGAGGAAATCTTGATCCGTTGACAACACGTGCTCCGTTTTGATAATATAACGACCCTTGCATGCCAAGAACTAACTATAATGGCATTTAACATGCCTTTAATAGACGAAAGGATCAGTCCTGACGTCACTGACAGTTAAGCATTTCGAGAATCCTATCCAAAACTGTACATCCATCGTTTTAAGTCAGTACAAAAAAATATGTTCTGCGCCGATACATTTACAGTTTAAATTCGTTCAATTTTGCAGTTCAATTTCGTCTTCTATGAAAACACATCCTTGTTACTCCCGCAGCAGAACAATCGGTGATCTATTTAACCACCGGAAAGAGTAAGACAATCGGTGACGTCACCGGAAACACGGCGCATTAACGCCCATAGACTGCTTCAGGACGCAGCATGTCGATCAGGCTGCTGCTAGGAATGGCCGAGTGCATGCAATATTACATTGTCATTATCATTTGATATTACTCACAGACATACAAGTAGTCCGAGTACCTACCTTGAGCATGACATCATTCTCCGACTTGTAATCTGCCTGGTTTAAGCATTAAAGGAAAATCACAATGTTAAGGGTCGTGGAATACACAAATGAACAGTGGTACTAGTTGGGCGAGTATGCTTCTGCTTGGTGCATCAGTTGGAGAATCATGCCCAATTAATAAAGAGCTGTGGACCAATCTCCTTCATGCATAGATGAACACTCAGTGAACATAATGCTGTGCCGGAAATTGACTCATCGCGTGTCGTTTCGGAACAATCACTTATTGTTTGATGTAAATTGCACTTCTCAGAAACGGATGTCGATCAATGGACGTATGTCAGTAACGATACCCGGATTATGAATGCTTGACCGTATTCTAGGCTTAGTTAGGTCGGTCCGTCGCTTTTTGTGGTTAAGCTACCATAACCTTACTATGTGATGGGCGTCATCGGGTTGACAAGACAAGGACCACTGATGCTGCTAGGTTTGTTTGAGTGAGCCCGTATCTTCCAAGGCTTATTAGCTCCCTGTGAAACCAACCAAGGTGAGGAACGGGGAATACAATAAGGCTACAGGACAAACAAGTACTTTGAAAAAAAGAAAATATGTGATGTGCTAAGTTTGGTGCTGGGATGGGCCTTGGTTTAAGATCAGTAAGAATAAATTATCAACTGCGTCGTGATAAGTGAGTGGAGGCGATAAACTGTGGGGTAATAAGTAAGTGGCGACGATAGAATGTGGTATGATAAGTAAGTGGAGTAAGTGCACGATAAACTGTAATGAGACAGGTAAGCGGTGACGATAAAATGCGGTGTGATAAGCAAGTAACGGAGATAGACGGTAAACAGCGCTGAGACAAGTAAAAAGTGAGTTAAGATTCGGATGTGATCAGACTGAGCAAGGACAACCATTGGCGTGATCTGTAGGTAACAGGTGTAAACAATGGCGCGGTAGGGAAGGAATCAACTTCTGTGTGGTAAGTAGATTACGGGGATCAACTTTGGTGTGATCTGTGAGCGGCATGATAAACTGTGCTGTAAAAAGTTAGCAAGTGGGATAAACTCCGGAATGGTTGATAAGCAGCCTCGGTGAACTTGTGATAAGAAGTTGGACTTAATGGTTATGATATCAGTGATTACCTGGAATAGACCCATTTGTTGTCAGCAAGTGATCACCTCTGCTGCACTGAATGGATGAAAAAATGGGGAATAACGCTTTGGGGGACGACTGTATAAGACACGATCAATCATTGGCCACCTGGAAATGGTAGACGGGAGAGAGTGGGTGAGGGTGAGAATCAACATTGGTGTGGTGGTGACTAATGAGAGGCGATGCATCTCGGTTATTGGGTGAGCGATGAACAACTCGGAGGTGACAACAGTCGACAGTTTGGGTGACAAGTTAAAATTCAAACAGATAGGTTAGCTGGTGTATCTGGAGCCTGCGAGGAGCGACCTTGAGTTAAGGGAGCGTAAGGAGTGTGTTTGGGAGTGATATGCAGTGGCGAGGTGAGTAGGTCGCTCCCTAGCTACCTCACCACACCAGCGCCACCTGCCACCGCTCTCCCTAGGTAATTACTCCCGCTCAAGCCCAATCTCAGCTCATTTCAAGATATGCCATGTTTGGTTAAGCAGGATTTCCAATAAAGAACTATCGCGGGGACACTTAGATGAGGGATATGAATTGGCTGAGACCTGACTAGCATGGCCTCCTGGCGGATGTCTGAGAAACAAGCCGGCCAGGGAGTCATTGACGAGGCTCTGTATTATCTCATATACACATCCATGGCTCTGCATGCTTTGTAGGTCTCAGGGCCATCACTGTGACGCCATCTCGGAAGCGCTTTCAATAGTTATCATGCAACAGCAGTTGCACACTTACGATATTGCAATAAACTTTGACTGTGTATTATCAGTGCTTGCATCGCGTTTATGACACAAACAAGAGTTATTCAACTTAATTGTTGTCGAATCCATTGTCGTAAATGTGAGTGACCTCGACTTATTACTATGTTGGCCGTGACCTCGATCTCATCCCTTTGCGTTGCGCACTATTCCATACCCTGAAACAAAGCCCCCTTTCTCAGCTGTCACCGCACACCCGCGATACTCTCGGAGATGAACCTCAGCTCGCTCTTGCATATTTGATTCTGCTCGACTCTCCCTCGTATACAACACTACTTCCCACGCTATGCAGACCATGTTCCGATGCCAGATACATTTGTCTTCCATCTCGTTAGATATCTGGGACCAGCAAAGTGGATTTTAAATTCCATCGAAGGTCAATCACAATCCTTCTTGTAGCGCTGGTGTTTCTCAGACGAGATAATTGGACAGAGCACTGGTCACTACGCTCGCCACAGAGTGGGCTACAATTGAGTTTCCTTGCAAACACGCTCAGCACTCTGTCTAAATCTGAGTTCGTCGGCCTTCCCTTAACAAGTTAGAGAAAAAAGATTATTCTCGTGGGGCTTACAGACTGGCACCCTCTCTACCGTGTGCACTTTGATTTCCACTGATGCCTTCCAGCATAATCCCCTTCCGAATCAAAGGCCGCTCCCCGGGGGGTACGCGAGATACAGAACGAAGGAAAACGAGTTTTATTGCAATAGTTCAAAGAGAAAGGGAGGTGACAAGAATCAATCGAGAACTGGTGCATCTCTTGTAAGAAACAACGACTGTGTTTAACGGGCTAGATCATGAAATGTTCACGAGTGGAGAGCCGCGGGCATGGAACAGCGATCGGTTCCTGTGAGTTGGCGGAAGTGCGAGTTTGATGTTTTGCATTTTTTAAGCCATTGTACGATGAGTAATGAGTAGGTTGGCCCCCAGCGCGTCGTTTTGAGAGGCTCATAGGCGCATGCCAGTTATATACTTCATTCTGACATTGAAATGTTCACGCCATGATGGAATGTTGGCGCCGTATTTGGCATTTTAAAGTCTATGTTAGCGCCGTGTTTGGCATTTTAAAGTCTACGTTAGTGCCGTGTTTGGCATTTTAAAGTCTATGTTAGTGCCATGTTTGCAGTTGTTCGCATTATGTTGGTACAGTGTTTGATATTGCTAGCTTGACGGATTTAAGTATTGTATTCTTCAGTCTCAGTTAGCAGTTTAAAGCGGCATTCAGGATTGCTCAAGCAATGTTACGGTGATGGCCACGTGTTGGATTTTGCCAAGTAGATGCTGGGGGATGGTCTCGTTTTTGGTTTTGTTCAGTCTGTGTTGAGGAATGGCCTCGTTTTTGGTTTTGCTCAGTCTGTGTTGAGGGATGGCCTCGTTTTTGGTTTTGTTCGGTCTGTGTTGAGGGATGGCCTCGTTTTTGGTTTTGTTCAGTCTGTGTTGAGGAATGGCCTCGTTTTTGGTTTTGTTCAGTCTGTGTTGAGGGATGGCCTCGTTTTTGGTTGTTCAGTCTGTGTTGAGGGATGGCCGTGTGTTTGGTTTTGTTCAGCCGTTGTTAGGGATAGTCTCTTCTTTGGTATTGTTGACAACGCATTGGACATTGTAGAGTAATACTGTGGGCATGATAACACCTAACGTAGCCTCACGGTTGTGCGTAACCTCCAAGCAGAAACATACTCCTTCCGTAACCGGGAACATACATTCAGTCATAAGGAATGGAACATGGCAAATACTCAATGCTTATAAACACTTACCTTGGCGTCTGAACTGAAAGACATATAATCATAATAGGACATAGCTAACACAGAGTACAATAAACTTACTTATCAACAATGAATATCACAAATGTAATCGTCTTGATTAGAAGATATTTGTTCATGGCAATTTCCGTTAATTATCGCTGAGTGATAACAAAGGGTTACGTATACATCACGTGATGTGTCCGCAGTGCGAACACTACTGCTACACTGCATTTCAATGCCAGTCTTCACCTCCCGACAAAAGACAATGCATAGAATATGAGGGTTAATTTAATGGACGTGTATATCTCACACGTTTTGCATGGGCAAAAACAACACTCTACATACAACGACTGGCAGTCAGACAGGAGCCTCGCGGTAGGCGGGTCATGTTCACACGCTCCTTTCATAAGAAATGGAAGGTTTTAAAAAAACAAATTGTCGTGATGACAATAGAAAGTGTGGCATCGTCCAGGCGCTGACACCCCCAACCACGAGAACTAAACGACGGTTCACTGCCCGCACTGTGATACTAGAGCTTTATCATTGATGTAACGATCCATGACCTTACCATGCTACATCCACAATGACATCCCTCGCAATGAATCAATGATCCCTACGCTATTATTACCTGCTGCATATTTACCTGTAATCGAAACCCGGTCACTTAGAGGTGCACAGACCGACCGGGACATTGCATTTATAATTAACCTAGGCCGAGAATATTTTCAGTCTCATCACGGTCAGTTTGGGCTTGATCCCCAGGATAATTTCCTTTATGGTACTATCACAGGGTTCCGAATGACACTGAAGCATTGGATTTAAGCGTGGCGCTAGCCTGAACGGTGGCGCAGATATAAATGTATAACATATGGTTGATGCTGCTGGGCTCCGTGAATAACGTAGGATTTATCGCAAGTTGCTGACTCGGCGTCGCCATTATGAATAGGTCATTTGCCAAGACGGCCAGTGTATAGAGTAAGTTGATTAACTAGGAGTCGTCTATCAGCACATCAGCGCCTTAGAGAATTAGGGTAGCTTTAATGGCCTACTGATCAGCTCAATGGCCTTACCTCCTGTTAAATAGGGTGCTCTGCGCAAGGCAGTTCCTCTCATTATGGGCAGGATGGCTTAATGAGACAGCGTACAGGTAGCAGACTCACTGTTGTGCACTGAGGTGTGGAATGCTAGAGCAACGTTAATGAGATAGGGGAATCGTTAGAAAGGATAAGTATGTCGCCACTTGGGGCTAATATTAACACTGGCTGCTGCGTTTTCTTAATCAAAGCCTAGATCAGCATTTCTTACGCTTCTATTATGTGATAAACATCCACAGCCACATTCAGTGACAGAAATTCTCTCTTTCGACAAACACTTATGAGTTATGTATCTTTTAACCCGAGCGAAATAAGTAAAGCATTGTCGGAAGACACCCACTGGCTGAGTTTATTACTGAATTCTCACCTCTATCATCTTTGCATAGAGGGACAGCGCTTTCGATTACTATTTGAAATCAGCGCTCCGATCTTCGGTGGCTATCTGGTCTTCTGAGATTTGCCTTAGATGGCGGTTCGATTGATAAGAACCTCTTGACTGCCTACTGAACTTCAAAACACAATAAAGTTCAATGTGTCCCCCCGTTGGGCAGCACAAATTTGTTGTTTCCAGGGGCACGATTGTACTAGCAAAACTAGCTTAGATGTAACCAGCCTAGATAAACACATCCGAGTCATGTGATGGAGTCCAAAGCAGCAGCCTCTCTGATCTCGCGATCTATCAGTCTATTGCTATCCATGCGTGTTATCCGTCATGGTTGAGATAACACTGTACAGTTACGACAGCTGTCGACCTACATGTGCATACCATGTTTATCCGTCGTAGTAACTGCTCCCATGAGGCTGGCCAGATTACCTCCATACTTCCGCTGACAATCAATAATTGAACATATTACTCTCTATTCTCGGACTATTGACGAGTAATTTAAAGCCGGGATAACCACTACGCTGTCGCTCCGAATGCACATATCACGTTGTTACAGCATGAAGATCCGCTTCGCAAAAATAATGTAACAATCTCATCGTTCGCATTTCGATACGCTCTCCATACCCGGCACACAATTTACACTAGCCACTATAATCCAGCCTGACATCAGATTCTAACGCTGGAAAACATTACTCTATGTGGGTGGGTTAGTTAGTATATGGCCAGCATTGCGGCATAACGCAACTGCCGAGCTACTTCTGAATAGAAAGATTCCTTCATGTGTGTGAGTTTATTGGCTAGCTTTGTACTGTCATGCATCGCCCCGATAACCGTGTTAACTGCCGCACTAGGTAACTCGTCAGTGGTCGTCATTGCCCTTTGTATTGTACCTCACACCTATAACTTACTCACTGCTACGTACTAAACCTAACGCCGGCGCCCCAGGTCTACGCTAGTCAGAACGACCACATTTACTGCGCATATCGCATCTTGCGCTACGTATAACCATTTACCGCAGCTGCAGAACTGCCCCCGTGAGCATACGCCCATGCTTAGCTTGGTCTTCTTGATGGCGACTTGAATGTCACATCTCATAGCATTCAGTCTATTAGGAATCGTAATCAAATCACGTCACACTGTGAATCAGCCGGTCGGCGGTCTAGGCGTACCACGCAAATGTCTCACCCCTACTGAGAAGGCCAGAATAAAGCATTACCCCATTTCTACTGATTGATAGCTTCAGCGCCCACGGTGTTAAAAAATTAAGGAGTTGGTCGCCGTGGAGAGTTTAAAGGAATCTCCCGGAATGGCGAGCGTGTGAATTCCATCATCCGCCTGGGCTCTCGCTCGAGGCTTCTGCTTGATCAGGCCAGTTAAGGGATGCATTCAACGCATCCTTCCTTGTGTACATATACGATTCAATGGGCACTTGTTACTCACGACCCGATGACTAGCGATGATGATACGGAGTGTAGTAAGCTGAGACGGCGTGGCGATGTCCTACCGTTCCACCAGTCAGAGACGTATAGTAAGGCCAGATACACAGTGCTTGGATCCTCCCGCGTCTTCTGATGTTCACGTCATACGGAAGCGAGATAATAGAGACAGACACGCAAGCTCACAATAATGTGAAATCAGAAAGAGCAGAATCAGCGACGTGCCTTCCCTAAACGACCGCACTGGGGGCTCCACGGCTGCTAAACCCGATTAGGGCCAGATTCAGGGGTACATCCGAATAACAAACTGCAGAATCACTAGACGCACTATGCGATGAGGTAGTATTTGTTGGCAATGATAATCACTGAAGTTGGTGTGCGTAATAATCGTGATGGTTGAATAAGTGCTTAATTAGTGGGAGTTGCCGTTGTTTATCACCAGGTGTTGCTCACGTTAGCAGGTGTATATAATCCAATGGTATGGAGCGGACATTCATTCACAAAGGAACACAGCCAATCACAGCTCATAACCACTGCTGTGGTATGCCGTTCCTCAACCACCAGCGCGAAAGCACAATGGTTCCCCGAAAAACAGCCGGGAATTAGGCGCAACACAATCGACAAACCTTGATGCTGAAACTTTCGCCAGGGAGAAGCGTGGAAATTTGACCGATTGTGTGCAATGACGATGCAAATTGATATGGCAGTTGTAGGATCGGATGTATTCCCGACAATTGATACAGCCACCACAAGTAATTGTCAAATGAGCTGGCTAATTCCACGAATTGTTGACGTATGAACACGCGCGCACATTAATTCCACTGGCTAATAGCACAGACAAAAGCGATGTCAGCACATTGACCACTTCCATCGACAGGAGGTCGAGGAGAACAAAACTGTATCCGCGAGAAACAGGAGAAATTATGCGGGGCACCAAAATGATCCCACTCGCTCTGGTATCGATCGTGAAATATAAAATCCACCAATGGTAGCAGGAGTTGGTCGACGCGTACCTCGCCAATCCGTGAGCCGCCCAGCCACTCAATATACTGCTAACTGGCGACTTGTTGTGAAAGTATGCCGCTACGTCTCCACGAACAAAAATGGAGCTGTTGATTGCGTTATATTTCCTATTGGCATAGCGATATGACGCGCCGCAAGGCATCCAGCTGAAGGTGCCACGATAAACGACGGTTCTTCTTAGAGCGCCTTGGACAGACAGCGCCTGAGGATTAATCCGCCTGAGTGAGTGAGATCAGCCGCACGACAGCTCAGCCGGTCAATTCCACGTTTGGTAATAAGCGAGAAGTGATGTTCCGCTGTCACTCTGATGAGCGGCAGGAACTCGCATGAGCTGTCAGAGAGAAGGCGACAAGCGTTGAGCGGGAAGGCTGGCGATTGGACAAGCTGCGGTTCCACAACCTCCCCCAGTGGTTATCCCGGATTGAGTGATTTAATTTAGCCATTGCGATGCGTTTGAATACTCGCAATAACAACTGGAATGCCTCGTTTCACGGCAGGCCCAGAGCGGGATAGAGAGAGAGGGCGATAATAGGGAGGTCTATTGGGGGACTAACAACAGCTTAGCCGGTTGCTGACGGAGTGTTACATAGAAGGGAGATGGCATTAGCTGTGAAAACCTGGGGGATTCCTGTCGACAAGCGCCTAAGGGTCATCAGTCACCGAATACAAGCCTGTTATCCGTCATGACGGATGACTTTCCCTGTCATATCCTTATTCCATGGAGGCAACTTCCGTTTGAAGGTACAGTTGCGGCGTGGGAACATTGCGCCCATCCTGTCCATGCATTAGTCCGATATTAGTCGACCGGACTCAACTTATCCGGTCCCTAATCAACTTAGCGACTCCGCTTGCCTGACACAGGGCAATATGATTAGCTCGATAGTGACAGTAGCAACTTGCTCATTTAGCGCTGCATTGGTGCGACCTCGCTTCTGTTCACGTGCGGTTCTCCGACATCACGCTAGAGAGGCTCGTGAGTTGCGGCCTGGCCACGTCACATAAAGGGATCGCAGTGGCCACGCAGAATGCACTTCTGCCCGACGTGTCTCCCATCGTACGGGGTACCCGGTGACAGCAGAACCCTCCAGATAGACGCTATTTTATATTCAGGGCCGCTTAGATTTTATTAACATTCACTATATAGATGTATATTTATGTGTAATATCAGCAAAAAGGGGGGCGTCCTGGTGGGGAAAACAAGGCACAGTCGACTGCTAGCTGAATATGTCAGAGAGCGATATGATAGCCGGACAGGTTCTTTTGGGCTACTGCAGGATACGAATTCATCCTGGAATGTGTCTGTGTTTTAGCGGGGTGAGGGGAAGCAAGACGTTTGATTGCGTTCAGCCTGTGGTATCTTGGCTACAAATCGACATATCTGCTTTGCCGGGGAAAGTGGTCAATGTCCCTGCTGGTAGTCTGTCATTTAGTGCACCAATATTTCTTCTCTGGCTTATTATATTTGGTTGCAGACGCGCTGTCAATTCACATTTTAACGCATAACGCATTCGCTAGGTGTGGCTCGCCCCTCAATATCTGCCCCGTGTTGGGTCTGATATTTTACTACTTCAACGAAAAAAACTACCAGTGGCCTGAGCTCACTAACGACATCTTGCAAGCCCCACATAAACTGCCTATTTGTGGAACACGCAATGAAGCGTAAACGCCGAGCAATCCGCACCTAACGTTATCACACAGCGACGCCATGTTAGGCGTGGTATTTTTATATGGTAGCCTGGCTGGGATCTGCGTTCCCCCACTAGGATATATGCTCTAAACCAGGCGCTTCCAGCTTGGAGCCTGCTGGGACTGGCGTGTTTGTGAGTGACGGCTGAAGCAACACGGCGATTGGGGCTGCATTTGGGACATAAAGAGTTCTTTGAGGGAGTTTCGCGTTAACTGATTTGGCGGGTCAGTGCGTTTGTAAGGAATGCCGAATGTAGTTTTGTGATAAACGCAGTGGTGATTAAGTGGATGTAGAAAGTGTTCAAGAATTTAGTGGAATGTCAATGTTGTTGGTGCGAGCGGGGACTTAGGATGGATGGGGTGGCGAGGATGACGGGAGGCGAAAGAGGTGTGTTCGTGTGTGTGTGTGGGGGGGGGGGGGGGGTGGGCTGTCATGGCGTGTGTAGCGACGGACGTAGAAGCATATGACTGAGGATTAGTAACGGCATGTTGATTTTGATAACGACTGGAATAGGGTGGTGGTCCTGATACGGAGGTAAATTATGATGATATAGATTACTATAGCGATAATGATGATGATGACGATGATGATGATGGACTTAAAGATGAACTATTATGACATTTAAGTTTTTAAAATCGCTGTATGCTTTGTTTAGTGTAGCATTTGCTTGAAACGACAGGGGTCGAAATTGCTCAAATAGAAATGCTGACTTGGGTGCTTATAGTCATGATTAAGTAATACATCAAGTGGGACGTTACTATAATTCATAGCTGAGTGTTATATTGCAGTCATTCGTCTCTAGACCAGCACACTCACAGCCAATCATTCGTGAGGCTGACCACCACGTGTGTGAGCGACGAGACAAAGTGGAGCTTATTACAAGCTTTCCTGCCTTGATGGATGCCGCACCCTACTCGCCATATCACAAACCACCGTACCAAGAGAGTCTAGGAAACGTCAGCCTACAATCGATCCTCAATACTCTACCGACATCTTCTCATCTTACCGGGCTCTCTTGGCGGACAACAAGCTTATATGCTAAGAGGCCAGTCTGCCTAGAAGAGGCCACGCGAGACCCACGCTACGAGACTTTACGAGACGATAATGCTGAGAAGCGTTTTTATCCACACCAGACGAGTGAGTATTGCAGCGCATACATTGAGATCACATGACCAGGACTTTAGGACAAAACCTATGAAAATGAGCCCAGGCTCTATAGCAGGGAGTTGATTGTATTTGGGGGTTTCCTTGAACGGCTCCATGCTTGTATCGCTGGGTCCGTTTATATAGTGCTGATGCACATGCGCTTCATTAGATAGACAGCCCCAAATGGCATTCGTCGCATTTTTACGCATCAGCATTCCGTAAGATGCAATACATCAATAAAGCTATCAACGTCACTCGCAGAATCAACCATTGCTACCAAAGCAATTAGTTGAACATCATGGTATATCTGACATGGTTTTATATTCCACTTCGAAACAAACTGCAATCAAATTAATGGCACGCATTACATTGATGTGGTGGTATATACATAACAACAACAAAAACGAACTTCGATTGCACAACATTTTGTAGCGAAGCCAAGGTATTACAGAATGAATGAAGTATCATTCGCATCAATTGTATGCAGCATCGAACATAATATAGCATAAAACAGATACAAATACCGTCTCTCTTTTGCTTTCATATAATTCTGCCTTTGTGAAATATTTGTACATACCAGTCGTATGTAAAACATAACTATTGCCTCACGGCGGTGATACTGCAGGCGTCTTCATTGAAATATATGAATTCCAGCGGGCATAGAAGTGGGAATTCAACAATCAACAGAAAGCGGTTTCATCAACTAAGAAAATAAGCTCTGTTAATTTGATGTGCATGTGGTATGTCGAATGATGGTTCAGCTCCCTCTCGTTTCGATAACGCTGTCACAGGTGGTTACGCTCCCTCTCGTTATGATAACGCTGTCACAGGTTGATATAACGCTGTCACAGGTGGTTCAGCTCCCTCTCGTTATGATAACGCTCTCACAGGGTGATATAACGCTGTCACAAGTTGATCAGCTCCCTCTCGTTTCGATAACGCTGTCACAAGTTGTTCAGCTCCCTCTCGTTTCGATAACGCTGTCACAGGTGGTTACGCTCCCTCTCGTTATGATAACGATGTCACAGGTTGATATAACGCTGTCACAGGTGGTTCAGCTCCCTCTCGTTATGAAAACGCTGTCACAGGGTGATATAACGCTGCCACAAGTTGTTCAGCTCCCTCTCGTTTCGATAACGCTGTCACAGGTTGTTCAGCTCCCTCTCGTTTCGATAACCTTGTCACAGGTTGTTCAGCTCCCTTTCGTTTCGATAACGATGTCACGAGTTGATATAACGCTGTCACAGGTGGTTCAGCGCTCTCTTGTTTAGATAACGCTGTCACATGTTGTTCTGTTCTCTCTGGTTTATCCCGTCACGTCACAAGCATACAGAGTCCATGTGGAGGACGAATCACAGTATCGCTCTATGTCAACGAAACGGTAAGTTAAAAAAGGACAGGGCGGCAAGTGTCGATACTTGTCCGTAACAGCCCCATGCCAAATACGAATACAGAACAAAACATAGCGAGTGTCAAATTTAGGTGTAGACTGCGTCTATTTCTCCACCATTGTTTTAATTGGCGACTTATTGGCTGTTAATAATAAACGCCCTGGTTCCTCCGACTGCATCCCTGGGGTAAAGCTAAGATTTCTATTCCGGTGGAGCTAACATCATGCAATGGGAATATTTCAACGTCGTGGTTTTAGTTTCAAAATTGCTCATATTTGCTAATCCTCACATGAAGCCGAGTGGCACCGAAGAGAACATATTTCTAATACAAAAGCAATATGTGACTCACACCAAGCATAGGACAAAGAACCCCAGGCGAATTTGTCAGGCATGATAATTGACAACAAATATGGGTCCAGATCCTACAGAGAATATCTCGTTGCGTGCTGTGTTTGGCGGATAAAATGGCACAGTCTTGTTTGGGCGGTGTGTTGTCTCATTTGGCAAACACATTGTCATCGGGCGATTTATTTATTTCAGGAATACTGCCAAGACTACCGTAGTTATGGTAAAATACATAATGGTGACTGTCTGAGTTACTGGACAGCCCGAAATATGTTTGGTCTTAGATTTAGACAAATGTAAATCCCCTGGACTTAGGAGGACAATCTGCTGTGTTATATTTTCTTTTCACCGAATCTGCCGTTGGCCATGAACCGAATTGTGACATATTGTTCTAAATCAATATGCGTGAGTGCCGGTTATTCCACAGTCACGTAAGCATATCAGTTAGTATCGGAGTTGCAATAAGCGAATTCGTAGTTGCGACTGCGCATGCGTCGATGTGCAGCGGTTCTGGTCAGGTCAAAGGTCAATCGTGACAATTACACCCATCTGGTTTCGCGGGCTCCAACTTCTACTCCCCAGTTCGTACAATCTCTTTAAAGTTAGTATAGACGTGTTGGTCGGGATTCGCCAAACTTTATGTTTCGAATATGAGACGTGTTTGCGCTGTTGTCGGGTGCGGTAACATCACTTACCGCTTGAATAATTGTGAAAAAAGAGTTGGCGCTAACACCAAAATAACTATGGTATTGGCCGATGTGTGCCCTTTTCACGGTGATTCCTTCCCCAACTGAACAACGTGACCTGTGCGAAAAGGATTCATTTACTGACCAGTTAAGCATTTTTTCAATCTAACGATAAAAGTAGGTTTTCCTGTTAGACCAACAAGGGAGTACCCGATCGACTGTTGGTCTTTAGGGCTAGCTGAAGGAGGTAGACAGACGAGAAAGTGGGTCCGAGACATGTTGATGAAAGACATCGATAGCCGCATGATATGTGGACTTTACCCGGGCATTGTCCCTGTAAATCCTCTCCAAGGTGACGACCTTTCTTGGTGAAAACAAAAAAAGTAACACCAATCATGCCAAGTTGCACCAAGATGGAACTACACTTTCCCATCACACATACTGAAATAGGACCGATTCACTGCAGCAGGATTCTCCCCAGAAATGCTCAGGGGACACTTAATCTCCGACATCCGACAACATACAAACATACCGGACTATTCCATCTGGACTGGAAGCCAAAAGAAAAACTTCTTTCCTGGCAAACAGACCACAGTCACGGACACCAAAGACCTTGTGTGATGTGGGTTCCATCATTCGGCCGTACTTGATTGCTGGTATGTGGTCTAATTCAGTTGCGGTTCCAGGGATCATCTCTTTTTAACTTACAAAAGCCAATCTGCGATATCAGAGTACATGGTGGGAGGCCAGTTCTGAACACCTTCTGTTTCACCAATCCAAGCAGACTCAACACAGACAGGGTGCGATCTCGATCACTCTCTTCTTTTGTGGGCTTGTGGGGCAGCAGCGACCCCACAAGTTCTTCCTATCGTCCTGAAGCTTTCAGACCGCGATCACGAAAGAAATAGAGAGAGAGAGAGAGAGAGAGAGAGAGAGAGAGAGAGAGAGAGAGAGAGAGAGAGAGACTAAACCGCTGATCACTGTTTACGCTGCTAACCACAAATAACCCGAGAGCCCTTTGACCTATTTCCCACAACGCCCTTCTCACGAGATACCGAACTTATACCAACGCAACCCTACTTAATTATTGACAGTTGTACAATGGACGGTATTCCAGTACATGATCAAACGGTGAGGAATAGACTCAATGATTTCCCATCCATAAAACGTAGAAAACTATTGTATAATGAGGAACGGGCGATGGAAATGTTTAACTACTGCGCAACGTGTTATTCAAATCAGTGTATATGCCAGAGTCACCAGGCACAATCTTATTGATTCTACAAAAGGGATGTGCCATCCACACATAGCGCATTCTGGGTAAAAACATATTTGGGAATGTTTTAGGGTGACTATGGTATGTTTTGAACGACAACATGCTTGCAGGTTAACGGACTAATAACCCAAACCTGGCAAATTATCCCGAAAGTGGGGTTGAAATGAATTTGAAAACAGCTGACACCTTGTTAATATGTAATAACAGTGCCTATATATAATGTAACACAACATGAGAAATTCTGGATTAATGTTTTGACAGTTATATGTACACATATAAGGAGCAGGAAGAGAAAGTTTATTCCCTCCTTTAATGAATTATTCCTGAATTCACTTTGGATCTAAAGAGTCTGACTCTGGTCATAATGGAAAGCTGGGACGTTTGTTGTCATGAAATGATCCACACGAACTATGATTTCGATATTGATGAACGTTTATACCTACTATAAACAAAGGGAACACGTGCAGCTCATTGCAGGAAATCAACATATCAAGTTGTCTTTACCAGAACAGAGAACAAGCAAATTGAAATATCTCATGAAAAGAGAAGTGTGATAAATCAGAGAATAAGGCTTACATCAACTTCGAAGCCTTCACTCGAGTCCTAGTAAGTGATGCTCGCGTTCCTCTTTATAGTACTGTAAGTACCACCGCACGTAATATATGATATAAATTGACTGTAACACACTTGCAATGAATTCCGGGAACAAAATCAAATAACTAGGCACAATTTGTTATATTTCCTAACAATATCAAGGATATTGCACTCATCGGTCTACTGCATAAGTGTTCGTTTTGCTCGGAGGTAATTTCCGCAGAGAAGCATCACAAACAAACCTCAAATTAGTATTGTTCAGAGCGTATGTGAACGATGTTATTTCTTAGCACGTCAATTATACTTCTTATGAGGTCAAATGTATCCACTTAGACTGCAGCTATGTCAACTTACAAATGCAGTTCATTGTGTTGCAAGTTCTTCATTCTTGCTTTGTAACGTTGTTTTTGTTGGCGTGTATGCGTCCGTTAATGGCTTGGCAATTTCTCGTTACATGCACCTGGTTATTAGATAGATTTATTTTGTCGCGGCAACACATAAAGTAGTCGTTGCTATAATTAAGTCACATTAAGTATTTCAAAACAGTTGCACCATAATTGACCCTACAAGTCTAGGCAGTTCTATTGACTAATAACTGAGAGCTGCGATCCTCTGTGCAGCGTCAAAATGGCCACATCCTGCAGTAGCGGTAGCGCCTTTTATAAGTCTGACAATGTTTTACGCATTTGTTTATAGATGACTAAAGGCAAAAATGCAAAGAGTGATGTAATGTTCCCGAGCAACAAAGAGTTATTTGAACGATTGTAGCCGAAACGTAGGAGGTCGGTTGGCTCTTTGGCCGAGGTCTGTTCGTCATGTACTAAGAGCCAATTCAGGCCACTAATATTTTGGTACATGTTGCCAGATTCACCAATGACCAATAAAGTTCTCTTTCAATCAACACAGAGAGAATGCTATCATAAATTCTTAGGCAACCGGAGATAATCATTAATGTTACAGACATGCAAAAAGCGCTGAAATGACAAAAGTAAAGATAGTCATTGTTTGTTGACTGTACCATAAGAGCCGTCAAATAGCAGTGCAGTTTGATATACAGTTGATACATATGTTACTTAAGCTTACTATTACACAGATGCATGTTTTTTCCCCAAACGTTATGCCATGATAAATATGCTCTGATGTTGTTAACTGATAAACTCTTCAATTACAGACAATATGTGAAGTTGATATTAGGAAGTTGATATAAAGAATTAGGTGCTCATATGGAACTACAATAATAATTGAGCATATGGCCATATCAATAGGCACATTTTGGATCTTGAAATTAATAACTTATATAGTTTAGTGCCATTAGCAACGACAAAATGTTTCTCACGACTATGAAAGGAAACTTTATTAGAGTGACAATCTTTCTCCAACAGCCACGATGAGCACGAACAATTAGGATTACCTTACACTGTGCCTAACTACTCATAATCTTCCCTGTAACTTATGTCAAAATATACCTAATTTTTACGTTATTATATATATATATATATATATATATATATATATATATATATATATATATATATATATATATATATATATATATATCTATATATATATATATATATATATATATATATATATATATATATATATATATATCTATATATATATATATATATATATATATAGATCCGTTGAATCTTGAAAAATCAGGTCACCAGGTAGGTATTTTTTTTCAAAATATTTCTCCTATCAAAATCATTATGTGGATGACAGTTCATCCACTCTAATATCACATCTGCTCATCCCAACGGCACAAGGTTTTAAGACAGAACGTCATTTTACCCCCGTTCATTTCTATATTCTTTTGATAAACCACGTGTGTAGTTTGCTGAGACAATTTTCAACTTATATCCCCATCTTTTCGGAGTTTTGATTCATTGACACAAACCTTCTCTAAAGTCTCCAACTGAATTCTCTCCCGTTTGTTTTTCATCGATTCTTTCCTTCCTCTTTCACCTTCCTTGTTTTTCACTTTCTTCATGGTACGTCCCTTCGTTGCCACATCCTATAGTTTTGCTCCCATACGTTTCCGGTTAAGAATTTCAGACGTTTGTGGCACGAGTAACGTACCACTACATGACTCACACTCCCACTACACAACTCCCACACCCTACTCCATGAGACTCCTACACTCCACTACTGACATCTTTCAAGAAGATTCACACACTCAATTGTTTTTGGCACAAACGTCCTTTGTAAGTATACGAATGAGGAACAACTTCCACTGACGACGCTAACACTTACAACAACATCGCTTCTTATTACGCTTCGTGGTGTGACAATAGTAAATTAAAACGGAACTGGATCACCGGACGCGTGTGTGAATAGAAAGTTCATCCAAAGAAATTGACGTTCAGGATTTTCAATATTATCATAAATAATACAGTCCATGTAGGAGATGCCATTGGCGTCTATTGTCCTTCTGATTAATCCAAAAGTATGACATTATCGCTGTCTAGTACTGTTGTTTATTTTTGTATCACATAGTTGAAGCCAACAGGTTTACTTAATAAACAACTATTTTGTTTCTCATGAACACCGCCAATCCATTGCGAGAACCTAGGTCATCATAGGAGCATGAACCGAATCAACAGGCTTGAGAATGTTTTGGGATAGGGTTGCCACACGAGACAGCTTTGCCAGTGAACATTTAGATTCTAGCCCAACCTTAAAAAAACTAACCTCCCACTTAATATTCCTGCCACTAATCATTCTCGCCTAATGATGATTCTGGCCTCATAAAATTCAAAGCATATCACATATTAAGATTCAGGCATAACATTAAAATTCCCGACTCACACTGTCGATTCAGGCCTCGCGTCAAGATTATATCCTCATATTGGATAGACAAATCTCACGTAATGATATAGGTGCCTTAAAATATGATTCAGGCGAACATAATAGTTCTTGTCTCATCACAAGATTCTGGCCTCAAATTATGTTTCAGGCATCTCACATTAAGATCATGGCCTCAAATAAAGATTCCATATTCATAAAGAACCATGTGTAACATTATTTGTCTGGCCTAACATTATGATTATGTTCAACATTAAGAAGCTGGCCTCACATTTAGATTCTCACCTCATATCAATGTCTTGACCACACCTAACCCTACAGGACGCTTGTGTAGAGGTCCTGCGACGACTGGTTCCATCGCATTGCCAAAATCCATCATTCAAATAAGATACGATGAACGTGTTAACCTGGCGAGTTATTTGGTTTCATCGCATGGTAATGAACATTGTGCACCTATAATCACGAGCGATGTAATCAGCTGCTATGGTCTATAACTATAATTGTAGTCATGGTGGCATTATCAATGAGCACATGATGCCATATTTTTCTTTACGACAAGGCACCAGGTGCGCGCAGACGCAGTCTGGAATATTTCAATAAGGATGGCACTTCGAAAAGCATGATTGGCGTTCAATTGGGGGTCTGGTGGCACATATGCTCCTGATACAATCGTGATAAAGTAAAAAATAAACATGTCTGCTCTGACTCAGCCGTATGAGAAGCGTGCATACATCGAAATGTATACCCCAAAGGCTTTGTGGCCGTTTATTTTTATGAATTAACTGTAAGCAAAAATTCGTTGATGGCTTTCTATATATAATTGTTTGTAACTAATATATCACGATACGGTTGCAAAACAAAATGATTCTACCCATCAGCAGAGCCAATCTGATTTGAAACCGACTATTTAATACCAGAAACTGAAATATATGCGCTGTTACGCAGCTCTTATGTGATTGCACTCGTGGACGCCGAGTTAGAAAAAAAAACCCATGAGCATCTAGCGAATGGATAGCAAACAAGTACCATGTGACCTCATGTTTACGAATTTTCAAAAATCGATATATAGAAGACTTTTTCCAAAGCATCCTATTGATCGGGAGTATGCGTTTGGATCTACGAGCGAAATCTGTTCACAGGCTCTTGATATATGTTTTTTGTCTAGATGGTAAGCCCAGCGACGCAGTCTGCAACAGATTTGGCAAATTTGTTAACAATCGAGGTACGTAAGAATGCAGGACGTTATACTGAGCTGATACGTCCGCGCAGGGCTAGACCATGCCATAATATCGTGACCTCAATCTTTGACTGTCAGACTAATTTTCACTGATCCTTTCATGGAATACAATGCAATATTTATATATCAATCATGCTCTAAATGTGAGTAAAATATATTCATGAATATTGGACGCACATACAATATAAGAAGAAAATTTAACGCCTTGCGCTTTTCAAGAGGCGACATGAGCTAATCATAGCGCTATTATTTCTGGAGATGATGATGGGTTAATAGCATTTGGGAAACATATATAAATGTAGGCATGGTAACAGCTGACAAAATGTGAGACCATATTTATCGCAAAACACAGTTTGCCATAAAAAACCGAATACTGTATCCTGGGTTTGTGGTGCAATGATGATTGATATGCTTGAATATTAATGCGTTTACATTGATATAACGTTTGGGGACACGTCGGAATGCTATTTGTGCACGGGCAAACAACGTTATTGGAATGTGATGGCAAAATGACATTAAGCACGAAGTGCATTTCAGCCAACAGGGACGCTTTATCTACGAACCCTTTTAAGCCTTTTACCTAGTAGACCAAGAGGTATGATAATTAACTAAACACCAAAATGGCACACAGCACTTCGTAACTCAATAATCTGAAATGTATTCAACCATGGTTCTACGGAGCTTCACACTATAGGATAATAGCTGTAAAATGCGATGCGTTGACATAGAAGAGAATTATTAGAAAGCGGGAATTGTTCTCATGCTAGGTTGTTTAACAAAACCCCATTGCTTAAGTTAAAGCTCTCAAAACGAAAGCTAGGTTAGATACCGGGGTATTTTGTACAAAGCAGTGTGCTTTTATCACCACAACCACTAAGCATGCATTGTGGTTGTGCCAAACATCTTCATTAAGATAGACGGAATAAAGATGTACACCCCATTTCAAGACGCGGACTCTTAACCGTTCATAGTTTGAAAACATCTAATTCCACTGAGAGTTTGTGGGTATTCAATGCCGCTAGACCAGATAAATAACAGGCACATCAGGTGCATGGCTAATACAACATTTGTGTAATGAATTAAGTGTAGTAGAATAAAGGTTCTCTTAAGTAATGACACTTGCGCCTCATAAGTTAAATGGTGAGTGGCACAGCACGGTCATTATCATTTGAAGCAATATGATAGCGTACCCATATCTGAAGTAATGAAGCTAAAGTAATGTAGCGGAAGATGCTGTATTCGCCACATTAGTTCATATATCTATTGAATTCAGCACAAAACTCAGCAGAACCTCCATGGATATTGCTATGGGCTCCATACTGATGTGCGTTTGCCCATGCTTGTGTCAGATTAGGATTAGTTACAGTATGATACAGTATGGCATGGGTAGAATCATGCACATTAGGGTCCGATGGAAAGCATATACAAACAGGATGCAATTGCTGCAAATAATAACAAGTATATACATATAAGGACATGAGTCAGTAACCGATATGTTCTTGTCACTAATTGCCTTTATGCAAGCATGACGTACGAATGATCGTGATAGCAATTCTACAGTTCAAAGTCACGACATACGCCGATGAAATATATGCACTGAGCACATTGCTCTGCGTCGCCTACTAACTGGTGATTGAAACGGTAGGTGTAGTACACACTAGGACGAACTTATGAGATTTGTGGGCATTTGTGAGTGCTAATTGTCTTATCTCGGTTACTTTTGTTCAAATACCCACTCATACTTCATCTTTGAGACAGCCTTTTCTCGTTGGCTTTTTATTGGTCAATTTGCTTTGGTTTTATTCTATAAATTGTGCGAAGCATTAGTTCGGCATAAATTCGATTAACTCATAATCGAGTGCTCGACCGTTTACTAGGACATAAATGCGGCAAAACCTGACAGCATTATTTGAATTTTCAGAAGCGTTTGAAGACCTGAACACAAATGCCACGATCTAAGGCGCTAGAGTAGGCTGATTGTCAAAGCAGCTTTCATTTATGCTCAAATAAACCATGGTAGAGTGACTTACGGGGTTTGTCTAACATGGGTATGCTTTAAGGGGGACCATGGATAGCCATTCTATCGGCCATAGGCACGATATACTCCGGTGAATTAATGCAAACACCACAACGCACTGTCCCAAATAGCATATTCATGGCAATCGATTGCTTGGCAATGACAATAACTGAAGCTATGGTCGTGGTATGGACTGTGGCTGAGCATACCACTGGTACCAAGTCAATTTATGGCTGTTCAAATGAATGGCGTGATACAGATGATATCATCTCGGGAAAGATTTATGTTTAAACTGTTTAAAGTGTCCTTTGCATGCGATGTACAAATTGTGTGCCTCGCATGCCCGAGAAACACATAGTATGCAACCGTTTGTATCAGTGACATATGGTGCATTACCTTATCTTTTGGTAGATGTTCTTAGCGAAAGGCACCACAACATTCCTGGTATTTGTGTTTATCATATAATTATTCTTATTTAGTGTCAAACAGGCATCGGAGACTTTCGATCTGTCAATGAACAATTAAATGGAGGGGTAACGTCTAGATAGTGAATGCGCTTTTACAACGAAATCGCTTGCATATGTAAAGCAATAAAGAGGGATGGATTCGGACATATTGCTAGGAACTACCTGCCAAAAGACGATGTATATTTCTTCAATCCCCGTATGTAGGACTATCTTAGTATTAATTAAGTGTAATATCAAGAGCGCCGCCATCTAGTGGTCCAGTTGGACTGCTTGGAGGTACTCCACATTCAAAGCGCTTAGTAGCGATGGCTGTACTTATAACTCCACGGATCTGATGATGGTGTTTGATAACATCGCGTGAAGACTCTTCTATATTACTGGCTCTATCTTTTCATTGATATGTCGTATTTAGGAATGCAATGCATGCATTCAGGATATGTAACAAACACACAGTGATCAGCTTGTTTCAGCACTTTTCACATAACATTAACATCTACATAGACAGAAGAGCACTCTTTGGCTCTCTGGTTACGGAAATACAGCGATGATATTAATATGCGGTTTAGTGCATCCATAAATAGTTTATTTTAGGCAGCAAGTTGTTATTGAACAGAAACATACCCATATTGGTAGAGTATGCGTGAACCGCATCACAGATCAGTCGTGGAGAATGTATATTAGCTGCAATATCATCGAACCAATTGACTTCTGGTAGCATTCAATTTTGTAGCTAACCAAACGCATGGGTGATTTTACTTACAAGATTATATATATATATATATATATATATATATATATATATATATATATATATATATATATATATATATATATATATATATATCTATATATATATATCTATATCTCTCTCTATCTCTATATCTATATATCTCTATCTCTCTATATCTCTATATCTAAATCTCTCTCTCTCTCTCCCCCATATATCTCTATCTCCCTCTCTCTCTAGAGATATCTCTCTCTCTCTCTCTCTCTCTCTCTGTCTCTCTCTCTCTCTATATCCTCTTCTCTTTCTCTCTATCTCTGTCTGTCTCTCTCTCTGTCCCTCTCTCTCTCTTTCTCCCTCTCTCTCTCTCCCTTTGTCTCTCTCCCTCCCTGTCTCTCTCTCCCTCTCCCCCTCCTCTCTCTCTCTCCAAGATTTCTCTCTCTCTCTATCTCTCTCTTCTCTCTCTGTCTCCCTCTCTCTCTCTCTCTGCTCTCTCTCTCTCTCTCTCTCTCTCTCTATCTCTCTATCTCTCTCTATCTATCTCTCTCTATCTTTCTCTCTCTATATGTTTCTGTATATATCTGCTAGTGACGGGGACAGGCGCTTTAGCATGCATGAATTCGATTGCTTGCCGAATATTCATTGGCAGTCAAGAAATCTTAGTACACATAGCTAGATGATAAAACGCATCCTTAGTTAATGGTGCCATGTGTTACAAAGCAAAAAAATGACAAAGCATATTATCAGTGCAAATGTGGCAAGAGTACAAAAATAACATAAGCAGTCGAAAAGTAATTAGAGAAATATTACCTCATGAACCATATGATAGTTTTAATACTAGTATCTAGCAGAGATGAGTGTTTCTTGCACTCTGGGTGTTGTACCAGATCAAGATTTTCGGCACAATTTATTTAGTGGCACTGCTGTGGCGACTGGCCAATCCGTCAATTGAAAACTGTGACTCAAAGAATAGGAACGAGCGACGCCACTTGTTCCCCAAACCAATGATAAAGGCCAAATACACTTAATTGTACTAGGCCCATGTCTACCTCCATATGATGTGTTTGGAGTGTGATGAGGACATCGAGCATGTATTCTCCGAAGACTACTCGAAAATACACATCTGTTTATCGCTGAATGATACATTTTCATATATTCATGAGCATGTTCAGCTTGTTTGCTCAATCCAATCTGCATTATGACAAAATGTTTGCTACTCACAATATGTCCCTGTGAAGAGACCGAAATATGTTTTCATTAGCCATTCCTTGTTGTGGTTTTATCCTATGAACCGCGTTTAGGTTATTGCATTTGATACACTTAGGTCGATTCAGTTGACAACAATAGTTGGATTAAGTTTGCTTTGTGTGCTTTTTTCGGTTCATCATAAAACCTACATGCGACCATAAACCAATTGTTGTCGTCGACGGTTGCACCAATCCGTGAAACTTAAGCAATCAATTGAGTTAATAAGATATGGCAATTTACGGGTTTGTGTTCAGCATGACGCTGTATTGTTTTCCAATGGCTAACTTCCAACATTAAATGGGGAAGCATCTTTGTTGAAGCATCGCCATCCCAACAAAACTATGTTTTGCATTATGATCACTAAATGCTATGGAACATTCTCAGTGAGACATGCTGACATTATGACTCGGAGATTACATGATGGTCGCTTTCTTGAATATTGCGTGCATTAACACAATAAACACTTTACGCTGCCATTGTTAGGCCACCAACCACTGGTCGTTGACAACAAGGTTAACATATAACACTTAAAAACAGCTCAATACAGATTGAGCCATGATTATCGTCACAGTGCGGATGGCAGCACTAGAACCAATACATATGTTTGTGTGAGACTTCGGTTAATCGCCTTTAAAAACATTCCTTTTAGGGAGGCATTGTAGCAACCGACAAATTGCGACTCTACAAACATTGTAAATTTCGCATTGCAGCGATAAGTCATAGATTCAAATGTAATTTCGTTTAAGTGATATGGACCCTAGGGACACATAGCAATGATATTTGTAACGCAGAGGAATAACATTATTTCACTCCGGTAGCGTACTGATGTTACGCATAATTGCATTGCAGCCGTCAGTGACGTATTACAGACAAGCCATTCAACCATTAAACCCATGCAAGTAACAGACCAACCACTATGCAAAGGATAGTGCATCAAAATTACACACATCAACTAGGAACACAATTGCCTGTAATGTATTTGAACACAGCACCGACGAACACGATACCGGCACTGCAATACAGAACTTAAATGGTCGACAAAATACATCACAAAGCGGAATTGATATACAACCTCTGATATTTATACACAAGTGATTTATATGTAAACTAAGCTCCACAACTGAAATCCGTTCACAAAACACATAAAATATTGCTTACCTCAGATGGTAGGTGAAATGTTTCACCACAGTCTGAAGGAAGTCATCGTAATTGTACTACACATCAAAACGAAATGATTTTCAAAGCATCCAATTTTAACCTAAATACTGTGAGTGATTGATGTGATTTGCACGATGTTCAGCGAGGTAAGGAGCTGATCGTCATGAGCTCTATTTACTACCTGTTATTTGTTATGGTATTGTTTTGTCTCCTTCAAACACAAGTTTATCTGCCGTCGCTGGTCAAAGCATCGTTGTACGCAGGTACAGGAAGATATCACCGTTTAGTTGAATAGAATAAAACAAATTCACCATTCTCAAATGGCCATTTAACTTTGCGTGGCTCATTCCACCGGTGTTTTTGAAGATCTTGACAAAAAAGGTGAATGACCAGCTGCTATATTGTAGGAAGTCATCTACGCGATTACCAACCATTCATGTGTTACTTTGCGCATGTTCTATTTGACGGGCTTCTATTGCCCAAACACAAGGTACGCCATGCAAAGAAGGTATGCACCAAACACGAAGTATTTGTCATTAAGATGATATATATATATATATATATATATATATATATATATATATATATATATATATATATATATATATATATATATATATATATATATATATATATATATATATATATATATCTATATATATATATATATATATATATATATATATATCTATATATATATCTCTATATATATATATATATATATATATATCATCTTAAGAGAGAGAGCGTGAGAGAAAGAGCGAGAGAGAGAGAGAGAGAGAGAGAGAGAGAGAGAGAGAGAGGAGAGGAGAGAACGAGATTGTGTGGTGAACTGGCTACACAGTGCCCAAAACTCTATAGAGAGAGAGAGAGAGAGAGAGAGAGAGAGAGAGAGAGAGAGAGAGAGAGAGAGAGAGAGAGAGAGAGAGAGAGAGAGAGAGAGAGAGAGAGAGAGAGAGAGAGAGAGAGAGAGAGAGAGAGAGAGAGAGAGAGAGTAGAGAGAGAGAGAGAGAGAGAGAGAGACCATAGGATTTAATGGTCTTTAACTACTTTAGACCTGTCTACTGAATTAAATTGTTTCTGGTGGTGAACTGGCTACAGTGCCTCAAACTCTTTTGAGATATGGTACTCGTAAGGTTGAAGTCTAATTGGGTTGGCGTCATCTATATGGTGTGCGGGATTGCGCATTCATCGTCATTTGAAAAAGCAAAAATGATAGCAAGCACAAATCTTGAGTAGGTCTACTCCGCCCGCTGGAGCGTTTGGTCCAAATACTGCACAGAGTTAGGTTTAAAAAAAGATTTGATGTACATATCATGCAATCGTCTTGGTGCGGTGCGTTTTGCTATGAGCAGGAATTCAAAACCTTTGATCGGGCGAAGTGAAACATCTTGGTGGACAAACAATATAACCATACAACATTACACCCGGAAATGAATAGTTATCCGTATTGTGTTGACTTCTCGAGTGATGATACAACAATTCTCAGTGATGAAAAGGGACAAGAGGCAAAAGCACTGTCACTTCGCACCAGGAATATAAATGCTGCTGACGCTATAATTAGCGCATAAACCACACAAACCACAAGTCTGCTAGTTTACAGGATGGCTGTGCAAGTGAGAGCACTTGAACGAGATAAGGGTTAGCCTTTAGAAGTAGATGTTTCGCGCAATAAGCGGGTAGTAGGTCACGGTCGCCAGTTTTGTGTCCTCAAGGGCTGGTGACAAATGATAGTCATACCGTGAACATGATGACACGGGGGAAATGGTGATGCTGAGATGAGTGCTCGTCTATAGCCATGTGGAGCAGATTGGGATGACTCCGAAGGCTTGGTTGAAGCGATTGATATGTTGATATAAAGTGCAATATAGAAAACACCTCGAATTTGCACCCGTAATGTAATTGTCTTGAGGGCCAATCACTTGTAAGCGTCATCATCGCAGGGGCACTGTGAAACCAATTCGTTGTAATACTTCACTGGATGTCAATAGACAAGTTTAGTGGCATCCGTTTGGGCGGGCCAGCGGTCCAGCCTTACTACTGAATATAACGTGGTTGATAGCCGTTGTACAGACTTATGCTTGAAATGCTCATTAGACTGTAAAATCAAACGGACGGATCCACGATATCCAGGCCATCTGAGTAGAAAGATGATATAAGAAGGGCTACACTAAGTGGACGGTAATCTGTTCCGCACCTAGAAGCCTCCCCGATCCTTGCGTTCCTATACTAAATGAGCCCTGATGCCCGGTGTTAATCGACCTTCAACCAAGCCCTGACCACTCCCTGATCGAAACGTATGTCGTCTCGACAACACATTAAAACGCCGCTGTCACCACACTTTACTTTACAACGTGTTCTCCGTCTATAATCCCCGCTGTCAATTCCTCCCTTATCCCACTGTGACCGCACCATGGTCCTCGTCATCACCTGCCGCGACCTTCTTAATCCTTGCTTTGCTTAATTCGAAAACCCAGTTTCCTTTATTCCTGCCGTAACTTTATCCTAAGTCGGATGATATCCCGCCAAATCCCTGCCGCATTCGTTCATCTTAACCCCTGTCCTTCCCGCTGTGCTGACTTACCTATAACCCCTTCGCCATTCTACTCTTATCCCAGCCATAACTCCACCTTAATACACATGGCGCGCTCTATGTAAAGCATGATAGTTTAATGGTGCATGTTTAGGAGTAAGACTGCAGTCGATTTGACCCTGTTTTGTACTCCTACGACCTCGGAATCAAATCCAATTTATTCAACGTAACCAGCATGAAAAGTCACCTCAACTGAACATCTTTGGACGCTTCTACGAGCGCTCCATCATCTGGTGCATTCCGAGCAGACATATATACAGACAGACATACTGACTATGTCATCATGTATATTTTACAAGTTAAGGTACCATAAATCATTGCCAGAGTCATGCATGCTACCGACCGTGGAGGATATTACCGTGTGAAAGCACTAGGTTTTTGGGAACATGTGCATATTTGGACAAGTAATAATAACCAATAGCTTCAATTCATAAAATTTCTTTAAGAAAAATGGGCAAGGACGATGTCGGCAGCAATTCAATCGTTCAACGGTACGAAGTACACCGATGAATTATATACATTTAACACATCCCTCTGCTTTTACTCCGCGCGTGTTCTTAAATATGTACGAGGAGCCCAACTTTGGTAGTGAAATGGGATTTGTGAGGTGCTGGACGTGACGAGTGTCCTACTGGTCTACACGTTTATCTATGTTACATTGTAACAACTGACTTGAGCTCCCTTTCCATGGCATAAAGTTAGACAAAATTCACAATCAGTAAGATACGATCTCAGTTTATTGATATATAAAATTTTTCGCACATGCATGTATGTACTGACATTGACTCGGCAAATATGCTGCAAATTGAATAAAGGGGACAATATGAATGTTACTCACTTACACAAAACATTAGGAAAATGCACATCGCCATCATGGACGAACATTTTGTAAACCATCGTTGCATTTGAATGAATTTCCTACTGATATGTAAATAGTATGTTGTGCGAGAATTATACATATTATTTCGGGGCAGCACAAATGTTTTTAAGATTTCAACCTTTTGTTAATTGAACTACGCTGTTTCCTTAAGTAGTGAAAATTGAATTGCTTTTCTTTCTTACGAAAATCGATAGAAGTTGCATCAAAGAACATATTCACAGTCGTACAAATGAGACGAAGTATAGAAAGAGCATGAAGGTCACAAAAGAACGATATGCACTATGCATTAACCTCCTTTATGGTTGCTAACCAAGTACCTCCCGGACTGGAATTCAACAGGATGCCATTTCGCCAATGGAAACGAACTATGCATCATATGGTAGGTATATGTCAAGAAGTTTGACAATATGACGGATAGTAATTGACTTTTTACGCACGTGATTACCAATGAAAATGACGTGTGCGTGTGGCCCAGTCATATAAATCATACAAGCAACTCTTTCAAGACATGTCTCTCTGGCTTTCTATCAGCAAGTTCACGATAGTTGCAGTTAATTTAGAGAGGCATGTTCGCTTAATTGGTTGTCATAGTCGAGTGTTTTTCTCCCATGTAAAGCTGATTATCCTTTGACATCTAGACACTTGGTAATGTTCATCAAACCAACAGCTTGTATAATCATGCTAGAAAATTTATCACTACAGAATGTTAGTGATTAATATTTCTACATATTAGCCACGTCTATTGTGTTATGCAAATATATTAAACTTATCTGACAAAATTTAAGTGAAAAATATTCGTATAAGCGGTTAATAATATATCTCTTGTAGGTGAGAAGGTACTAAAGTATGAAGCATGGTCATGTCATAAATATGTTATCGTATTCTCAATGGACTTGATAGCAACTGTACTGTGTGACAACTAGTCACTTAATGGACAATGATAGGAAGAAGTGTTTTGTAACCGTAACTTGCTATCCTGAAATATATTTATAACACAGTGTTGAAATTTGTGATTTACGATTTCAATAGAGACAATTGACGTCGGTGATGGGTTCATTGTCTTTATTGAAGTCGGGCGTTTAGTGGTTCTTATTATGCGAGCGCATCCATGGCGAGAAAGGTACTTGTGATGGCAAATAGAAAGAATTAGTGCAACACTGCTATATATTGACGGTACCATAGTTATAATGAAATATTCCTCAACAGCGGCCATAGATATCTCGATCCTCATCGCAGTTCCGTCCAGTGTATGGCCATGCCACATTTCTTCGTCGCTGAATAACATGCAAGTACGAATGTAAGAAATCTGTGTTTCATGGGATCAATGGGCAGCCGTTATCAGTGTCAGCAGTTCAACATTATTATAGGGGTGTGAGTATAGGTTTACAATAATTTGTTTGACAGTCTCTTGCTGCTGGATACAATTTATTGGTAAATTCGGCCAGAAAGGCACATCGCTCACTGCAATTATTTGCTCAGACATGCGATTTACGAACCGCGTGATTACTTTTTGTAGATATCTAAGATACTCATCCTGAATCCTTATGTCACATTGTATGAATAAAAAAACAAATGTTGCAATGAGCTCAGTTCGTACGTGTTTTGGTTAGCTGATTAATTCATAAATTGGTATCTGCTTGGTATTGTCACCAAGCATTTGACTAAAACGTTGGGCAAGCTGTACTCAAAAACGGCAAAAAATAACCTTACATGGTACGTTTAATGGAGTGCGGGTTCGTAACGAATGCTATTTATTTGTATATTTGTGATTTATATTGGGCGTACTTTACTATATCCGACGTTATAGTTACATAAATCACGGGATGTACCCAGCCTTACGAGTGTTTTATAACTACAAAACTTGCTTGCTATTTGCCTAGGTTATTTCATCTGCAGAAGCTCCCTTTGCAGAATGTATCTTGGTTATTGTGCAGCGTTAAATAAGATGTTTTTCGAGGTTACCATGATAGTTTGAACATCAAAAGCTTTTGTACAGGGATGGTGAAAATACAAAAAGATATTTCCAGCATTTGACAATGTCAAAACGTGGGTTTTGATGCATGTAATTTTATTTGGCCGCCTTATTTGCGCAGCTGTGCAATTAATCATTGCCTGTGCTCTCATTAGACAATAAAGATAGCTGATGCATAAACGCCAGGTGCGTTATTGTATGACGGGAAAACGAATGATGTTTGGAAGATGTTGGGATTCTTAAGCACTTGCCTGTCATAAATATTGAATCATTCACTTTTATCCCAATAGTCGATAGATGATTGTTATGCAGTAAAAGGGTGCGAATGTGATTCGAAACACATTCTTGCTTGCACTACCTCTGAAATAATCAAGGGTATGTGGTTAATCCTTATATGCCATTCTTGAGGTTGCTCATTAACACTGTTATATTTGCCCCGTAACGTAATGACTTACGTAACTGTGCAAATAGCTTACTATTTCAGCGAAGTAAAAATTAAAAAAGAAACATGCCGGTATCATTTATCAGTCTTGTTTTGTTTGAATTAGAATAGGTTTATATGTCGAGCATCAAATAGTAATCGTTCTATTGCAATGCAACGGAACCTATTACGCTTAATGCTCACAATCTATCAAGATTGCAGCTATTCTTAATTTGTCGGCTTTATGTTGAGCATTTCAACTTGAAATAGGGATGGTTTGCTGTACGAATTCCCACCCTAGTGTCGGTCATTTTTAGTTTCTCCGTAGACCATTGTACGATACATGTTTACTTTGATATGTTGTGTTGATTCCCGTATCAATATAACAGCAATTCATTGCAAGGACAACATGCTCCCCAAAACGTCAAGACAATTTATTACAACATGCCAAGGACGTCGCTTCTTATTGTGTTGAAAGTATAATATCGCCCCATTCTAGACTGTTGACCCGAGTAAACTATTATCTTGTACCAATTACAAACGTATTTTTCGAGCGATGTTTCGATTTATGCTTCGCAAACTTGATTTAAAACACTGAACAAATTAAGTTGTCGGTGTTTTTACAAAGTAGCACTTATGGGCACTTATGTTATTATCAAAGCTCCTTGCATGTAATTATCAACGTTCCTCGAATGCCGTGGCATTCGTAATTGACACCATCTTGTTCACTGAATTCAGCATGAATGATTATCGCATTATGCTCGTTTGAACCTTGGATAAACCTGGACATTGCTTTGCTGCTCCATAAATACGTTGGTTCTTTGGGGCGTTTGTTTGTGTATTGTATCGCAATGAATTAATGGAGGTACACACGTACATACACCTGAGCGTCGGATCAACTAACAAGGCGTCATCAGGGGTTACTGTATACTTATTCCGTTTTGTCTTATTAAAATAGCCACGATGAGATATTTCAAACCGTACCGTGTAGCAAATGGAGCTGAATCATACTTGCGGAAGTGTTATGAATTTTCCCCTACTACAAATCCACAGAATTATGCTGCACCACAAAACACAAACACAGAGAGATGAGACAACCATTTTCCAAATGAATTTGCAACAGAACTTTTGTACTGGAACACGAATATCACGTGAGTAAACTATTTTTCTAAACCTGGTTTACTAATGCTGAAATGAAAAAGATTGACGCCCTGTAAATATCCGCTGAAGGCGAGTAAAACGTGATGGAATGGCTTTGCAATCACACAATAAACAGAACATAAATATAAAATACTTACTTGCGAGGCTTCAATCAATTAGGGTAATAATTGCTTTTTGGGTCAGCACTGTGTGTAAGTCATGGCGCTGATGTTCACATTCCTACGATAAACAAATAGCTATAAAAAATTGATGTAATAATCGGCCTGCTGTTTATGTGTTTATAGCCCAGATCTTATATAATTACGAAGATATTCATGGCAAAGTATAGCAATCCATTGTAATGAGTACCACCGGAAGGTCTTACAACGATAGTATAGCATGTTACAATCAGTATATGCCTCATGCCTCAGGCATCTAAACAAAACTTTGTTTGGCATTATGACCACGAATGGCTATGAGAGAACCGCTGTTTGACATTATGACTTGATGATTACACGAAGCGCGATGATGGTCACCTCTTTAACGCACCTTATTATAACCTTTATCTTCATATTGGCTAATGCGAGTATAACCATAAACAGCATCGTGCCGTGTGAGGCAATTATGTTGTGTAAAGCAAATAAACGTCTTTCGTTCTGCAGTAGCACATTGAGCGCCTAATTAGTTCAATTGCCAGCGATATCAGTTCTGTTATGAAAGCACGTGATAATCTTTAAACTATTGATAGTGTAAAGGGAAGATAGTGAGAGATTTTCTAAATGTACCCATTGCCTCCTTGCATTGCTCAAATGTGTACGGTGTAAGCATATTTGTAGCTTAACAGCTTGTGGAGCACAGATACTGACGGCTGCTTGAAGATGCTAGTTTGTCCCTCTTTTTACCTTTCGTTTCTACCTTCCTCTGGAATTTGGATAATCCAGAGGATATGTCTACCAAATGAAACATGGATCTTTATATGTGCCATGCTACATGAGTTTTCGTCCGATGCCATTTATTTAGATTGTGCAATCTATATTGTTAAGCTTCTCTGAACCGTTGGATTAATTATCTACTGCCAAAAATATATCTCACATAGCCCATACAACATTTATATGATGAATCAAATATAGTAGCATGACCGTTTAAAAAAATGTAATGGCACTCGCGCCTTGCCAGTGTGATGCCATTAAAATTGCGTCATGTATTACACACTTCCATCATTTCAAGCAATTTGACAGCAAGGTCAAATCCAGAGTAGAGGCACTGGTCTACAAAACTAATAGTTATTGGTGCAGATAAATATACTAGATTTGTAATGCAAAGTATGCAGTCATCTTGTAGAGGGGTCTGTGAGTATTAGTAGGATGAAAGGTATCTAAGCTTAAGATCAAGTCGCGATTCCTGGCAAGAATATAACCATCGAAATATTCCACAAGGAAGCAGCCATATCATTAGCTAACAATATTTTTAGACATACCAAGTGAGCAATAATCTAGCTCACAGTGTTGAGACACTACGTGCGGCAAAGGTGTCGGTCGATAGTGTGCACAAGGAATGAAGATGTATTCGCTGCGAAAACTACTCGTACATGAAATATAGGTGGTTACAGTATATCCGTGCAAGTAAAAAGACACACGCACTACAAGACTCACCCTGCATAGGGTAACTACACTACGAAGTCACGCTGCCAGTCCTTGTCAAGCCGTAAATCATGGTCGTCAGTTATGTGGCGTTAAGAGATGGGGACAATTGGCAGATAAAGCATTTGATATGCTGAAACTACGGAAACGATGATACTACAAAAACCCCACATGGGTTCCCCCTGGTTCAACAGACAGGAGTTTATTTATGTTTTGACAGTCTGTGTAAAGCATGGTAATTGTAACGTCCCGCAGCTGTAATCAACCGTTTTCTTTATTGAGCGCCAGAATACATCGGAGGTGAGATACAATATATCTTTGACACCCAGTATAAAACGTCGCTTCAACAGAAGTTCATGGGACATTTATAATGTATTCCATGGTGACATGTATTGAGAAAAGATAGAAGCCAGGCACAAGAGAAGGGAAGATGTGCACTCTAATGCAGATATTTGGAGCCCATAACAAATATACCTTTGTTGGACGCACACAAGAACTCTTGGATAAATCATTTCGGGATAGATGCATTATCTTTAGCGCTAGATAAGCGCTGTTGTTGATGCAGGGCTTATCAGCCGTAATATTGGTGCAGCTCGCGAGACATTACAATGAAGACGTACACTTCGATACAGTAATTTTGTACATATGACATTTTTCCTACTTTTGTTGGACGCACACAATGATCCGTGATTGAGCCATTTCGGGGGAGGAGCATTTACGTTAGATCTAGATGGAAAGGTTTTGTTAATGCAAGGCGTATCATTCTCATTATTATTGCAGCCCACGCGGTCATGACGATGCAGATCGATCATTCACTGAATTGAATGAAATTGACACCGTCGTATCCATATTCCTTTCAAGAATATTACCATGTATCATCCCTTGATCTCTGGTTATTATGCATACACCAAAGTAAATGCAGTGAGTGGGCCCTTTTCAATCAAATATTTGACAACTTCAGCAGTTCATTTCAAGACGCTCTTCATTATGATCGATGTCGGAATATAAATACGACTATTTGTCAATTGAGATTGATAGCCTCTGAACGCTAGATACAACATATTATTAACAGAACAACACCATACTTTGAATCCTGTTATTGCATACTGTCAGTATCAAGAATACATATCATGTTTTTATACGTATATGACTACATTGGAACACTTAAGAAGTTATATCGTTGCTATATGATTTATCTAGAGCTTATCTCATGATTGTGTGGGTTATTTAGCGCCTTTTTCGTATGCAGTTGTCTCCTTTGTCGAATGCCCGCCATTTCTCGACGCAGTTCACAGTTAAGGACCATTTGGATATATTTGATGCGAAGGAGGTGGTACATATACAATGAAGTTTTTCCGTCATCAAATACGATTAGAGATGATGTTAACTGTTTTGAGACATAATATATCTTAGGAACGCCGATTACATTGGAACGCCGTATTTGGACAGCTGTACAGAAACACAATGCATTATTTCATCATATTCTCATGCTGCTCTTTGATAGCCATGCCATTCTATATCTGAGCACACGGCGGCTGTGTTATTTGATTGCGGGACAATTAATAACTAACTAATGACTCGCATAAGGTGTACATTGATACGCCACTTACATCATCCATACTTTTTCTCTCTGCCCAGTCGTTAGCAGATCCCGGACCCGAAACATCAATAAGACACACGTCTTTGTTGACTGAATGAATGATAATTGCAAAGTACCAAAGGTGCAAAGTGGATTCTAACCACATAACTTTGGGCATGAAGAAGAGTGTTCGTTACATCGTGTTGAATCATTCCTTAAATAATCTGCAACATCATCAAGTGCATGCTATTTATCGAGGTACATGGTCTCCTGGTGTTGAACATTATCACTGGTATATTGTTTATGCAATACTGTAAAGACATGTGAAGATGCTGTAGCCAACATAATTAAATGCGTAATGCATTGTGATATATTGCGGTTGTCTGGTATATTTACACAATATGTGCTAGAACCAAAATAATATCTTAATGGAGGAAACTTGAATTCGGCAAAGGTGATCTAGTCATATAATATAATTCATTAAGATTTTGTTCGCGTAGGTGTCAGTCGTTTCTAATAACTAGGCTTTGTACGACTACCAATGAATGTGTAACTCTGATGGGTGGTCATTGCCAGGGGGCACGTCGTCCTCAGAGGATCTTTTACATCCCTTTTCAGAGATGGGACTGCCATTTTTAAGTGATCATCCGAGTCACGAGTAACCAGTTATGTCCACCGCCGCAATTGCGGTGTTGGCATAGCCGTAAACATTAAGCTAGCTGTCTGTTGTCGATTTCATTATTGATAGCAGGCTTGCTCTATGTAAACTATCCTTGGGCCGAGGCTGACTACGGATGTTTAGGTAGATTGCCTCCTTACATAAGTAAGTGGTGCATACTCATCGACGCACAGGCTAGTTAACGTTGTTTGCTGTCTTGATATGTATAATATCTGCACATGTGACGAACAATTGACATTTTCGGATCATTTACCCATTGCTGCTCGAAAATGGCTGCTAGTAACGACAACCTTAAGCAGCCTTTGAGGCGTATAAGTGGGCTGACTCGGCTCCATGCCTTCGAAGGTGGTACGCAAGGCTCGAGCTAAATGTGTTAATGTCTGTGAGGTAAAGTTTTGCCGTGCTTTAATCGTTCCAGACTTGAACGGTCACGTTAAAAGCCTGCATACCCAAGCGCATAAAAACTTGTGCAACGAAGGCAACTCACGACGTGCTCCATCATGTGAGATGTTGAGGCAAACCTGACCAATCTTTAAATACACACTTCGTCGATGTCTCCCGTTAAGATGCCATAGCAAAATCACTTGACGACGGAAATATTGCTCCATTCTGGAAATGAATGATATGTTCTAAAAATCCGTTACCCCAGCGTCCGCAGTTTACGGCGGTGACGTGGCGTGTTTTCTATTTCAAACTCCTTGCGGGCGACAGTCCGCAGATGACTGATGTGACAGAAATGGTCAGGTGTGACACTGGCACCACTAACACTGTGGCCTCCCTATCAGCATGCATACTGTTAAACGGTACATTTCACACTGCAGACGTTTGATAAAGCCAGGAATGCTTGCAATAACATGTCTCACAGAAAAGAGAGACAGTGCTCTCGATTCAAGACATCTAAGGATTTCAAACATGAATATCAAGAGAATAGAAAATTGATAATCTATCTATTTTAACGACTTTTGCACTATTCGCTCTGTTCTATCGGTAGTTAATATGTGACATAATAACGTGAAGCTCATAAGCATGCTTCATGTATAATGAGCCTGGTTCCTGTAATTAACAATTTCTAGTATGATTTGTGTTATCAGTAACCAGCATATGATAACCCTTGAATGCCCAGTATTTATTATTAATGAAAAAATTCTTCATCTTCGGGCTTTTTTGACGTGTCGAAGACGAAAATTTTTCGGTAATGATCAATCAACATACCTACAAGTAAGTCAAATCTCAATAGATACTCGCCTCAAATTGCGTAAGCTTATGTGTTATTGTCATGTAAGCATCAATATTCCAACGATTTGATGGGGGAAGCAAATTAACCAGAACGCTCCGAAGACATCGATTTGAATTGCGGGGTGAAATATAACGGAATACGTTATGATGGCTTTTCACCAATAGAAACAAGCTTAGGGATAAAAATCAAGCAGCATATTGTGCAATAATCAAATACTACCAGTACAGTTCGATATGAGAGCATTAAGTCAGAATTTCAGATCCATGGTTATATGACGCACCTATCTTGTCTCCCGCTGATCAATTCATGGTTAGTATGTAGTATTAGTACATACACTCACATCCTAACGACGGATTGTAATGAATTGCTTATATAAGGGGGTGTTTTTCAACCACTGATTAGATTTATCATACAACGCAGAACAGATAAACCTGCCAGTTTAATCACCAGTATATTGAGCGATAGTGCTAGGCGCACGGAAAGCAGCATTCAAATAAATTAAGCAACCGCAGTCTTTCAGAAGGAATCGGTCGGGTACAGACATCACCAATCTTTTACTTACATGCAAGTTTTGTGGCAAGGCTTGACGATGTACAAAACCTGTAACGCATTTGTAACATGAAACATTGAGTGATGTTGGCGACTGCACGTATCACGATCCTGTCTCTTGCTTTGATTTGCTGTTAATGCGACTTCATTTATAAATCTGATGTCTGATGTCACTTTAATGTGTGGACCTCGCAATAATGATGGTTCAACATTCTCATATGTATACAATACGTGTTTTAACTAAGAAAGACATTAGAGACATGTTAACGCTTGTGAATCACTGACCAGATTATATAAACAAAGTAATCAAGGATACCATCACATCCATGTTCCATAGTACCAAGCTATGTTCTGCCTATGATCACGCTGCCAACTTAGTGTTGTGCTATTATGACCTTCTGTCATTCGTTGATATTGCTGCATAGCACTCATGAACGAACAGGACGGCCATAGCATAAATTTGTCCCCGTGTTAAGGGAGGTAGATCGTCAACTTAGGACTATATGCAAGGATGTGTATTGATTATATAGCATTAAATTTATTCGGTGCCTTCAATGGGTTTTCAAAAATCTTCATGTTGTTTGTATTTACTTGTAAAAAACAGGCAATAAAAAGGAGATAGATTTGCAAATCATACTTATTTAACCATAGAGTCAAATCTTAAGTGTATAGTGGCAGGTGATTTGATCGAGAATACCAGTTTATCAAAGGATACCATATAGATTACCTTACAACAGACGCCAATAGACATTATTTTCGACTGTTTATCGCCTCACGCAATATGCGTGGTCTTTTATCTCTTCCGTAGACGAAACCTTGATATGAGCAATGTCGTAACTGCACGCAAACGATTTGTTCACCTTTCGTGGTTGTACGCAGTGGCAAGATAATGTTTTATGTTTTACATTAAATGCTAATAACTGTTAAGGCATAAGAAAATGGAATTCGCTTGACAGGTTGCGTTTTCGTAGGTGTAGGGCGGGTATTGTGATGGGGTCAGATATCTGAAAAAAGGATGCAAATCAGATGAATAGATTCATGTATATATTGACCTCATAAATAGCAAAATCAAGTTGCGATGGATCTTTTAATATTTATTTACCAAGGTGCCGCGATGCTATAAATTTCATCCACATTATGACTATCCAAAGTTGTTTTGCATGAAAATGCTTTCAAGATAAGGTGTAGATTTGCCATTATATCATTCCTCTGCATGATGTACTCCGGTGACGAATCGGAACACCAAGGTGATGGATTATTGTGCGTTGACACCGACTGAGGCTGCGCTTGATACATGAATTGTAGCTAAGCAACTGTCTTCAGCTCTTTTTACGACCGTTTGGAGATGGTAAGCGTCATTGATGCGCGATTTATATTCATTATCAACAACGTAACAAGTTTAAGGGGTTGATTTAACCTGTAACTATAAAAAACACTGACGGTAACATGTTGTGTGATAACAATAATTTACGAATGTAAGTGAATGGTTAATAATCAGGCAACCGGTAATTTGTATTGGTTGTAAATCTCAATTCATTCATAGTGGGATAGAATAGTCTAAAATCTTATTCTGGAATCAAAGGGAAGAGGGAGAACCGACACACTGAATAGATTATATCTTAGAAGGGATTTGCAAGTGTTCTTAACACTTGAGGCAAACAATGTATCATTTTCTTAGCTAGAATGAATCAGTTGATTGTGAATAACTTTCCTGATCATATTTTGATAATGTTTATTACCTTATCACATCATTCGATCTCTCATTTTTATCATATTCGTAGTTAAACGCTTTGGGAATTCGTTTATCAAAAATGCATGAGCGCAAGTAGGTATGCAAGCAGTTCACAATTATGATCAATATGTGCTATATTTATAAGACACTGTATTAGGTGATGTTGATGGTCCCAATTATATATGTATTTATATATTATGCCTCTATCAGTGCTGTTTTTGGAAGGTTGCGGATATTGTTAGCATTATAATTTGGTCAAACTTTCGGCATTATTACAGATGATTTGCTTGCTTAATGCTTTGTCATATCGGATATACGCTGCTCCAATGAAGCGATTAATCATCGTCATATCTCGATTGGCATATGATTGAAAAAGCTCCCTGCTACTTAAGGTCGTCTTAGATTTAACAACTTTCGAAACTGCAGCCCAAAATTACTCTCATATCTGCATACTAATCCTTTATCGTTTTTTGTAAGTCATCCATGAATCCATATAATGTCGAATAAGAATTTTAAGAAGATCAAGCTCATATTTCCAATATATATTGATGTGAGGATAATAATTGTATGATCGAAGTATCCATTCCGTTTCGAAGCCATCCAAGTCACCCCACAAACTTTACTATAGTAACTTTAACGCGTTACAAACATATTTCCGTTATATATTAGCGCTTTAATGTAAGTATGTCTCTGCCAATCTTAACAGGCTACTCGACCGTTACTTGAAGGCAATGTATAGTTTGATGTTGTACTGTTATCCTCGTCCGTGCCATTGTAGAATGCTATTTATATCCAACATAGCGTGTAGGCATGAATGACTGCTTATAGCGTGTATTGGCTGCTCCATTATTTGGATATTCCCTGGACAAATTGATTAAATATGCGATGATGATACGGTTATCCTATTCAATTGTGCGCGGTTTAGTGCGTTATCATGTTATTTGTCGATGGGCAAATCGGGCTGCTTTTATTGAACAATTTAAAGCAAAGGCATCACAGCCCATCTATGTGGTAACAATCTGCAAAACGACGCTCGCCTCGATAAGTATACTCTCGTTGTTGTCGAAACTGATATTCATGAATTAAAGTACTTTCAAGCAATATTTGTTGCTTGATTTGTTACTTTCCGTAAATTTAGGTGGTGTTTGCGATTTCCTGGGTAATATACGCTGATCATAATCACGAGAAATGCACCGGGGGGTAGATTCTCCACCTTACAATATTATACTAAAGCAGATTTGATAACGCACACTTGTAACCAAATATATCGCCTCAAGATAATGTGTGTGCTGCGTATCTCTATGGTAATCGACTACCCTCTCCTCTGGATAAACTTGTATGGCTGTATTACCGAACGTTGACGAATGGAAACATTATCCTACAGTAGAAGAGGTCGAAATGTTCCATCATAAATCAGGTTCATCAGAACTATATTGCAAAGTAAATTGATGCTATCATCATTTTGATAAAGCCAGGAATGCTTGCAATAACATGTCTCACAGAAAAGAGAGACAGTGCTCTCGATTCAAGACATCTAAGGATTTCAAACATGAATATCAAGAGAATAGAAAATTGATATTTTATCATTTGAACGACTTTTGCACTATTCGCTCTGTTCTATCGGTAGTTAATATGTGACATAATAACGTGAAGCTCATAAGCATGCTTCATGTATAATGAGCCTGGTTCCTGTAATTAACAATTTCTAGTATGATTCGTGTTATCAGTAACCAGCATATGATAACCCTTGAATGCCCAGTATTTATTATTATTGAAATAATTCTTCATCTTCGGGCTTTTTTGACGTGTCGAAGACGACAATTTTTCGGAAATGATCAATCAACATACCTACAAGTAAGTCAAATCTCAATAGATACTCGCCTCAAATTGCGTAAGCTTATGTGTTATTGTCATGTAAGCATCAATATCCCAACGATTTGATGGGGGAAGCAAATTAACCAGAACTCTCCGAAGACATCGATTTGAATTGCGGGGTGAAATATAACGGAATACGTTATGATGGCTTTTCACCAATAGAAACAAGCTTAGGGATAAAAATCAAGCAGCATATTGTGCAATAATCAAATACTACCAGTACAGTTCGATATGAGAGCATTAAGTCAGAATTTCAGATCCATGGTTATATGACGCACCTATCTTGTCTCCCGCTGATCAATTCATGGTTAGTATGTAGTATTAGTACATACACTCACATCCTAACGACGGATTGTAATGAATTGCTTATATAAGGGGGTGTTTTTTCAACCACTGATTAGATTTATCATACAACGCAGAACAGATAAACCTGCCAGTTTAATCACCAGTATATTGAGCGATAGTGCTAGGCGCACGGAAAGCAGCATTCAAATAAATTAAGCAAACGCAGTCTTTCAGAAGGAATCGGCCGGGTACAGACATCACCAATCTTTTACTTACATGCAAGTTTTGTGGCAAGGCTTGACGATGTACAAAACCTGTAACGCATTTGTAACATGAAACATTGAGTGATGTTGGCGACTGCACGTATCACGATCCTGTCTCTTGCTTTGATTTGCTGTTAATGCGACTTCATTTATAAATCTGATGTCTGATGTCACTTTAATGTGTGGACCTCGCAATAATGATGGTTCAACATTCTCATATGTATACAATACGTGTTTTAACTACGAAAGACATTAGAGACATGTTAACGCTTGTGAATCACTGACCAGATTATATAAACAAAGTCATCAAGGATACCATCATATCCATGTTCCATAGTACCAAGCTATGTTCTGCCTATGATCACGCTGCCAACTTAGTGTTGTGCTATTATGACATTCTGTCATTCGTTGATATTGCTGCATAGCACTCATGAATGAACAGGACGGCCATAGCATAAATTTGTCGTGTTAAGAGAGGTAGATCGTCAACTTAGGACTATATGCAAGGATGTGCAATGATTATATAGCATTTAATTTATTCGGTGCCTTCAATGGGTTTTCAAAAATCTTCATGTTGTTTGTATTTACTTGTAAAAAGCAGGCAATAACAGGAGATAGATTTGCTAATCATACTTATTTAACCATAGAGTCAAATCTTAAGTGTATAGTGGCAGGTGATTTGATCGAGAATACCAGATGTTTATCAAAGGATACCATATAGATTATCTTACAACAGACGCCAATAGGAATTATTTTCGACTGTTTATCGCCTCACGCAATATGCGTGGTCTTTTATCTCTTCCACGACACCTAGATATGAACAATGTCGTAACTGCACGCAAACGATTTGTTCACCTTTCGTGGTTGTACGCAGTGGCAAGATAATGTTTTATGTTTTACATTAAATGCTAATAACTGTTAAGGCATAAGAAAATGGAATTCGCTTGACAGGTTGCGTTTTCGTCGGTGTAGGGCGGGTATTGTGATGGGGTCAGATATCTGAAAAAAGGATGCAAATCAGATGAATAGATTCATGTATATATTGACCTCATAAATAGCAAAATCAAGTTGCGATGGATCTTTTAATATTTATTTACCAATATGCCGCGATGCTATAAATGTCAACCACATTATGACTATCCAAAGTTGTTTTGAATGAAAATGCTTTCAAGATAAGGTGTAGATTTGCCATTATATCATTCCTCTGCATAATGTACTTCGGTGATGAATCGGAACACCACAAACTACTGCCCTAATACCCCTTTTCAAGGTGATGGATTATTTTGCGTTGACACCGACTGAGGCTGCGCTTGATACATGAATTGTAGCTAAGCAACTGTCTTCAGCTCTCTTTACGACCGTTTGGAGATGGTAATCGTCATTGATGCGCGATTTATATTCATTATCAACAACGTAACAAGTTTAAGGAGTTGATTTAGCCTGTAACTATAAAAAACACTGACGGTAACATGTTGTGTGATAACAATAATTTACGAATGAAAGCGAATGGTTAATAGTCAGGCAACCGGTAATTTGTATTGGTTGTAAATCTCAATTCACTCATAGTGGGATAGAATAGTCTAAAATCTTATTCTGCAATCAAAGGGAAGAGGGAGAACCGACACACTGAATAGATAATATCTTAGAAGGGATTTGCAAGTGTTCTTAACACTTAAGGCAAACAATGTATCATTCTCTTAGCTAAAATGAATCAGTTGATGGTGAATAACTTTCCTGATCCTATTTTGATAATGTTTATTACCTTATCACATCATTCGATCTTTCATTTTTATCATATTCGTAGTTTAACGCTTTGGGAATTCTTTTATCAAAAATGCATGAGCGCAAATAGGTATGCAAGCAGTTCACAATTATGATCAATATGTGCTATATTTATAAGACACTGTATTAGGTGATGTTGATGGTCCCAATTATATATGTATATATATATTATGCCTCTATCAGTGCTGTTTTTGGAAGGTTGCGGATATTGTTAGCATTATAATTTGGTCAAACTTTCGGCATTATTACAGATGATTTGCTTGCTTAATGCTTTGTCATATCGGATATACGCTGCTTCAATGAAGCGATTAATCATCGTCATATCTCGATTGGCATATGATTGAAAAAGCACCCTGCTACTTATGGTCGTCTTAGATTTAACAACTTTCTAAACTGCAGCCCAAAATTACTCTCATTTCTGCACACTCTTCCTTTATCGTTTTTTGTAATTCATCCATGAATCCATATAATGTCGAATAAGAATTTTAAGAAGATCAAGCTCATATTTCCAATATGTATTGATGTGAGGATAATAATTGTATGATCGAAGTATCCATTCCGTTTCGAAGCCATCCAAGTCACCCCACAAACTTTACTATAGTAACTTTAACGCGTTAGAAACGTATTTCCGTTATATATATGAGCGCTTTAATTTAAGTATGTCTCTGCCAATCTTAACAGGCTACTCGACCGTTACTTGAAGGCAATGTATTGTTTGATGTTGTACTGTTGTCCTCGTCCGTGTCATTGATGAATGCTATTTATATCCAACATAGCGTGTAGGCATGAATGACTGCTTATAGCGTGTATTGGCTGCTCCATTATTTGGATATTCCCTGGACAAATTGATTAAATATGCGATGATGATACGGTTATCCTATTCCATTGTGCGCGGTTTAGTGCGTTATCATGTTATTTGTCGATGGGCAAATCGGGCTGCTTTTATTGAACAATTTAAAGCACAGGCATCACAGCCCATCTATGTGGTAACAATCTGGAAAACGACGCTCGCCTCGATAAGTATACTCTCGTACATTTAGGTGGTGTTTGCGATGTTGTTTTTTGTGTCAGACCTGCGCCTTTTGCCGTTTTCAGTGATTTCCTGGGTAACATATACGCTGATCATAATCACGAGAAATGCACCGGGGGTAGATTCTCCACCTTACAATATTATACTCAAGCAGATTTGATAACGCACGCTTGTAATCAAATATATCGCCTCAAGATAATGTGTGTGCTGCGTATCTCTATGGTAATCGACTACCATCTCCTCTGGATAAACTCTGGCTGTATTACCGAACGTTGACGAATGGAAACATTATCCTACAGTAGAAGAGGTCGAAATGTTTCCATCATAAATCAGGTTCATCAGAACTATATTGCAAAGTAAATTGATGCTATCATCATTTGTCCAGCATTTTCAAGGCATAAAGCAGATGATTGAGGTGGAATCTTATCGACATTTATAATAGTGCCAAAGCCCAGAATTGCTTTGTAACGCAAAAACACTTACTACTTATGAGAGTAACAACAGCGCAAAACGTGTATTTTGTTTCCTTAATATGACTGATTACACTCGCCACGATAGGAAATCAATTTTAGGCGCTATCGACATGTAACTAACTCATAACTGTACCAAATAGGTGCTGTCGTACGCGTTAGAAACGTATTTGGTTGGTTGACGTACAGCATGTGGCCTGAAGGACGGATCAACCGTCTGCTAATAGTAGTACCCTAAAAATTCAATAAGTGATCGCCATAAAACGGATAAATTGCCTGATTGGAATACCAACGCCTCTTTCTTTGTGATGCACAGATTGCACAAAAAACATGCCAATTTTAAACGTCGTCAACGAAACATTGAATTTTTTTCAGAATGCTCTAATTGTTTGTATATTCATTAACTTCGAATGCATTAAGAATATTATTGTCATTGACAAATTCCCTGATGGCAGTCAATAAATAATTCGTTAAACACGCGTTAAATTAAACATTATGCTAAACCTTGCAATCTTTAAATCACTCGTCACTATGGGGGTCTTCATCATAACAATTATTGAATTGCATTCTACACATAAGTTTACTTCATCTCTGCATATGCTGCCCTTTTGCAATGAAGACAGGCATTAGGCATAAGTTGCAGACGGTAGATTCACAGAACAAGTATGTCTACCTTGGCTCGAGCAGGTATTATTTATCGATTGCGGTATCGACAAGAATTATACGTGTGTAATGAAATGCGTTTTCATCAACTAAGCAAACACGTCTCTTTAAAGCGATTGACACATAATGTGTAATGTTATCTGATAGGTTTAAAATCATGAAATCGTACGAATGATTGCAGACGAATTAGCGTATCAATGAGAACAATACAAAATAACCAAATAAAGACACATATGTGAATGGTCGACAATTTATGCGTAACAGCCACATTTCCACCATGCACATAGCGTTGACGACAGCATGCAGTTTCTCCACCAAATAGCCACACATTGGTAGTCGGCTTACCCTCGTCCGCATATTACTTAGAATTGTAGTTGTTATAGCATTGCAACTGTTCCTATTACTGCTGCATTATTAAGCCAGATAGTGTGCAGTGCATGTGATTGCAATACGTGGCCATAAGGTTGATAGAGGGCCCACTGCTCATACGGACGGAGAGATGTAAATACGCGTACTACTGCGGGAAATGTAATTCAACTAATTAAAGTGCCACGATTTAGTCTATTTATCAATAACGAGATATCTGGATGCGATATATACACATAAAATATGCACGCGGAAATAAATGCAAATAATATGTGAACGTTTGGGGAGTTACGCTGCCATGTTTGTAAGACGAGATTCTTTCATGTTAACGGACCAGTAACCTAACGTAATGAACTGCATCTAATAAGGTGCCAGTGTATAATATACAGGATATATGTATAATGTAAGACCTCGGGAGCGATAGAAGAATAACCGAATTTTCAACGGCATGTAAGCCTTCACTGAGACGAGCAGGATTTTAAGTGAAATTTGAGAACATTGCTTAATGCATTATTCCTGGATTCACATGAGCTACTTATGATCTGTGAGATATGATACTAGTCACAATAGAAAGCTCGGCCTAATGGGATCCCGAAACGCTTCTCAAATATCATTGAAGAAGAAGAAAGCCCTTTCATGCTTGATATTTATAAAGGGTTTAACCTTAACTAAATGGAGGATCCATATACAGTGCATTATAGGAGTTTCGCATATCATGTTGCCGTCAGTTCAAGACCATATATGAAATATTCCGTTAAAGGTGAAACATTAACCTATAATGCCTGATGTAACTGATGAGGTTTTAACTGTGTCTGTGTCTCACTAGGCGATATCATTGTTCCGCAGCATTATGGCGAACAAAATAGCTGTCAACGATATGGTATATTTCCCAACATTAAATAACATTATGTTATTATCTGTCCTCTACAAGAGTCATGGTCCGCTAAGAAGCCATTCCTAACGAAGCATGGCAATCAAATCAAAAGTAAATACGGGGACAATGTTACAATTTGAATCGATGAGTAAATTTTTTTGATGAAATCGGCTGAACAGCAACAAGGTCAAACTTGACTTCACTAGGCACTGTAAACAATAGCTATTAAATTTGAGGAGTCATTGCTACCAAAACGCTGTTAACTGATAAACACATCAATTACATACAATTCGTTAAGATGGTGCTACAAATAACGTGCGATGGGCCAGGTATTGCATTTTATTGCCCTGATCCTCGATGAAGTGACCATCGAAAATTAGTAGTATGGCAAGAACTATCAAATTATCCAAAGTCAGCTCAATGCCATGCAATTTATTTGAGATAAGCCCCCTACATATGGTTAAAAAAAAGAATATATATCAATATATATATGCATAAACAAATATATTTATATATATGCACATATATATTTGTATATATATATGTATATAGATATATCATATATATTTATATATAATTATATGTATATATATATATTTATATATATGTACACACACACATATATAGAGAGGGATATAAATATATATATACACATATATATATAAATAAAGTATATATATACATATTATATATATGTTTACATATATATATTATATATATATATATAGATATATATATATCTATATTATATATATATATATATATACATAATATATATATATATATATATATATATATATATATATATATATATATATAGGCACATATATATATATATATATATATATATATATATATCATATATATATATATATTATATATATAAATATATATATATATATATATATATATATATATATATATATATATATATATATATCTATATATATATATATATATATATATATATATATATATATATATATATATATATATATATATATATATATATATTTGACAATCTTATTGCTGTATATGCGCTAAACGTGACTTGCATGAGAGACAGAATGGTCTTTTGGTAAGATTAAAAATGACACACAGTCAAGCATCCACAGAAATCACCATGGTACAAAATCAACATGGTCAGAAATCGCTTGGCCAGAATCACCATTGTCCGAAATCGCTGGGCCAGAATCACCATGATCCGAAATCACCATAGTCCGAAAGCGCTGGGCAAAATTTACCCTGGTCCAAAATCACCATGATCTGAAATCCCTGGTCCACAATCTATATGTTCTGAAATCCCCATGGGCTAAAATCTGTGGGTCAATATTACCATGTTCCTATATATCATTTAAACTGGAGGGCTTAATCCCTGAAGTATAATTTAAATGAAGGGTATTGTAGATAGTGAAAGCAATTCTACCGGTTCAGAGACTTTTTTCCTAAGAGATGCAAAAACGAGGTTTTCCTAATAAGCTAAAGATGTATTCTTCCAGCAGCATGTATAGTATGTGTGCGGAAACAGCAATGTAACATTGCGGTAGCGTTTAACGTATGCCTCGCAGACGACATATCAAAGTCATTCATGTGCTCCCTTCATGGCAGTGCGCTAAGTAGCATACGTGTGTGATACTTGCATAACCGTTAACAGCAATGGCCACAATACTATTGCATCACAACATGACCGAGTGACTTACGGGTTTTGTGTAACAAGAAATGGCTTTCAAGAGATGGCGTCGAAATACATTCCATCGGCTCTGGGTACGATAAACTCCAGTGAACGAATGAGCAAACAGCAACCTACTACCCCATAAGACAGATTGAAGGTGATGGATTGCTTTGCATTGACATCAACCAAGGTTGTGGTAGTGGTAAATGTTGTAGATCAGCATATCTTCGATACTTAAGCGATCAATCTGATTCTTGCGAACTAAATTAATTTGGACTAATGGGGTAATACATATGTTATCTTCTCGATAATGAGTTGCGTCACAATCTTTCCAGGTAACATTTGTATGCAATCCATATACTGTACGTCACAAATAAACCAAATAGACTACTGCTACACAGCGACATCAACGGAAAACGGGCTTTTTAAAAGGCAAAGCAACATGCCAAAGTCCCGTCTGGAAATCTCCTTGTTTTGTTTCTCAACTGGAATGATGAGACCGCATTGTATTTTCGGACCGTGTATAATCTATAGTAGCAAAATATCAAAGAACATTTGTTCATTAACTGATATTTCGAAGACGAAAAATTAGCCTACAGCCCGATCGTTTCCGTAATAACTTAAATGCTCAATCAACATACCTACAAATAGGTCAAATCTCAATAGATGCTTGCCTCTAATGGCGTAGGCTTATGTGTTATTGTCATGTTAGCATCAATATCCCAACGATTTGGTGGGGAAACAGATTAATCACAACGCTACGAAGACATCGATTCGAATTGCGGGGCGAAACGTAACGGAATACGTTATGATGGCTTTTCACCAATAGAAACAAGCTTAGGGATAAAAATCAAGCAGCATATTCTGTAATAATCAATTACTACCCTTTAATTTCGCTATAAGAGCATTCAGCCAGAATTCCAGATTCCATGGATATATAACGCACCTATCTTGTCTCCAGAAGATCTATTCAGGTTTGGCATGCACGATTATCAAATACACTCTACTCCTGATGAATACCTTATTCAAAGTTAGGATTTTTCAACCACTGATACGATAACGCAGAACAGATAAACCTGGAACATTTATATGCCAGCGTAATCACCCGTTTATTGAGCGATAGTGCCAGGCTCACGGAAAGCAGCATTCTAATAAATCAATCTTTAAGCAAACATATCTATCACAGAGGATCGGCCGGTTACATACATCATCAATCTTTAACTTACATGCAAGTTTTGTGGCGCGGCTTGACGATAAAAAAACCTATAACGCATTTGTAACCTGAAGCATTGAGTGATGTTGGCGACTGCACGTATCACGAACCTGTCTCTTGCTTTGATATCCTGTTAAAGCGACTTCATTTATAAATCTATGTCTGATGTCACTTTAATGTGTGGACCTCGCAATAATGATGGTTCAACATTCTCATATGTATATAATACGTGTTTAACTTAGAAAGACTTTAGAGACATGTTAACGCTTGTGAATCACTGACCAGATTATATAAACAACGTCATCAAGGATACCATCACATCCATGTTCCATAGTACCAAGCTATGTTCTGTCTATGATCACGCTGCCAACTTAGTGTTGTGCTATTATGACCTTCTGTCATTCGTTGATATTGCTGCATAGCACTCACGAAAGAGCAGGACGACCATAGCATAAATTTGTCCCAGTGTAAAGGTAGGTTGATCGTCACCTTAGGACTATATGCAAGGATGTGCATTGATTCTATAGCATTTAATTTATTCGGTGCCTTCAATGGGTTCACAAGAATCATGTTCATGTTGTTTGTATTTACTTGTAAAAAGTTGGCAATAAAAATGGGATTTGCTAACCATACTTATTTAACCATAGAGTGTATAGTGGCAGGTGATTTGATCCAGAATACCAGATGTTTAGCAAAGGATACCATATAGATTACCTTACAACAGACGCCATAAGACATTATGTTCGTCTGTTCGTCGCCTCACGTAATATGCGTGGTCTTTTATCTCTTCCATAGACGACACCTTGATATGAGCAATGTCGTAACTACACGCAAACGATTTGTCAACCTTTCGTCGATTTTGTTGTACACAGTGGCAAGATAATGTTTGATGTTTTACATTAAATGCTAATAAACTGTTAAGGCATTAGAGAATGGAATTCGCTTGACAGGTTGCGTTTTCGTCGGTGCAGGGCGGGTATTGTGATGGGGTCAGATATCTGAAAGAAGGATACAAATCAGATGAATAGATTCATGTATATATTGACCTCATAAATAGAAAAATCAAGTTGCGATGGATCTTTTAATATTTATTTACCAAGGTGCCGCGATACTATAAATGTCAACCACATTATGAGTATCCGAGGTTGTTTTGCATAACAATGCTCTCAGGATAAGGTGTGGATTTGCCTTAATATCATTCCTCGGCATGATGTACTCCGGTGATAAATCGGAACATCACAAACCACTGCCCTAATAAACCTTTTCAAGGCGATGATTTATTGTTCGTTGACACCGACTGAGGCTGCGCTTGATATATGAATTGTAGCCAAGCCACTGTCTTCAGCTATCTTTTGGAGATGGTGAGCGTCATTGAGACTGCGATTTATATTCATTCTCAACAACAGAACAAGTTTAAGGTGTTGATTTAACCTGTAACTATAAAAAAACACTGACGGTTACATGTTGTGTGATAACAATAATTTACGAATGTAAGCGAATGGTTAATAGTCGGGCAATCGGTAACATGTATTGGCTGTAAATCGCAATTCACTGGTAGTGGGATAGAATAGTCTCAAATCTTATTCTGTAATCAAAAGGAAGAGAGAGAACCACACTGATTAGTTGATTAGAAGGGATTTGCAGGTGTTCTTTACACATTAGACAAGCAACGTATCATTCTCTTAGCCAGAATGAATCAGTTGATGGTGAATGATTATCTACCTCATAACTTTCCTGATCATATTTTGATAATGTTTATTATCTTATCACATCATTTGATCTCTCATTTTTATTATATTTGTAGTTTAACGCTTTGGAAATACTTTTATCAAATATGCATTAGCGCCAGTAGGTATACAAGCAGTTCACGATAATGATCAATTTGTGCTGTATTTATATGACACTGTATTAAGTGATGTTGATGGTCCCCACATATATATATGTATATATATTATGCCTCTATCCCGGCTGCTGTTGGAAGGTTGCGGATATTCTAACCATTATGATTCGGTCAAACTTTCGGCATTATTACAGATGATTTGCTTGCTTAATGCTTTGTCATATCGGATATACGCTGCTCCAATGAAGCGATTAATCATCGTCATATCTCGATTGGTATATGCTTGAAAAAGCACCCTGCTACTTATGGTCGTCTTAGATTTAACAACTTTTGAAACTGCAGCCCAAAAGTACTCCCCTAACTGCACACTCATCCTTTATCGTTTTTAGTAAGTCATCCATGAATCCATATGATGTCGAATAAGAATTTTAAGAACATCTAGCTCAAATTTCCAATATATATTGATGTGAGGATAATAATTGTATGATCGAAGTATCCATTCCGTTTCGAAGCCATCCAAGTCACCCCTCAAACCTTACTATAGTAACTTTAACGCCGTTACAAACGTATTTCCGTGATATATGAGCGCTTTAATGTAAGAATGTCTTTACCAATGTTAACAGGCTACTTGCCCGTTACTTGAAGGCAAGGTATTGTTTGATGTTGTACTCTTATCCTCGTCCGTGCCATTGATGAATGCTATTTATATCCAACAAAGTGTATGGGCATGAATGACTGCTTATAGCGTTCATTGCCTGCTCCATTATTTGGATATTCCCTGGACAAATTGATTGAATATGCGATGATGATACGGTTATCCTATTCCATTGTGCGCGGTTTAGTGCGTTATCATGTTATTTGTCGATGGGCAAATCGGGCTGATTTTATTGAACATTTTACCACAGAGGCATCATCTTTGTTGTAACAATCTGGAAATCGACGCTCGCCTCAATAAGCATGCTCTCATTGTTGTCCAAACAGATATCTATGAATTAAACTAATTTCAAGCAATATTTGTTGCGATGTTGTTTTATTGTGCTAGACCTGCGCCTCGTGCCGTTTTCAGTGATTTCTTGGGTAATATTCGTTGATCATAATCACGAGAAATGTACCGGGGGTAGATTCTCCACCTTACAATATTATGCTCAAGCAGATTTGATAACGCGCGCTTGTAATCAAATATATCGCCTCAAGATAATGTGTGTTGCTACGTATCTCTATGGTAATCTACTACCATCGCCTCTGGATAAACTTGGCTATAGCTGTATGACCGAGCGTTGACGAATGGAAGCATTATTCTACAGTAGAAGAGGCCGAAATGTCACCATCATAAATCAGGTTCATCACCCTGGGATCTAGGGTTTGAAAAGTATATTGCAAATAATGATAAAATGATGCTATCATCATTTGTCCAGTATTTTCAGGGCATAAAGTACATGATTGATGTGGACTATTATCGACATATATAATAGTGTCAAAGACCTGAAATGCTTTGTGACGCGAACACACTTACGACTTACATCATTTGGTTGCCAAAGGAGATATTTGCAGGAGCCATCGTTATTCATTTTGTGAGAGTAACAACAGCACAGGTGTATTTTGTGTCATTAAAATGACTGATTATACTCGCCAGGATAGCAAGTCAATTTTAGGCGCTATCGACATGTAATTAACTCATTGCTTTATCAAATAGGTGCATGTCGTACGCGTTAGAAACGTATTTGGTTGGTTGACGTACAGTATGTGGCCTGACGGACGGATCTACCGACTGCAAGTAGTAGCCTGAAAACTAATTTGGATGATGCCTTACTAAGTCGCGTTAAAGAACGACGGTAGATGTGAATGGTCGACAATTTGTGAGTAACAGCCACATTTCCACCTTGTGTCAAATTATAGTGCTGACGACAGCATGCAGTTTCTCCACAAAAAAAGCGACACATTGGTAGTCGGTTTACCCTCGTCTCCATATGAATTAGAACTGTAGTTGTAATAGCAATGCAACTATTCCTATTACTGCTGCATTATTAAGCCAGATAGTATGCAGTGCATGTGATTGCAATACGTGACCGAACGACTGATACAGGGCGCAAGGCTCATACGGACGGAGAGATGAAAATGCTCGTACTACTGCGGGAAATGAAATTCAACTAAATAAAACGCCACGATTTAGCCTATTCACCAAAGAGTGGCGATGCCGCGATGTTCGTCATGCACCCGCAGTGTATTTCAGTGGACCCATGCAGATGGGCCAGAATCACTGTGGGCCGAAATCACCATGGTCCAAAATCACCATGGTCAGAAATCGCTTGGCCAGAATCACCATTGCCCGAAATCGCTGGGCCAGAATTACCATGATTCGAAATCACCATGGTCCAGTAGCGCTGGGCATAAATTACCGATGTCCAAAATCATCATGGTCCAAAATCCCTGGGCCACAATTTCCATGGTCCTAATTCATAATGGGCTATTGAGTCAATATTACCATTGTCCGAAATCACCAGATACCCAATATGTCATTGAAACTGAAGGGCTTAATCCCTTAAATATAATTCATAAGAAGGGTAAAAGATGCGAAAACGAGGTTTCCTAATATGCTAAAAAATGTATTCTTCTAGCACCATGCATAGTATATGTGCGGAAACAGCACTGTTACATTGCGGTAGTGTTTAACGTTTGCCTCGCTAACGAAATATCAAAGCCATTCATGTGCCCTCCACATGGCAGTGAGTGACACTTGCATATCCGTTAACGGCAATATCCGTAATGATATTGAATCACAACATGACCGAGTGACTTTGTGTAACAAGAAATGGCTTTCAAGAGATGGGATTGAAAGCCATTCGATCGGCTCTGGGTACGATAAACTCCAGTGAACGAATGAGCAAACAGCAACTTACTACCCCATAAGACAGATTGAAGGTGATGGATTGCTTTGTATTGATACCAACTAAGACTGTAGTAGTGGTAAATGTTGTAGATCAGCGTATCTTTGATACTTAAGCGATCAACATGCTAATTTAGACAAATGGGGTGATACTGATGTTATCTTCTGAAGTGCGTCACAACCTTTCCAGGTAACAGTTGTATGCGATTTATAACTGCTACACAGCGACATAAAAAACACTTCATGACCCGTGTCATTGGAATGGTCGATTTGGATTGATGTTTCTGTGTGTTGCATGATTTGTGAACTAAATAAAACGACATTGATTCGTGTCGTTTGAACGTCAGCGTAAGCGCGAAACTTAGCTGGCATATATACACCGACTAAGATGTGGAAAAGGTAGAGCAAAATCAAGGCAGGGTATCAAATTTTAATGCGCTGCTTTTTAAAAGGTTTGAGGGCGTTCTATTGAGAGCCAAAATCAGTCCTATACTCTCTCTATTATTTTACGCGGTGTTATTATGTGTACATTATTTTGGTATCAGCTTCACAATTTAAATGCTTATGGATACAAACCGGTGAGCATTTGCAATTGTTAGCACTTACCTTTTATATCATATCAATGTTGCAGCTCTGAGGAGTTGCTTGGTAATCTGAGCCAGCAAAACCATGAAAACAAATCCAATTGTTATCACCATTTGGCACAAAATCACAAAGGGTTGATAAAGGGTTTATCTCGCAAAATGCTGACGGCATGGATGCTTGTGTAGAATGTGACGATTGTCAGAGAGCAGTTGAGACCCAGCAACTTTAACGACCCAAGTCACCCGCTAAGGGTTAACAAATAACCCATTTACCAGGGTGATGTCCTCTGTGTCAATACGGCTTTGTTACGATTGCGATTGTGACCCAAAAAAATTAGTTCATCCCCGGATTATGAAAAACCCTTACATCAGCCAGATCAGGTGTATAAATATGTAAACATTAGTCCGAATTTGTTATCATTAAGGATGGCAGAGGAGAACAGCTAGTAGCATGATTACGTTGATTCCAAATCACACAGTGGTTCAGTAACCAAGAACATTTGACAAATGATTTACAAATTCACAACCGATAGAACGGACATAAATTATAAAAGACTCATTTTTCAGAAGACGCGATCGGACGAGTGAAAACCCCATGCCCATGGATCGAAGTAATCCAAGGAGATGTGGTCATGCGGTTCCACTTATTCATTGGTAGCAAAACCATAGAAGCCAAAACAACGAGTTTTCTGCATCTTAAGGAGCTATGACGATCAATTGAAAAAAATAATTGTTGTGTCAATGTTGATAATAGGGCGGTGATTACACTCAGAATCCCTTCAACTTTAAGCAAAATAACCTCATATGTTTAGCTCTGTATGTTGATGGGCAAACAGTACCCTCTAAGCCCCTACAACCCAATTTCAATCACCATATGTACACAGTTACGCTAATTTATTAGTTAGCACCGGGCAAATCTATCAAGACGAAGGCAATGACGTGAGTTTGAGGGATTATCCCAATTGCTATACACTATTCGCTTTTGATCTGACCCCTGACCTGGCTAATAGCGGCACTCACGCATTTGTTGAAACATGGGAACGTTCGTTTGGAAACGCGTTCTGGTTCGGCTCTAGAACATACAATTAATGTCATTGTGTACACCCAATTTGAAAAAATTATGCAAATTAACCAAAACCGTAACGTTCTGTGCTGCTTAACAATGGATGCCGTAAAATTACGTGAGCTCAAACAAAAAGATGCCTCTATTCAAGATATTGTGTGTGGGATGTTTGCGAGGAAACAATTAGCTTGCCATGTAGATTACCCCAGCAGTTTTGTTTGTAACACGGATCCTGCTTCCAAACAATGGGAGCACTGGGTTGCTATTTTCATTGATCATGATAAAAGAGGCGAAAATTTTCATTCTTATGGACTTCCTCCTAAACCTAAGGTATTTGTGGTGTATTTGGATTAGCATTGTGTAAGGTTGACTTATGATTTGAGGACAATATAAGTCGTACACTCCAGTATTTGTGGACTTTATTGTTTGGACTACTTAGAGGAACAGTGTCGTGGAATAAGTTTGGAGCGATTGCTCGATGCATTTACCTGTGATTATTCTATCAATTATAAGCTGGTGACATGTTCAATTCAAGGCAAATCAACAACGTGTGTTAAAAGTATACAATCGCGTTTATATTTTTAGTTTCGTACACAACATTTAAGCATCAATTTCTTAGATAATAGTACATATCAATTTCTTAAATAGCATACAAATAATGTTTAGTGCTAACAACATCAATTGTTTGAGGTAAAAATGGCTTAATCCATCTTTAATTTGAATTCATTTGGTTGCTGATAAAGCACCGCGATCCGTTTTTCGTTCTCTCACCACATTCATATGACTCTCTTTGTACAGTTAAAAGGGTGCCATTCATTTTACATGTTGTGATCATTTTGGTATATCGCTGTGATCATCTGAACCTGGTCTAAATGGACTAGTTGGCCAGCAATTTATATTTTACATCTTTGTAGCTTTTGGTCAATGTTCAACTGTATACTTTATAATTGCGGAAGTGCATTGAATTTCCCTCATCCACACATCCACAGGGTTATGCTGAACCACGAAACACAAACACCTCAAGATGAGACAACCATTTTCAAAATGAACTTGCAGCAGAACTTTTCAAACGGAACACAATTGTACCGTGATCGTACTATTTTTCTAAACAGGGTTTACTAATGCTGAAATGGTAAGGATTGATCCGCTGAAGGCGACTAAAACGTTATGAAATGGCATTTCAATCACTGTTAAGATCAAAACCAAACGACGAAGCTACCTTCGCAATCTGCCCTTTTTTCCTATGGCTGGAAGTGAATGCTAGCGCAGCACTTATTGACAATATTTGTTGTGAAAACCTGTATCCATGAATTTTATGACAACTTCTGTCGTCAATCTGTAGCATTAGAGATTATTGGTAATATGTTGAATTAATGGTACCAGTGTATAAAGAAAAGTGCCAAGCTATTTCATACGTATCCAGCTGATCGAATGTTATATAAGAGGACAATTTGATTGATTTTGTAACCAGTGGTAAGATTTATTTATTATACAATGTAATATGGATAGACATGCTCAAGTACGAGATGTAATATTCAGCTAATATGCATTTGTGCGTATATAAGCCATATCTGTTATGGCACTCGGAAAGAAACATTGAGTTTATAACTAATACGGAATAACAAAAGGCACACAGAGGTAGGGCCGATCCAGTCTCTAAAACGCCAGTTTGTAATATTTCTACAAGGGAGTTAAATTACCAAAGTGAAGTTTCCCTCACCAAATGTGCTGAAGGGTAGCAATATAAATCTGTGTATGATATTAATTTTGATTACACTATTGAATCAGATATAATTTATGTTAATTTTGCATTCGCGGAAAAGTGAATGTAATTGTTCCGATTTTTTGTTCACAATGGCATGAATACATTTAATGCCATGACGTAACGTTAGGGGCGGTGCCTTAATGCGCGCATTAGCAACGCACTCTGATGTACTATATGCTCTTCCCAAATTTTCGTAATAGCAGAACATGTTTCTAGAATATAATATCTCATTACATTAACTTTTTTGGGGGGTTGGACAAAAGCAAGTTTATATTGTTGAATTTCCGCTGACTTCCGTCATTCCCGACTGAAAGTCATTTATTTTGGTAGTGTTTATTTATTTATTATATGGATGCCTTGCAACAACAAATTAATCTTCCTGATAGTGATGTGTTGAAAAGCACATATTGCAACGAATTCGGGATAATTCAAATGCTAAGGGGCCAACAACAAGTTATACTTGAATACCATAATGACCGAGTGACTCATGGGCTTTGCCTTACGTGAAATAGCTTTCAGTATTCAGTTTGGATATCCATTCTATCGTACTTATGCACGGTATACTTTGCCCTAAACAACCTTTTCAAGGTGACGACAATATATTGAATATAGCCTAGCTGCATTTATCTCACAGTCGGCAGTGTAGCTACAATATTACTGCTATGAGCCGATCACTGTAGTAAATAGTTTTCGTCTCCATACCATACATTTTAGGATAAAAATTTGGGAAGTGATTGATCGAAATGATGGCGTCGTTGCAGAATGTGATATGAATATGAATAGATATGAGCTACTTACTATATTTAACTCTATTAATCAGGAGTGAGTAACCTGGAAACGATACAAACGCATTTAGCGGTAAATGTAATACGCTCGCATGATAACGAACTAGTTACCTAATCAGGGCTAATAACGCCAACCGTTGTTTTAAAGAAAATTCACAACATCATAAAAACACGTCGACGTAAGAGATGCTTATTTATTTTAGCAACTTGTATGATGCAAGACCACAAGATCGATTCAAGATGCAATTACCTCATTACTACAAGTATGTAGGAGGCAATTTGGATGCTTCCTGAAATTGGATTCCCTTTTGTAATACGCTATTCTTAAATTCCCATGAGCTTCTTTGGATCTAAACGGCCTGATTATGGGTGAAATTATAATGCCGGGACTAATGGAGATCTGTAATGCTTCTCAAATGTCAAGGATAGGGCTGCACTTTCTAGTCTGAAATTTATGAAAACGCTATACCTCAAGTGGCTAATAAGACTATATGCAGTGCATTTCATGTTGTCTACACCAGAACATAACTATAAAAGACTTACATGAGAGACTTCCATTAATTAGGGTAATAAAAGCTTTTCGGGTCAGCACTGAGTATACGTCAGCGTGCTGATATTCCCACACCTCAGGTAATATTTCATGTAACCTCCGACATATGTGATATTTATTGACAGTGACTCACACCCCTACGAGAAAACGAATAGCTGTACACAAAATTATGTGATAATCTGCCTGCTGTTCATGCGTTTATAGCTAGATCTTATAACATTAAGAAAATATTCTTTGCAAAGCACAGTAATCCACTGTTCCGTTCGAATGTCTTTTAACGATAGTATTGCATGTTACATTCAGCATATATGGTGTGAAGCCCAAATGCATCGGCCAGAAAAACTACAATGTCAAACTTCTAATGTGTCGTAAACATATAATAGTGTACTTCCGATCACATATATAACATTCATGGCAGGGCAAATCGGCACTTCTTTAAGTCGCGGGTATTTAAATGGACTTCACTGCTCAATGTTATACACAATTGAGACGCTGTTATGCATAATGTTGCGTTGGAGGTTAACTGAGTAGTAACATACTATGAATGCATGCTGAATATGTCGAAGAGACACTTAAAAATGATATAGGTCTTCGAGGTTAACTGAGTAGTAACATACTATGAATGCATGCTGAATATGTCGAAGAGACACCGAAAAATGATATAGGTCTTCGAGGAAGTAATTTGCGTTAAGAATCAAGGCAATGAAGCCCTTGAACCCACCCACTACATTGACTATCAATTGTATGATATCTTGGATAAGCAGTTTATGCTGTACGTTTACCGATGCATTAAATAACATCTCATGGCCTCGGGGGATAAGCGTTTACAGAATGTTTAATGGATTGCATTTAAAGGATGCCAACTTATATCTAGGGTAGTAATAGGCTCTTGGGTCGACTTTCATTTGACAGTATGAAATGAGTTCTTGTACAAAAATATCCTAGATAAAATTGCAAGATCAAGGCATGTCCGATAAACATCACCTTTAGTCAACACTCAATACTGGCATGATCTTGTTTACTGATAAACCGGCAACTACTAGACTATGTATGACTTTGAAACTACCACTGAGGTACTCAAATGGTACTACATCAACAATGAATAACACATATCTATGTTATTTATCATTTATCTAATACCATTGGGGTACCTCATTTGTGGTTTATCCAGTCATTCCTTGCAGTTTTATCACATGAGGGCGTTCTGGTTGATCAATCTGATAAGCAAACACCTGATTCAATTGATTTATAGTGCGAGGATACCATATAGCTTATTGATAACAATTACGTTAAGATTTATCCAGTGTATTCTTTCATGCTGAATCAATAAAGAAAGACAATGTGCGGTTCGTTGTGAAAGATTTGTTCATTACATTTATTGGGGAGGATGGTTGTTTCACTTGAAGCGACACTATCTAAATGGAACTTCAGGGTGAGCAAAACTGTTTAAAAGCTTACCTGTTTTTAGTTGGTTGATGATCATATTTGTTGTGCCTCAGGCATCATCATCTGAACAAAACTTTGGTTGGCATTATGACAACGAATGGCCATGGAATAGTCTTGGAAAACCGCTGGTTGACCTTATGACTGAGTGATCACATGGAGTGCGATGATGGTTGCATCTCCGCGTAATGGGCACCCTATGTTGACATTGAAGCGCTACCCACTACTGAAACAGGTAATATACTGATCTAGTTCCCACATTGCACGGCTACTAGTTCACACGTGCAAACAGGTTACCACGAGCTGGGTAATGACGATTACCACGTACTCCAATGCCCTACTGCTCTGCACTTAACAATGGGTTCACTGTCTCTCAGAAACATTTATGAATGTCGAAATGGTAGCAACTGATGACTTGTGTCGACAAAGTCAAAGGCATACGTTCAAGGGTAATGCATCATGTATTTTGTACAGCAATGAATTATTATATATTTGAATGTAATATCAAGCCTGGAAACACATAAGAACACTTCTTGTAACACATGGAAAAATGAATTACACTTTCCTGGAACAATGGTCAAAGTAAACGGGCGCATCACCGAATAAGTCGATAACGCTCATATGGTGTACTTCAATAATGGACAAGATATATCTGAAAGCTGGTATGATCATCATTCTACATTTTTTGAACATAAGCAATTGAAGACGACAATTCTCGTCCATTGCAAAAAGGCCAATAAACTGCTTAAATTGCGGCACTAGAATCAGCCAGGTGTACCTCTTTCATGATGTGGAATCGGGTTTAATAGCATTTCGGTTATTTAAAATTGCTTGTTATCACCTCTATCTTTATATTGACGAATGCGAACATAACCAAGAACAGCATTGTGTCGTAACTAACAATATCTATATATTTTAGTATGAGCTCATACGCCTATCAAAGCTTGTCTGTTTTATAGGAACAAAGTGATAACTCAAGCACCTCTTTCCCGTCTGAGGCTATTATGTAGTGAAGCAAATAAACGTGGTCCGTTTCTGTTTTGAAAGCACGTGATAATCTTTAAACTATTGATAGTGTAAAGGCAAGATAGTGAGAGGCGTTCTCAACGTACCCATTGCCGTAAGGTATTACGCACTTTCATCATTTCAAGCAATTTGATAGCAAGCTCTAATCGGGAGTAGAGGCACTGGTCTACAAACCAAACAGTTCTTTGTGCAGATGAAGATACTAAATTTGTAATGCAAAACATCCAGCCATTTAAAGGTATCTGAGCTTTAGATCAGTCGCGATTCCTGGCAAGTATAAAACCATCGAAATATTACACTCAGGAGTAAGCATATAATTAGCTAACAACATTGTTTAGACGTAACAAGTGAACAATGATCTAGCTCACAGTGTTGAGATACTGCGTGCGGAAAAGGTGTCGTTAGTGTCCACAAGGAATGAAGATGCCACAGGCCGTTTATCCGGTGCGAAAACACTTGAAATAGAGTTGGTTACAGTATATCCGTGGAAGTTAAAAGACACAAGCAATATAAGACTCTCCCTGCATAGGGTAACGAGGCTACGGAGTCACGCTGCCAGTTTTCGTCAAGCCGCAAGTCATGGTCGTCAGTTATGAGGCGTTAAGAGATGAGTACTATTGTCAGCCATGCAGTGGATATGCTGACGGAAATGATGATACTACAATAAACCCAGTTGGGTTTTTCTTTGGTTTAGCAGACAGGAGCGTTTTACTTTATGTTTGTAACTGAATGTTGTATGGCTAAAACACAATATGCTATATGGCTTTGCTGCAGCCAAATCGTGTAGGGTTTGCAGGTGTAACCTTTGAACGATGCTACAGAGAATGTTACACGCGTGGCTCCCATTTTAAGCTTTAATATTCATCAAACCTAACCCTTGTAATTCCCGCCATGGTCACCAATCTGTGTAAAGCATGGTAATTGTAACGCCCAGCGGCTGTAATCAACTTTGACCGTATTCTTTATTGAGCGCCAGAATGCATTGGAGGTTAAATAGAATATATCTTTAACACTCAGTATCAAAATTCGCTGTTGATGCAGGGCGTAATAACCTTATAAGTATTGCAGCTCACAAGACATTACAATGAAAATATAGTACTTATGCAGGACGCACACAAGAACTCGTGATTATACCATTTCGGGGGAGAGGTATTTACGTAAGCGCATTATTATTGCAGCCCGCACGGTCATGACGACGCATATCGATCATTCACTGAATTAACCGAAATTGACACCGTCGTATTCACATTCCTTTCAAAAATATAACAATGTCTCATTCCTTGGTCTCATGTTAGTATGCATACACCAATGTTAATGCAGTGGGCCCTTTTCGATCACAAGTTTGACAACTGCAGCAGTTCATTCCAAGACGTTCGTTATTATGATCGATGTGGGATTATAAATATGACTATTTGTCAAATGAGATGGATAGCCTCTGAACACTAGATACAACGTATATTATATATAGAACACCACCATCCTATGGATCCTAGATACTATCATCATGTATCTATACGCATATTGCTGCAATGGAACACTTTCGATGATATATCGTTGCTATATGATTTATCCAGAGCTCCTTCCATGCTTGTGTGGGTTGTTTAACGCCTATTTCATATGCAATTGTTTCCTTTGTCGAATGCCCGCCAGTTCTCTACGCAGATTACCATTAAGGACCATGACTATTTGGACCTATTGGATGCGCGTAAGATAGTAAAAATGCAATGAAGCGTTTCCGTAATCAGACATAATTCGAGACATAATATAACTTTAGAACGTCGATAACATTGGTTCGCCTTATCAGGACAGCTGTTTCATTATTTTCCCATGCTGATCTTCGGCAGCCATGGCGTAATTGTCCACTTTAACTGGAATATATGTTGTGAAATTGGAGTGACAAATATCTGAGATGATCTTAAATCTGTTTAATTTCCAATTTATTTTTCCAGAGTCTGTCATTTATCAGATTTTTAGGCTTTTGGCTCAAACACTGTAATAATTTTAACATTATTGATTTCATTATTCATGTCATGTACATTCATTTATTAAATTGAGCCAACTCACTTTCTAATTTAAAGGAAAATCAAACGCCAAGAATGGGATCATGTACAAGAAGAGGTCAGGGTAGGGGTTGTGGTACAGATTATGACATCCTGTGTGGAACTGAGGTTGGTTCTTATATTATTTAAGTTAGATTCTTAAAACGGGTATTTTTGTTCGCTGAATGATGATTGAGACATTACTTTCGTCATGAAGGAGGGTGTTCGCAACATCGCTTTGAATCATTCCTTTAATTATCTCCAACATCACCAAGTACATGCTATTTATCGAGGTATATGCATTCCTGGCGTTGAACATTAATACTGGTATAGTGCTTATGCAATACTGTTACAAAATATGAAGATGCGTATTGCATCTTGTTTAATTGCAGTTGTCTGGTATATTTTCACAATATGCGCAAGAACTATAATGAAATCTGAATGGTGGAAATATTGCTCGGCAAAAAGGAGCTAGTCATATAATATAATTCAGGCACATTTTCTTGGCATAAGTGTCAGTGTCCGTGGACGTAGGCTCTTAAGTAAAACTCGGCAGCCTCTATTGTATTGTTGGTAAATCCGTGAACAAGAAGCTCGGTGTCTGTGGACGATTTCATCCATGATAACAGACTGCTCAATGCACACTATCCTTGGGCAGAGAATGACTACGGATGTTTAGGTACCTTGCCACCTCATATAAGTAAATGATGCATATTCATCAACGCGAGGGCTAGTTTACTTTGTTTGCAGTCCAGATATTTATAATATATGCACATTTGAAGAACAATTGACATGTTCGGATCATCTACCAATTGCTGCGAACAAATAGCTGCAAGTATCGACAACCTAATGCAGCCTCGGCTCTTTGCCATCGATGACTCCCGTTTAGATACCATAGCAAAACATTCGATGACAAAAATACTGCCTCATTGTTAAAATGAATGATGTGCTCTAAAAAGTTGTTGCCCTAGCATCTAAATTTTACGGCAGTGACGGGAAAAGTAGCATGGTTACTATATCGCACTCCTTGCTGGCTAAAGGCAAAAGACGACTGATGCGATACTAATGGTCAAGTGTGACACTGACACCACTAACACTGTGACCTCCAATCAGCACGCCTACTGTTTAACGATAAATGTCACACTGCAGAATTTTATTATAGCCAGGAATGCTTGCAATAATGTGTCCCTAAAATGTTAGGTCGTTAAAAAAAAGGGACAATGCGATCACACATGAATATTAAGAGAATAGAAAATTGATAATCCATTAAGTGAACGACTTTAACTCCGTTCGCTTTGTTTTATCCTTAGTTTATATGTGACATAATGACGTGAAGCTGATTAGTGACAATGAGCCAGGTTCTTGTAATCAACCATTTCTAGTATAATTCTTTTTATTTAATATCACGCATCTGATAGCCCTTGAACGCTCAGTACTTATTATTATTATTGAAATAATTCCTCATTTTCGGGCGTTTTTGAACTTTAACATTTAAAATACGAACAAAGGGCTGGAAATCTCCCTGTTTTTATTATTTTCAAAACTGGTATGATGAGACTGCATAGTACTTTCGGACCGATTGTATAATCTTTGGTAGCAAAACATAAAAAAAACCTATAATCAGCTTACAACCCAATCGTTTTCGGAATAACTGAAATGCTCAACTAACATACCTACAAAAAAGTAAATTTTAATAGAAGCTTGCCTCAAATTGCGTAGGCTTATGTGTTATTGTCATGTTAGCATCAATATCCCAACTATTTGGTAGGGAAACCTATTTAACACAACGCTCTGAAGACATCGATTCGAAGTGCGGAGTGAAACGTAACGGAATACCTTAAGATGGCTTTACACCAATAGAATCAAGCTCAGGGATAAAAATCATGCAGCATATTGTGCGATAATCAAATACTACCTGCATATACCTATAAGAGGGCCTTTAGTCAGAATTCCAGAATCTATAAAGATGTATCACAACCTACCTCGTCGCCAGCTGATCTATTCATGACGGATTGCAATGAATAGCTTATATAAGGGAGTGTGTTTTCAACCGCTGATTACATTGATTTATCACACGACGCAGAACAGATAAACCTGCCCCATTTATATGCCAGTGTAATCGGCAGTATATTGAGCAATGGTGTCAGACTCACAGAAAACAGCATTCAAATAAATTAATCTCTGAACAAAAATAGTCAAGCAGAGGGAATCGGTCGGTAACAGACACCATCAATCTTTTACTTACATGCAAGTTTACAGGCAAGGCTTGACAATGTACAAAATCATGTTACGTATTTGTAACCTGAATCATTGATTGATGCTGGCGACTACACGTATCTCGATTCTGTCTCTTGCTTTGATATGCTGTTAATGCGACCTCTTTTATTCATCTATGTCTAATGTCACTTTAATGTGTTAACCTCGCAATAACGATGGTTCAATATTCTCATATGTATATAATACGAGTTTTAACTCAGAAAGACATCGCAGACCTGTCAATGTTGGTGAATCACTGACCGGATTACATAAACGAAGTTATCAAGGATACCATGAAGCTATGTTCTTTCTATGATCACGCTGCTTTTTAAGTGTTGTGCTATCAATATCTTCGGTCATTCGTGGATATTGCTGTATAGCGCTCATGAATGAGCAGGACGGCCATAGCATAAATTGGTTCCTGTGTACAGGGAGGTTGATCGTCACCTTAGGACTATATGCAACGATGAGCATCGATTATATAGCATTTAATTCATTCGGTGCCTTCACTGGGTTTTCAAGAATCTTCATGTTGTTTGTATTTACATGTTACAAGCAGGCAATAAACGTGAGATAGATTTGCCTAACTCAAATTATTCAACCATAGAGTCAAATCATAGGTGAATAGTTACTGATGATCTGATCGAGAATACCAGATGTTTAGCAAATGGTACTAAATAGATTACCTTACAACAGACGCCAATAAACATTATTTCGTCCGTCATCGCCTCACATGATATGCGCGGTTTTTTGTTATTTTCCGTAGAGGACACGTTTATATGAACATTGTCGCATTCCCATAATCTGCAACTGCACGCAGAAAATCTGTCATCATCTTCTTCGATTTTGTTGTACGCAGTGGCAATATAGTGTTGTATGTTTACATTAAATACTAAAAAATGTAAACGCTTAAGAGAGTGGAATGTGCTTGTGAGTTTGCGTTTTCGTCGGTTTAAGACGGGTATGTGATGGGGTCAGATATATGGAAAAAGGATGATTCGCTGATAGCAAATCATATGAATAGATTGATGTATATATTGGCCTCATAAATAGTAAAATCGTGTTGCGATGGATCATTTAATATGTATTTACCGTGGGACCCGCAGTACTATTAAATTTCAACCACATTATGACAATCCGTAGTTGTTTTGGATAAAAAATGCTTTCAAGCGAAGCTCTTGATTTGCCATTATATCGTTCCTCGGCATAATGTACTCCGGTGTATAAATCCGAACACCACAACTAACTGCCCTTATAAACCTTTTCAAGGTGATGGATAATTGTGCGTTGGCACCAACTGAGGCTGCGCTTGATACATGACTTGTAGCTAAGCAACTGTCTTCAGTTCTCTTTAAGACAGGCTGGAGATGGTAAGCGTCGATCATGCTGCAATTTATATTCGTTTTCAACACCAAAACAAGTTTAAGGGATTGATCTAGCCTGTAACTATAAAACACATTGACAGTAACATGTTGTATGATAACAAGAATTTACGAATGTAAGCGAATGATTAACAGTCGGTGACGTGTATTGGCTGTGAATCTCAATTCACACATCGTGTTATAGAATAGTTTCTGCAATCTAAAAGGACCTTTGGAACCGACCCACTCATTTTGATAGAAGGAATTTTCGGGTGTTCGAAAAACATTAGGCAAGCAATGTATCATTCTCTTAGCCAGAGTGAATCAGTTGATGGTGAATGATTATCTACCTCATAACTTTCCTCGTCCTATTTTGATTAAGTTTGCTATCTTATCACGTCATTCGATTTCTCATTGTTATTATTTTCGTGCTGTACACGCATTTGGAGTTCATTTATCATATGTGCTACGGATAATGTAACCATTATCCTTCAGTCAAACTCTCGGCATTATTTCAGGTGATTTGTCTGCTTATTAGTTTGCTTTGTCATATCGGATATACGCTGCTCCAATGAAGCGATTGCTCATCGTCATATCTCGATTCGTCTTCGACTTAACAACTGTCGAAACCACAGTCCAAAATAAATCCCAGTACTGCATATTCGTAATTTATCGTTTCATGTAAATCATCCATGAATCCATATGATGTCGAATAAAAATAAATTGAAGAAGAGCTAGCTCATATATCCAATATATGTTGTTGTGAGGTTAATGTGAGGTAGAAGCCCCCAATGTCACTCCACAAAACTTATTATAATATCTTTAACACCGTTAAAACGTCCTTCCGTGATATAGATAAGTTTGTCTCTGTCAATGTTAGCAGGCTATTCGTCTGTCACTTGAAGGGAAGGTATGGTTAGAGGTTTGGATCTTATCCTCGTCCGTGCCATAGATGAATGTATCGCTAATTATATACAACATAAAGCGTGTCGGCTTACAGCGTACATTGGCTGCGCCATAACATGGATGATCCCCAAACAAGTTGATTGAATATGACATGAAGATGGTTATCCTATTCAATAGTGCGCGGTTTAATGCGTTAACATGTTATTTGTCGATGGGCAAATCCTGCTGCTCTTATGGAACATTTACCACAGAGGCACAATCACCCATCTAAGTGGTAACAATCTGCAAAACGACGCTCGCTTCGATAAGCATACTCTCGCCATTGTCGAAACTGATATCTATGAATTAAACTACTTTCAACGAATATTTGCGGCTTGGCTTGTTACTTTCCATAATTTTTGGGGCGTTTGCGATGTTGGTGCCTTTCGTCAGTCCTGTGCCTTGTGCCTTGTGCCTTTTTCAGTAATTCCATGTGTAATATAAGTTGATCATTATCAAGGGAAATGCACCGGGGTGCAGAATTTGTCCTCCCTAAAATATGATGCTCAAACAGATTTGATAACACGCGCTTTTAATCAAATATATCGCCTCAAGATAATGTATGTTGTTACTTATCTCCCCCGGATAGACTTGTTTGGCTGTTTGACCTAACGTTGACGAATGGAAACATTATCCTACAGTAGAAGAGGTCGAAATGTTACCATCATAAATCAGGTTCATCACCCTGGGATCTAGGATTCGAAAAGTATATTGCAAATAATGATTCTAAAGCTTGGTCTACGAAGACCTACATTGCGGTAATGTTTAATGTATGCCTCGCTGAAAATATTTCCAAATCGATTACGTGCTCTCCTCATGGCGGTGCGCTAAGTAAGATGCGTGTGTGATACTTGCATATAAGTTAACGGCAATGGCCACAATACTTATGAATCACAACATGACCGAGTGACTTACGGGTTTTGTTAAACACGAAATGGCTTTCAAGAGATGGCGTCGAAAGCTATTATATCGGCTCTAGGCACGATAAACGCCAGTGAACGAATGAGCAAACAGCAACCTACTACCCCATAAGACAGATTGAAGGTGATGGATTGCTTTGCATTGACATCAGCCAAGGCTGTGGTAGTGGTAAATGTTGTAGATCAGCATATCTTTGATACTTAAGCGATCAATCTGATACAGATATTATCTTCTCGGTAATCAGTTGCGTCACAACCTTTCCAAGTAACATTTGTATGCAATTCATATACTGTACGTCTCAAATACCCCAAATAGGTGTCTGCAACACAGCGACATCAAAGAAAAACTTCATGCCCCGGATTTTTTTAATGGTCCATTTAAACTGAGTTTTGCATGATTTGTGAACTAAACAAAACAGCACATGATTTGTGTCCTTTGAACGACAGCGTAAGCGCTGAACTAAGCTCGTATATATACACCGACTGTTACTTGCACTGATATCATAAAACGAGCCCTTCAATTAACAGATCATTAGATTACATTATGTTACAAGATGTGGAATTGGTATTGTAAAATGAAGGCTGCGTATCAAATTTTAATGCGCCGCTTGTTAAAAGGTTCGAGGGCGTTCTATTCAAAGTCAAAATCAGCCCCATACTCTCTCTGGTATATTATGAGGTGTTATTTTGTGTATCTAATATTGATAGCCGCTTCATAATTTTAATACGTATGAATACAAACCAGTGTGCATTTGCAATTGTTAGCACTTTGCAGCTCTGAGAATATATCTTTTATCCCCATGCTTTGATGCCCATAAAACGTTATCGCGCTAGTCTAGATACCTCTATGCCAGACAGCATATCGGGTATTCCAATGAGTAACAAAGATACATGATTAAACAAGGTCATATTAAAATGCTTTGGGCACAGAATAGGCTGCCTCATAATTTTCTGTTCAGGATCCCAACTATATAATCTTTAATACTGCTTTTTGCGATATTGTACCGAGCACATACACTTTATTGAACGGCAGAGGAGCAAGAAAAGTTACCAGTCGTTCTACATCTAGTAAAACAATAGACTAACATCAGAGTCATGACGAACGTCATGTAATTTCTGGAATTATTCTCCATGGTATTAAAAAATAATACTTGTATTGCATTACCAGGGCCAGTGAGCTCAGAAATATAACCAAGATGTTTGTTTCCAACCTGGCAATCTGATGAATGGTAGACGGCAGTTCATGTTTAATCGGTAACACTTAACAATACATTTGAAATATTCAACCTTACGTCAAATTAATTTACTTCCTAGACATATGTGATCTTTAATGCAACAAAGGTGCGCAAACGACTAACTGGAGCAAAGCAACATGCTCTTATATTGCTACTTTCGAACAAATCCCTCATATCACCTGATAACTTGAATGGGCTCATTTTTCTTTAGGTAGGAACCAGAATCGTCGTGGGTAGGAGCGGGTTGCTTGGTTATCTCACCCAGATAATGTTCCATTAATTTAGCTGGTAAAATATCTGTTTTACGTGATCATAATTAGAGCCGCTCATATTTAGGCAATTGACACAATACAGAGTAGGAAAAACTCAGGTACAAGTTGATAACACAAAAGTCGATTCCTCTTCATCATCTGGACATATATCGCCACTGTTGCCGTAAATGGCGCATCAAAATGTAATGGATGAAAGCCCGTTTTGCCTTTTAAGCAAACCGTGATAACAAATCAAGTGGTTATCACCATTTGGCCCAAAATCATGAAGGGTTGATTAAGGGTTCATCGTATAAAATGCTGTCGGGTGAACCAGACATCCGCAGATATTTCGCTTAAACTACCCCAGAGGTACATAGCGAGTGGCATAATGTATGGGTAACCTCCCATTTTATAATCATCATTACACGTCTATGTTATGTGGTGGTCACACTAAAGCGGTCAGTCATTGGGCGCATTAGCAAGCGTGGAAACTTTTATCATAAATATATGGTATAAGTGCAGTCTGGATCTAATTTGCGGAATTTAGTCAAACTGGCATATTAGTTCCGTGATCAATTTACATGCATTAAACAAGTAATCGCAACCAAACTACATTTGCTATATGATTGATGCATATAGCAGGTGGTCTTTTTAAAGACAAGTTACATATGTATGCACAACTTACACAATAACACAGAGACACTTAGATCTATAGCCAAATTACCATAAAGCAACAGCGCTTGATGGAGCAGGATCACGATTTTGACATGGCGCTTAGTATAGCGGCCGAAGTGCTTAATGGCTTGTCGTTGGTTATCATAGTAATTATAAATATTGGTTAACAACAAGTTTACGGTCAGTGGAGGTTGAATCTTCAAAGGGACGACATGGATTGTTGTGTAGAATGTGACGATTGTCCGAGAGCAGCCGAAACCCAACAACCATATAGACCCAAGTCACCAGCTAAGGGTAATTATATAACCCATCGACCAAGGTGTTGCCCTATGTGTCAATACGGCTTTGTTACGCGTGCGCATACCAAACACTTGAAATAACACTGTAAAAATAAGCTTAACATTTGCAACCGAAAATTAAGAAAAGCATGAGATACAGCTCTCAGAAATTAAATCATCCCGTGATCATAAAAAAACCCTTATATCAGTCAGATCAGGTGTATAAATAGGTAAACATCAGTCCGAATTTGTTTTCATTCAGGTCGACAGAAGAGAACAATTAGCAGCATGATTCCGTTGATTCCATATCACACGGTGGTTTAATAACCCAGAAAATTTGACCAAAGATTTACAAATTCACAACCAATAGAACGGACATAAATAAAACACACCATCGGACTCATTTTTCAGAAGACGCGATCGGACGAGTGAAGACCTCATTCTAATGGAATCGAAGTGACCCAAGGGACCGTGGTCATGTGGTTCAACATGTTTCATTGGTGGCGAAACCATAAATGACAAACCCGCGAGTTTTCTGTGTCTCAAGGAGCTATGATGATCAATCGAGAAAATTAATTTTTGCGTCAATGTTGACAATAGGGCGGTGATTACACTCAGAATCCCTTCAACTTTATGCAAATGAACCTCACATTTTTAGCTCTGCATGTTGTCGGACAACAAGTACCCTCTAAGTCCTTACAACCCAATTGCAATCACCATATATACACCCACAGTTATGCTAATGTATTAGTTTGCACCAGACGACTCTATCAAGACAAAGGCAATAGCGTGAGTTTGAGGGATTATCCCAATGGCTATACACTATTCGCCTTACAGTTTATGTCGTTGTGTATGCCTAATTCGAAAACATTCAAATTGACCAAAACCGTAACGTTCTGTTTGATTACGCTGCCTAACAATGGATATCGGACAATTACGTGAGCTCTTACAAATCGAAGTTTTCACTCAAGATAGTGTGTGGAGTGTTGGTGCGGAATAAATTATCCCGCCATGTAAATTACCCCTGCAGTTTTGCTTGTAACACGTATCTATCGTACTTCTGTCGAAATGATTCCATCAGAAAAAAATAGTCCAAAAGAATAGGTACTGATTTGGATGTAAAATGTTGATGCACGATATGCAATATTTGAAATGAGCGCCCCACTATCTCCAGATACGCCATTTATATTGAAATACATACACGCAGGATATCAGAATATTTAGGCATCAGAGAAACCGCATCGTTGCAATAACTGATATTATCGCATGGCACCCTACTCTCAGCCAATCAAAGCTCGAGAAAAAGCTCGGTTTTTTCCCATATCACCTCAAACGCACAGTTTGCCATGGGACAACTGCAACCGTGTCGATATATCACCGAGAAACAACTTCACTTGAGATGGTCCCTCACAGAGCACCGCGCTCTAGCATGGCAACACTACGGAGGTTCTTAATATCACGCACACTTTTCTCAAGAGTCATTTGCTTGCCAGCCGCTAATCTGGTTGCTTAACGCTCATCGGGAAGTCACGGTATTATCCCATCTCCCCGGAATCATGCCGAGGCGAGAAATTGTAACACCTGCCGAGCCGTGTCTACTGCGCTACAGTTTTGCTACCATCAAACAACGGCGAAGTCGGCGGAGCTCTGATTGTCGGAGTTGGGAAGGTTCTGCAAGTCTCACACAACAAACTATGGATTAAACAAATAGAAATGATAAGATTCACCTTCAGTGAAAGCTTGAAATGCCTCAGAAAAAGCAGTGTTACCAAATGATAACCACCGAGATAGGAATCATATTCTAATCAAATAAACAAACAAGTATGGAAAGAAAAGTATTCATCTAATCATCAGTAAAACACAGGCAGCTGAGGCCGAATGGGGGATTAACAGACTACCTCTCATATTTACAGGTCCCTGGCAGATACCTTACATAACATAGGTTCACGCTAATTAGCATTATTAGGAGACAGCGTCGTGCTTGATCATCGCGTGTAGGTGCCATCGCAATAAGCTGATAAGTATGTTATCGCATGGTCACGCGGATGATATATCACCCACGTGACCATGCGATAACTAAACTAAATCTCTTTGGAAAGCTGAATATTCTTGTCTGTGTCGCGGACGGAAAAACGCTGCAATAAACTTTTATTCATTCACACGAGTGTCAAAGACAAAACGCCCGACATCATAACGGCCCACACAAATCCGTCCGTGAATGCCAATAAACCCCCAAATACCACCGATACTAATTGATGCACAATAGACTTTGTGCGAGGTTATTTAACGAATGTATCTGTTAAATAATTACAACGACCAATAGTACGAAAACGCGATATCTGTATAAAAGCAATATAAGGGTACCTACAAACAAACATACATATATGAAAACGTACTCCTACAGGCACCATAGAGCATTGAGCACTGACACCAACGAAACCGGTTCTACCATCGGCAAGGCGGACAGCTACTCGTCCAGAGCAGGTTTCACCACGTGAATTTAACCTCACTCTGCAATAACCAGATTAACAACTTTTACTCCGTCACAGTGAATGATTCATAGCATTCAAGCTGCCATAAGCGGCTCAGTTTCGCCCTGCTACGTAATTGGTCATTTGATTTGGACGCTTTTAAATCCACGAGGGTTGGGGCGATAATATATTGAATACAGCCTAGCTGATTTTATCTCACAGTCGGCAGTGTAGCCACAGCACCACTGCAGCTGTGCTTATCAATGTAGTAAATAGCTTTTGTCTCAATACTATACATTTTAGGATAATAAATTGGGAAGTGATTTATCGAAACGATAGCGTCATTGCGGAATATGAGCTACTAACTATATTTAACTCTACTAACAAGGAGTGAGTAACCTGGATACGATACAAACGCATTTAGCAGGAAATATATTTGAGTGTTGGGTGAATGACTTTTGCGTGCTCTTTGCAACAATACGCTCGCATGATAACGAACTAGTTACTTAATCAGGATTAATAACAAAATATCATACCACCATCAAAACACTTTGACGTCAGAGAAGCTTATTTATTACAGCAACTTGTATAATGTAAGACCACAAAAGCGATTCAAGATGCATTTATCTCATTATTAAAAGTACGTAAGAGACAATTTGTATGCTTCCTGAATTTGGATCCCCTCTTGTAATACGTTATTCTTGAATTCTCATGAGCTACTTTGGATCTATTCGGCCTGATACTTGGTGAAAATACAATGCCGGGACTAATGGAGCACTAAATGCTCCTCAAATTTCAAGGATAAGGCAGCTCTTTCTAGTCTGAAATTTATGAAACGCTATACCTTAAGTGGCTAATGAGACCTTATGCAGTACATTTCATGTTGTCTACACCAGACCATAACTATAAAAGGCTTACTTGAGAGGCCTCCATCAATTAGGGTAATAATAGCTTTTTGGGTCAGCACTTTGTATAATTAACCATGCTGATGTTCCCACTCCTCAGGTAATATTTCATGTAACCTCTGACATATGTGATATAAATTGACAGTGAATCACACTCCTACGATAAACAAATAGCTATTCACATAAGTGATGTAATAATAGGCCTGCTGTTCATGGCTTTCTAGCCTGTCCTTATAATGTCACGAAATCTCCTTTGCGAAGCATAGCAATCAACTGTAATGAGTACCGCTCAAAAGTCTTACAACGATATTATAGCATGTTACATTCAGTATATATCGTATGAAGCCTTAATGCATCGGCCAGAATACTACAATGCCAAACTTCTATTGTGTTGTAAACATATAATAGTGTACTTCCGAGTACATAAATTACGTTCATGGCAAGACAAATTGACATTTAGTAGTGGTAGTTAATTGACATCACTGCTCAATCTTATGCACAACTGAGACCCTGTTATGCATAATGTTACGATGAGTGTAAACTATGTGGTAACATACTAGGAACGCATGATGTAAGCTGCATATGTCGAAGGGACACAGAATGATATAGGTATTCGAAGATCAATTTGATAAGCTTATTCATCATGTAATTGATTAACAATGAGAAGAATCCATATGGCTTATTGATATCGATTACAGTTAGTTATATCCAATATATTCGTCAATACTTGCACTAATCACTGAATCTCCAGTAAACCACTGAATCAATAAAGAAAGACAATGTGCGGGTTTCTTGCGAAAGGTTTATTCATTACATTTAATGGGGAGAATGGTTGTTGCGCTCGAGACAACACTATCTAAATGGAACTTCAGGGTGAGCAAATCTGCGAATTCATGATTAGCATGTATCTTCATTTCGCCTTAAAGCTTACCTGTTTTAGTTGGTTGATGATCATATTTGTTGTGCCTCAGGCATCAACATCTAAGCAAAACTTTGTTTGGCATTATGACCACGAATGGACATGAGTCTCAGAGAACCGCTGGTGGACATTATGACTTGATGATTACACGAAGCGCGATAATGGTCGCCTTTCCGCGTAATGGGCACCTTATGTTGTCATTGCAGCGCTACCCATTAATGGACCAGGTGATATGCTGATCTACTTCAATATTGCAAGGCTACTAGTCCGCACATGCAAAAAAAATTTCCACGCGCTGGGTATTGACGATTACCACGTACTCGAATGCCTGACTTGGTTTCTGCTTTACAATTAACAAACGGTTCTCTGCCTCTCCGATACTTTTAGGAGTGACAAAATGGTAGCACCTGTAATATCAATAATCGACAAGATATATCTGAAAGCGGGCTTGATCCTCATTCTAGATTCTTTAAACATAACCAATTGATGAAGACAATTTTCATCCATTGCAAAGAGCAAATAAACTGCTTAACGAGATCGTAACCAATGAAAGTAATATGATTTACAGTACGCACCTTCACTTAAATAGAGGCTCTAGAATCAGCCAAGTGCACATCTTTCATGAAGTGGAATTGAGTTTAATGGCATTTCGATAACTTAAAACACCTTGTTATTACCTTTATTTTCATATTGGCTAATGAGAATATAACCAAGAACAGCATTGTGCCGTAACTAACAATATCTTAGATTTTCTTATCTGAATAGTATAAGCTCATGCGGCTATCAGAGCGTGTCTGTTAACAGGAACAGCGTGATAACTCCCGCACCTCTCTCCCGTGTGAGGCAATTGTTTAGTGAAGCAAATAAACGTCGTCCGTTCTGCAGTAGCATATTGAGTGCATAATTAGTTCAAGTGCCAGCGAGTTCTGTTATGAAAGCTCGTGATAATCGTTACAGCATTGATAGTGTAAAGGACAGATAGTGAGAGGTGTTCTCAACGTACCCATTGCCCCCGTCAGGTACTGCGCACTTTCATCATTTCAAGCAATTTGATAGCAAGCTCTAATCAGGAGTAGTGGCACTGGTCTACAACCCGAACAGTTCTTTGTGCAGATGATGATATTGGATCTGTAATACATAGCATGCAGTCATATTGTAAAGGGGCCCGTGTGAATAAGTAGGGGTTAAAATATCTAAGCTTTAGATCAGTCGCAATTCCTGGCAAGAATATAACCATCGAAATATTACACCAAGAAGTAGCCACATCATTAGCTAACAATATTTTTCAGACGTACCAAGTGAACAATGAGCTAGCTCACGGTGTTGAGATACTGCGTGCAGCAAAGGTGGCCATAGTGTGCACCAAGTATGCGAATGCCACAGGCCTTGTATCTGGTGCGATAACAACTCGTACAAGAAATATAGGTGGTTACAGTATATCCGTGCAAGTAAAAAGACACACGCAATACAAATTCACCCTGCATAGGGTAACTACACTACGAAGTCACGCTGCAAGTCCTTGTCAAGCCGTAAATCATGGTCGTCAGTTATGTCGCGCTAAGAGATGAGGACTTTTGACAGCCATGCATTGGATATGCTGACAATACGGAAATGATGATACTACAATAAACCAAATTGGGTCTCCCTGGTTGAACAGACAGGAGGTAATCTATGTTCCCCGGGTATCGTTTCACTTTATGTTTGTTACTGAATGTTGTAGAGATATAACACAAGATGCTATATGGCTTTGGTACAGCCAAATCTAATATAGAGACAGTGTAGGGTTTGCAGGTGCAACACTTGAACGATGATAGCAAGAATCTTACACGCGTGCCTCCCATTTTAATCTTTAATTTTCCCAAAACCTAACCCATGCAATCCCCGCCATGCTCACCTAGCTGAAGTGCATGTTTTCTGACATGTACACTGCAAACCGGTACCGACATTCTGTGTAAAGCATGGTTATTGTAACGTTCAGCAGCTGTAATCTACTTGGGCCGTATGCTTTATCATGAGCCAGATTCATTGGAGGTTAAATAAAGTATATCTTTGGCACTCATTATAAGAAGTCGCTGTTTATGGAGAGCGTATCAACATTTCTATAATTGCAGCCCGCGAGACATTAAAATAAAGACACACACTTTGATAAAGCAATTTGTTACCTATGACAAATATACTACTTAAGTTGGTCGCAGGCAAGAACTCGTGATTGAACCATTGCGAGAAATAGGTATTTACGTAAGCGCATTATCATTGCAGCCCGCACGGTCATGACGATGCAGATCGATCATTCACTGAATTAACCGAAATTGACACCGTCGTAATCACATTACTTCAAAAATATTACCATGTATCATCCCTTGATCTCGTGTTAATATGCATACACCAATGTTAATGCAGTGGGCACTTTTTCGATCACGTTCGTTATTATGATCGATGTGGAAATACAAATATGACTATTTGTCAATTGAGATGGATAGCCTCTGAAAACTAGATACAACCTATATTATATGCAGAACAGCACCCTTCTTCTGGTCCTAGATTCTATCACCATATATTTAAAGGTATATTGCTGCATTGGAAGACTTTCGATGTCATATCGTTGCTATATGATTTATCCAGAGCTCCGTCCATGGTTGTGCGCCCTCTTGATACGCAGTTGTGTTCTTTGTCGAATGCCTGCCCGTTCTTCTCTACGCTGACTACAGTTAAGGACCATGACTATATTGACCTATTGGACGCGCAGGAGGTGGTATAATAACAAGGAAGTAATTCCTTCCTCGAATAAGATTAAAGATGATGTCAATCTCTGTGTTTTGAGACATAATATAACTTTAGAACGTCGATTACATAACCTTATCTTGACAGCTGTAACAATGCATTATTTCATTATTTGCCCAGGCTGCTCTTCTACAGCCATGACATTATATATCTGAGCATACGGTCGTCGCGTAATTTTCGGGACATTGTTTTCGGAATAACTGAAATGCTCAATCAACATGCCTAAAAATAGGTCAGATCTCAATAGATGCTTGCCGATTAATCCTAACGCTCGTTGGACATTGATTCAAATTGCGGGGTGAAACGTAACGGAATACGTTTTGGTGGCTTTACACCCACGGAATCACGCTTAGGGGTAACAATCAAGCAGCACATAGTGTAATAATCAAATACTGCCAGCACATTCCTATATGAGAGTATTTAGTCAGAATTCCAGAATCCATGGATATATATTGCAACCTATCTCTTCTCCACCTGATCTATTCATGTTTGGCATGTTACATTAGTAAATACACTCACATCCTCATGCAATGAATACCTTAAATCAAGGGGAGTTTTTGCAACCACTGCTTCGATTTATCATACAACGCAGAACCTGCCACATTTATATGCCAGTGTAATCCCCGTATATTGAGCAATGGTGTCAGGCTCACGGAAGGGGAATCGACCGGGTGCAGACATCATCCATCGTTTACTTACATGCAAGTCTTGCGGCAAGGCTTGGCGATGTACAAAATCCTGTAACGCTTTTGTAACCTGAAGCAGTGATGCAGGCGACTACACGTATCACGATCCTGTCTTGCTTTGATATCATGTTTATACGACTTCATAGACATACCTAATTCAAATGTCACTTTAATGTATGGACCTCGCCATAACAGTAGTTCAACATTCTCATATGTATATAATACGAGTTTCAACTTAGCAGACCTGTAAATGTTGGAGAATCACTGACCAGATTAGATGAACGAAGTCACCAAAGATACCATCACATCCATGTTCCGTACAAGTATAAAGCTATATCGTTTCCATGATCACGCTGCCTACTTAGTGTTGTGCTATCATGACCTTCATTTGTGGATATTGGTGCATAGCACCCATGAATGAGCAGGACGGCCATAGCATAAATTGGTCCATGTGTTAAGGGAGGTTGATCGTCACCTTGGGATTATTGGCAACGATGTGCGATGATTCTATAGCATTTAATGTATTCGGTGCCTTCAATGGGTTCACAAGAATATTTATGTTGTTTGTACTTACTTGTAAAAAGCAGGCAATAAAAATGAGATCGATTTGCAAGCCTAACTCAAATTATTCAACCATAGAGTCAAATCTTAAGTGTATAGTTACAGGTGATCTGATCGAGAAAACAAGATTTTCAACAAAGGATACCAAATAGATTACCTCACAACAGACGCCAATAAACATTATTTTCGTCTGTTCATCGCCTCACATAATATGCGTGGTTTTTGATCTCTTACGCAGACGACACGTTAATATGAACATTGTCACATTCCTGTAATCTGCAACTGCACGCCGAAGATCTGTTGACCGTTCTTCGATTTTGTTGTACGCAATATAGTGTTGTATGTTCAACATTAAATGCTGATAAAATGAACAGGCTTAAGAGAGTGGAATGTGCTCGTGAGTTTGCGTTTTCGTCGGTTTAAGGCGAGCATTGTGTTGGGGTCATATATCTGTTAAAAGGATGCTTCACTGACAGTAAATTCAGATGAATAGATTTATATATATATTGACCTCATAAATAGCAAAATCGTGTTGCGATGGATCCTTTAATATATATTTACCTTGGGTCCCGCCATACTATAAATTTCAACCACATTATGACAATCTGAAGTTGTTTTGCATATAAAATGCTTTCAAGCTAGGCTCTTGATTTGCCATTATATCGTTCCTCGGCATAATGTACTCTGGTGAACAAATCAGAACACCACAACTTACTGCCCTAATAAACGTTTTCAAGGTGATGGATTATTTTGCGTTGACACCAACTGAGGCTGCGCCTGATGAATGTCTTCAGCTCCCTTAAAGACCGGTTTGAGATGGTAACGTCGTTTTTGCAGCAAATTAAATTCATTCTCAACAACGAAACAAGTTTAAGGGATTGATTTAGCCTGTAACTATAAAACGCATTGACAGTAACATGTTGTATGATAACAAGAATTTACGAATGTAAGCGAATGATTAACAGTGGGGCAAACGGTAACGTGTATTGGTTGAGAATCTTAATTCACTCATAGTTTGGATAGAATACTCTCGAAGTTGCTATCTTATTCAGCAATCTGAAGGAATCTGGGGAACCGAAACTCATTGGAAGCTTAAAGTATTCGAAACACATTAGGCAAGCAATGTATCATTCTCTCAGCCAGAGTGAATCAGTTGATGGTGATTGATTTTCTACCCTAAAAACGTTTCTCACCATATTAATTTCGTAATGTACACGCTTAAGGTGTACTTTTATCATATGTGTTGCGGATATTATAACCATTATCATTCGGTCAAACTGTCAGCATTACTACAGGTCATTTGCCTGCTTAATGCTTTGCTATATCGAATATACGCTGCTCCAATGAAGCGATTACTCATTGTTATATCACGATTGACATATGCTTGAAAAAGCTTCCTTGTACGCATATTCGTTTTCGATTTAACAACTTTCGGAACAAAATAACCCCCATTACTGCATATTCTAAATGTGTCCTTTTTGGTAAATCATCCATGAATCCATATGATGTCGAATAAGAAATTGAAGGGGAGCTAGCTCATATCTACAATATTTATTGATGTGACGTTAAAAAGTATATGATCGAAGTATCAATTCCGTTTCTAAGCCCTGCACGTCACCCCAGTCAAATTCCAGCCCTGATTGGGATACCAACGCGTCTTTCAGCGATATTGCCAGGTGGCAAAACTGTCAAGTGAGAAAGATGAAGTTCAGGTTAGTACCTTAATATACGCCCTCGGACCACAGGCAGAGACCAAAATTAGCTCTTTCATATTCACAGCGGAAGAAGACAAGAAAAAACTGAATGTGGTGATTGGAAAATTTGAGGAACATTTTATTCCCAAACAAAATGTCATCCACGAGAGAGCCGTGTTCTACCAGCGATCCCTAAATCAAGGTGAATTGATTGAAAGTTTCATACGAACATTATATGATCTATCTAGCACCTGTGATTTTGCTGCTCTCAAGGACGAGCAGATAAGAGACAGAATAGTGGTTGGTTTGCCAGACAGAAGCTGCAAATGATATCTGACCTCACCTTGGATACAGCTATTCAGCTCGCCAGACAGTCTGAGCAAGTTAAAGCCCAGCTAACTGAACAACAAGCAAACAAGCTTGATGTCTCTGAAGTTAATTCCAGAAGTCGTGGATCAGGACGACCGCGAGGTCGTGGAAATGGTTGAGGTAACCACAGCGGTTCGAGCCAAGAGCCAACAACAAGTGTGGGCCAAACCAAGTCATTTGAAGCTCAAGGGGCATGTGGCAGATGTGGTCGCAGTCACCCACAGGGACAATGTTCAGCAAAGAAAGCTAAATGTCACAACTGCCAGAAAGTAGGACATTATGCAGCATGTTGTAAATCAGGTCTCACGGTCGTGGGATACGCGAAGTGGTTGTCCCCGAATCAAATACACAGTCATCATATTTCCTTTTGTTCTACTTCATGTGACCATGATAGTAAGGATCAGCCATGGGAGGTGAAACTGAGATTTGTGAACAGTTTGTTCATTTCAAGATTGACACTGGAGCTGATGTGACAGTTATAACAGTGAAGTCATAGAATGTTTTGAAGGATGCCCCACCCTTTAGACCTGTTGGAGTTGGTCTAAGTAGTGTTGGAAGTCTATTGTCGAGTCAAGGGGTGTTCAACGCCAAGATCAAGCATAAAGGCAAGTTGTATTGCATGAAAATATACATTGTCAAAGGAACAACTGGTAGTAACTTGTTGAGTCGGAATGCATCAAAAGCCATGGGATTCGCAAATCTCCAGTTAAACGAAACAAAAATGGATTCTTCAGTGTATGGTGATGTAGGGCTCATGAAGTGTCCACCGATCAACATTAGATTAAAAGAAGATGCAGAGCCATACAGCATTAACACAGCGCGTAGGATACCCATACCTCTAATGTCAAAGGTTAAGGAGGAGCTGCGACGGATGGAGAGTCATGGTGTAATAGCTCCCGTTCAGGAACCGACAGAGTGGTGTGCTCCAATCGTTCCAGTGTTGAAAAAGGACAAGACAGTCCGATTGTGTGTGGACTTGAAAAGATTGAATCATTCTGTGGTAAGAGAAAGGTATATCTTACCAACTCTAGATGCCATTCTACCGAAATTGTCAGGAGCAAAAATATTTTCATCGCTGGATGCGGCAAGTGGTTTTTGGGTCGTACCATTGAACCCAGAGTGTTCCAAGTTGACAACATTCATCACTCCATTCGGCAGATATTGCTTTCGTAGATTGCCCTTTGGAATCACGAGTGTGCCGGAGATATTCCAGCGGGTCATGACCGACCTGTTGCAAGACACTGACGGAGTCGCCCTCTATATGGATGATATCCTAGTGTATGGTTCAACAGAGGAGGAACACGAGACAAGATTGGCGAAAGTCATGGAGCTGATAGGCAAGTCAGGACTTAAACTGAATAAATCCAAATGTAACCTACGAATGTCCAATCTAGAATTTCTGGGACATTACATTGATTGCAACGACATAAGTACATCCAGGAATAAGATACAGGCCATAAGCGAATTGGAAGCGCCGACAAATGTCACGGAGCTGAAGAGACTGGGTATAATAAGCTACCTAGGACGGTTCGTGGAAAAGTAAGCCACAGTGTTAAAACCCATAAATGACCTGCTACGCTCCAATATGGTCTGGGCATGGGGACCGAGTGAAGACCGGGCCTTTCGAGAGGCGAAGTTACTCATTACTTCAGCGCCTGTGCTTGCATATTTCGACCCGAACCTACCGACTGTAATGACTGCAGATGCAAGTAGTTTTGGACTGGGAGCAACCCTGATGCAACTGAAAACTGGAAGTAATGAACTTAAGCCAACAGATTTTGCATCTCGCTCACTAACCACAGCTGAAAGAAACTATGCGCAAATAGAAAAGGAATGTTTGGCCTCAGTGTGGGCATGTGAGAAGTTCACCCCTGATTATGAGCAAGGACATTGATCAGGTGCCAATACGATGCCAGCGTCTTCTCCTTCGGCTCATGAGATTCAATCCCAGAGCTGAGTATGTACCAGGGAAATATATGGTCGTTGACACTCTATCAAGGAGTCACATGCAACACGATTCTGTGGACACTGTTAAGGCAGAAGAGATTACGCTTCATGTGGATGCGTTGCAAGAGAAGTCGTTCGCCACAGCGAAGCTTGAAGATATCAAGGTCGCGACCGACAAGGATGAGGAGTTGCAGATAGTCATCGACTATACTTTGTCTGGTTGGCCAAAGCACATAAGAGATGTACCTCTAGACCTGCGTGGATACTATGAGATAAGGAATCACTTGTCAGTATCGGAGAGATTACTGCTGTATGATGACAGAATCTACATCCAAAGATCCTTCAAAGTGATATATTGCGCAGGATTCATGACGGCCACCAGGGGATAAACAAGTGCCGAGAGAGGGCCAGATCGTCTGTTTACTGGATTGGGATGAGCAAGCAGATACAATAACGGGTAGCAGCAAACATGTGTGAGTACAACAAACTGATGTACCTCATAGTGATTGACTACTACTCGAGATATATCGAAATCGTCCATCTAATAAGTTCGACGACTCGCTGTGTTGTTGGCAAGTTGAAGAGTATCTTCGCACGATGGAGAGTACCAGACACTCTTGTGTCTGATAACGGACCCCAGTTCTCATCTCAAGAGTTCGCATCGTTTGGAGCTCAATATGGATTTAGTCATGTGACTACAAGTCCCCATTTCCCGCTGGCAAAGGCGAAGCTGAGAGAGCGGTACAGTCAGCAAAGTCAATTCTTCGACAGGAAGATCCTATGTTAGGTCTTATGATCTATAGAGCGACACCAACGATTTCCACAGCTGATGATAGGTAGACAGATTAGAACTACCTTGGCAATTCTACAAAAGAATCTGCAGCAAAGATGGCCATCTCAGAGCAAAGTGCAGGACAATGATGATGAAACAAAGGCTTCACAAAAATATCATCATGATCGACATCATGCATCACGACCTCTCTCCCCTCTGAAAGAAGGTCGGAAAGTGTTGGTGAGGACGGACAATGAGAAGGTCTGGAACGGTGCCACAGTTATAACACAGGCGGAAACTCCAAGATCAGTTGTGGTGAGAACAGATCAGGAATCTCTTATTCGACGAAATCGTCGACACCTACAATCCGTACCTAGAGATGTCAACATAGGAGATCATAGGTTAATACATCAGTTAGTGAACAACCTACTGAAGGATCTAGTGCTATAAGCAACAGCCCTGTTACAGACAATTCGCGTACTGTTACTACAAGAGCAGGCAGAACCGTAAAGCTGGTGACAAGGCTTGATTTATAGTATATTGGAGAAGGAATGCGTATATGTTTCATGTCATAATACATAATGTTTGTCTCCTCTCCAGATAATGATTATGTAGTGTTCCCCTGTTATACCATTTAGTTGTGATATTCTTTAGTTTAAGAAGCGCTTGTAAAATGTTAAAATAGTTTGCTTTGAGAGACTCAAATTTGGTATTGTTTTATTGAAAACGTATAACTACTGTGAGTTTGTAATACATAATGAGTCACTTAAAAGGGGGAGATGTAACGTGATCTTAATGTTAAGTTTGATGGCAATCACTAAATGATTCGTTAAACACGTGTTAGATTAAACATGATGCTAACCCTTGCAATCTATGAATCACTCGTCACTATTGGTGTCTTTATCACAATTATTAATGAACTGCATTGTACACGTCTTGTCTTCGCATATGTCTACATCATCTCAGCATATGCTGCCTTTTTTCAAGGATGATAGGCAGTAGGCATAAGCTGCAGTAGGGGAGCTCTCTTTTCTTATGCAGCTTCATAACATGGCTAACGTAGTTGTTTAAAAGGTTGCGGCCATTTATTGCAATTGAACAAATCATTTCGGTAAGTTCACTGAACAATTATGTCTACCTTGGCTCGAGCACGGTAGTCTATGTCGACCGTGATACGGCACCGTGTCGATCGACTAGAATTCACCAGACGAATACAATATAGAATTGATCGCAATCTATGCAAGCCGAAAACCGCTACTGACCGTTCATCTATTCTTATTCTATGTGCGCAAAGGAGCGCGTTTTCATCAACTAAGCAAATAGGTTGCTTTAATGCGATTGGCACCTAATGTTTTCTGATATGTTTAAAGGCCATGAAATCGTACGAGTGAGTGCAGATGTATTCGCATATCAATGAAAACAATACCACAAGAACCCATTAAAGACACGAATGTGAATGATCGACAATTTGTGCGTTACGGCGATCTTGTGTCACATTGAAGCGTTGACGACAGCATGCAGTGTCGCCACCTAATAGCGCCAAATAAGTAGTCGGCACACCCTCGTCCACATATGGCGGACTGTAGTTGTTATAGCAATGCGACTGTTCCTATTACTGCTGCATTATTAAGCCAGATAGTGTGCAGTGCAAGTGATTGCAATACGTGACCAAACGGTTGATAGAAGGCGTAATGCTCTCATTTCAAACATCGATTTTAAGATCATGGAGAAGGAGTCATGCAAATGCTCGTACCACTGCAGCAAATGTGCAGCAAGTATCAAATAGATAAAATGCCACGGTTAAGTTTATTCAACAATAACGAGATCTCTGGATGCGTTTTCTACACATAAAATATGCACGTGCGAATAAATACAATTTATATGTGAAAGAGTTGGGGAATTACGCAGATAATGTGATAAATTGACATGTTTTCATGCTAACGAACCAGTACCCCAAAGTAGGAAAAAAGAGGCACTGAATTGATCTTAACCGCATCTGACAAGGTGCCAGTGTAAAATATACAGTATATATGTATAATGTAAGATCTAGTGGAGCGATAGAATAATAATATATTTTAGCCCACACTGAGACTTGCAGGATATTATGTGAAATTTGAGTACATCTATTAATGCATTATCCTTGAATTCTCATGAGCTACTTATGATCTGTGAGACATGATACTGGTCACAATTAAGAGCTCGGCCTAATGGGGTCCTGAAATGCTTCTCAAATATCATTGAAGAAGAAGAAAGCCCTCTCATGCTTGATATTTATAAAAGGTTAAACCTGAACTAAATGAAGGACCCATATACAGTGCATTATAGGAGTTTCTCATGTCATGTTGTCGTCAGTTTAAGACCATATATAGAAAAATATTCCTTAGAAAGTGACTCACAAGTGAAACATCAACTAATAATGCCTACTGTAACTTCAAAGGTTTTAACTTTGTCTGCGTCACACTAGGCGACATCATTGTTTCGCAGCGTTATATTGTACAAAATAGCTGTCAACGATATGGTGTTTTTCCTAACATAATATACCGTTTTGTTAATACCCTGCCCTGATAGGAGGCAACTCATATCGAAGCATGGCGATCCAATCAGCGGTAAATACGGGGACAATGTTACGTTTTGATGGCACAATGTCGAACTCGCATTTATTGTTTATTCTGCTGTTAGCTATTTACTCTTGTTAAACCACGAAAGAATTGATTGGTTGACATCTGATGCACTCAGTTTTTATGACGGACCTCACTGGGCACTTAATATATATATATATATATATATATATATATATATATATATATATATATATATATATATATATATATATATATATATATATATATATATATATATATATATATATATATATATATATATATATATATATATATATATCTTTATATATATATTTATAAATATTTACTGCAACGAGTCCTTATATGCTACAATTGTTTTCTTCTAAAAGCATGCATATTATATGTATGTGTGTTGCAACCGTACTGTAATATTGCGGTAGTGACGACATATCAAATTCATTCATGTGCTCTCCTGATAGCAGTGCGTTAAGTAGCGTACGTGTGTGATTTGTTAACGGCAGTGTCCACAATACTATTGAATCACGGCATGACCGAGTGACTAACGGGTTTGTTTAACAAGAAATAGCTTTCAAGAGATGGCTTCGAAAGCCATTCTATCGGCTCGGGGCACGATAAACTCCAGTGAACTAATGAGCAAACAGCAACCTACTACCCCATAAGACCGATTGAAGGTGATTGTTTGCTTTGCATTGACATCACCCAAGGCTGTGGTAGTGGTAGATGCTATAGATCAGCATACCTTTGATACTTAAGCAATCAATCTTATAAAAACAATATTTTCTCGGTAATGACAACAACCTTTCAAAGTACCATTGGTATGCGAATTATATACTGGCGTCTCTAATATCCCAGATAAGCTGCTGCTACACAGCGATATCAAAGAAAAACGTCATGCCACGTTTCAATTACCTAGTCGATTTGGATTGATGGTTCTGATTGTTACTAACTAAATAATGCATTGATTTGTTTCGTTTGAACGACAGAGTAGGCGATGAACTTAGCTGGTATATATACACCGACCTACACTCTCATTGGTTTCATAAAACGAGCCCTTCAATGAACACATAATTAGATAACATTATGTGGCAAGATGTGGAAAAGGCAGAGCCAAATGAAAGCAGCGTACCTCATTTTAATGCGCTGCTTGTTAAAAGGTTCTAGGGCGCTATATTAAAAGTAGAAATCAGCCCCATACTCCCTCTAATATATTATGAGTATTATTTGACCTTTCTTGTTTTGGTAACCACCTCACGATCTAAATGCTTAGGGATACAAACCGGAATGCATTCTCCAGGGTAATGCTTTGACAAAGAATTTGAGATAGTGGCTCATACCTTATAGAAAGCAAACAATTATACCAAAGTATTTAGCACACAATAAGGAGACATGTACCTATAAGTGCCTAGTGTCATTCAAATCATCATGCTATTATTTGATGAAGAAACTAAACGTTTGGAAAAAAAGACGCAGCAACTGGTTGTTGACTAAACTACAAGAACATCGATCTTGAGTCGATAATGTTAACCTACGCAATTCAATGGATTGCCCATTAATTTCCCTATCTCACGTCGTTTAATTGTAAGTCTCTCAAGATACCTCCTCCTTTACCAAGATACGGTCTTGCACAAGATCTTACCTACACTGTTGGCATATATTGGCACTAATCGTTGCTTGAAAATTTGCGGTACTTTATGCTGATTATGAAATTTGTATAAGCATTAACTTTTCTTGTCAAAAAGCACGGGAGATAAAACAGCGTATGTATATTTGACAACAACAGGCCTCTAGAGTCGAATACGAGAGCGCACGAATTGTACAATTGCCCTACCTTACATCAAATCAATTTATTTCTAAGGCATATGTGAGCTCTAACGCAACGGGAATGCACAAACGTAGATGGCATAGTGTTTAGCTGTAAAAAGCATACACTCGTTGCGATTACCATTACACGAAATGACAAACAAACCTGCAACGAACCACCAACCTCCGTTTGCTCTCCACAGAGTAATGATTAAATAAAATGACGGCTCCATACCAGACAAATAGAAGAACAATCCTGTATTTAATCAATATAAGATCATATTGCGCTGCGCAGATTGCTTAGGCGAGTAGGATAGTGTGCTATACATACGAACAATAGTATCACAGGTTAAGCTAACAAAAACGACAGATACAACATTATTGCATCAAATTCCAGTGACCCGTCTTTATTCTCACCGCCAAGTCTGTTCATACGTGTGTGTCATGCGAATGAATTTGAGTTATATGAATGCTTCTTGGGTAAATTTACTTAAGTCATGTGCCGTGGAAGAAACATCAAGTGTTTTCTAAATGATTAGAGCTTAAGACTCCATATGTACGCATCAAACGCAAAGTAATATTTGTAACTGCTTCGTATACTGGTGGGATGATGCAAAAAAGCCATGATAATGATACTGCTCACAAAACAGAATCAGACACAGTGTTTAACAGAATAGCATGTCTGACGGATATTTAAACCTTAGCATCCATTTATTACATAATTGCACAATTTCTTTAAAAGCATATTACCGTATGAGGGGCAGATTAAAGGTTGATCTTGTGAAATGCTGTTGGGTGTACCAAACATTCCAGAGGTACATAGCGACTGGCATAATGTATCGGTTAACCTCTCCTTTTATAATCATCACGTCTATGTTATGGGGTGGTATAAAATATGGTATAACTACAGCCTTTATCTAAATTACGGAATTGCGTAAGCAAAAAGATTGTTGCACATAAGAATACGCCGTTGTGCATTAGAAGCTGATAGCTAATTACCAGCCTCGCCTAAAATATCATTATCACGGAACAGAAATGTTTGTCACACTTCTAAACAACGAGTCCTTCATTGTTTGTTGCATCCTTATCAGGCAGCCGCTGCCACTGGTATTTTAGTCCCATGAATAAGTCGATCAATCAGCATGCATTTATATTGAACAAGCAATCATAACCAAACCATGGTTGCAATAACTTCATGCAAGTATAATCTTTAGGTGAGAACTTTGTTTGTGTTAGAAGATGAGGCGGATAAAAGTAATTACAAATATTGGTTAATAACAAGTTTACTGTCAGTGGAGCTTGAATCGTCAAAGTGACGACATGCGGTTTGTACCGATTTTATGGCTATTGTAGTCTCATAGAAATCTCAGGTGGTGATCACGATCGCCGGGGGCAGTTGATCAACCTCGCATATAAAAATATATATTACGGGATAGCCACGAAGTCTTTTTCTACTTTAGAAAATAATACAAGAGATGACATGAGTCGATCCATACCATTTGAATCTGGTTAAGTGACAGAGAAGTTACATTTCTGCAAAAACCAAGATACATATATTTAGAAAGCTAAGGCTGATATTGACATACTGTATTATTTTAATCAAATGGGCGGTGGGTTCCCCGTGTTTTCTGGGGCAAGGATTTAGCGAGGACTTGGTTTGGGGCATGTGTTAGGCGGTCTTGCAAACATGGGCCATATCGATAGTCATTAAGAAACACGCCTTAAAAACAAGAGTGAGAACTGGTGGAGATTTGTTAGGAGGGAAGTCTTTGAAACATTCAACTAGGAAACGAATGTTAAAAACTGAAGAGGAAGTGTACGATCAAAAAGGAAAACCCAAAATACCTTGTCACCAACCAGCAGTCTCTATAAAACGGTTAGTCGAGGCAGGTGTGGTACTTCATAACGTAGACGTAGAACAACTCAGAAGCTCTCCATGGATATTTTCAGTTTAATCATAGCACTGGTTTCGATTCCTCCCTGTGTCGATCAAGGATTGAGGATCGAATTCCTGCCGGTTGCTGCCATATGTATGGGTTCCAGTAATATTCCACATCAGTGGTTCCGGGTGATGATTATATCAATGTGAACGACACGTATTTACAAATGAATACCTACGTGGTGAAAAAAAATTGCGAGGTCTCACAGGCTGATAGCACTGTAGCACCCGTTAACATATCATTACACTCCGTCTTTTTCCAAGGTCTCTTTCAACACAAAACTCCTTTGCCCATCCACCAAAGCCGTGTGCGTAAGCCCAAAACTCTTAGTTAACATCCAATTAATTGTACAAAGACACCCCAAAACATATGGATGCAATAGGTGGTATTCACACCAAAGGGGATGGTACGATGGTTGTATTGTGGATATGATAGGGAAAATTACATTTATATTTGCTTTGTCTGCAACGCTAATAATTAATCCGCTTGGATTTAAAGCAACGATTAGTATGCAGCAGTGACACCTTGCCCTTATGGCAAATACTACTGACGGATTTGCCCCTAAAATAGCACCGATCCCCTCATTGTAAAAACAACTTATAAATGACGTATACCAGTTAATTCTATAATTCAGGTATAGAAATAAACTGAGACTCACCGCTTTCCAATTAAATTTGTAACACAGCTTGTAAAAAGTCTGTATGGCTCATCAATCAACCACGTTTGCTCTTCTCCGAGAATGGTATTGCAGCCATCGCGAATGATTAACTCAGACCACCACTTATATGCACAATACCCCAAATATATTAGCCGGACGTTGTTAAGTTAACTGTTAAGTCATAGACAGACGACGAATGTCAAATTAATAGAAAGACTCTTTTGTAGCTTTTTCTCTCAAAGTTAGCAAAATGATTGTGTAATATCTGAGGAGATAGGGAAATCAACCGACACCCAAAGTTGACAATGATTTATGCTTGAGTAATCTTTATGCCCCGCAAAACTAAATGAGAATTTTATTAACATTCAATGATCCACTTAATAATTTACACCGATCTGTTGAATATATCACCTCATTACCTGGGATAGAGGAAGTTAATAGCCACTTACTAACCCCTGTCAACTGCCCTCCTTAAATCACAATAGAAATCATTATAACACCCTCAACACATTGGAGACTAGATTGTGAAATCCGTCACCAGAAAAGGTCAACGAAATGATGGTTTGATATATGATTAAGTTGTAAAATCCGTCGGCGGAAAAAGTCACCTGAAAACATTGTCACCCGATATCCGTACGGGGTATCTACGTCAGAACATCATTATCACTATCCTCAACATCCTCATCATCGTCTTAATATGCATCACAATCATCATTATCATCATTATCATCATCATCGTCATATTCATCATATTCATATTCGACTTGTAGCATTTCAACCATATGATTAAAGCTGATTGCCCCAAAGCATCCAGGCGAGCTTCAGTCGTGACAGTTAGAATAATGAAATATTAAAGAGGATCTTCGTATATAGAGTTACGAAAAAGGTCAATCATCTGTGCATTGGCTTTTTCGAAAGACCCGCCTATCAAAGTATATCTCACATAGACTAGTATAATTGAACTTGCACCAGGCTTTAATAATAGCTAGCGCACATGTTCAGATGTACTTTAGGTGACAGCCACGTCAAATGCAAATGCTGATCATAACTTTCAGGTCTAGAGGTTAGCAATATTCTAATCACTTAATTGCTTGTTGCGTCGTGTGTACTTGCGCTATGGAAATGATAGCGCCTTTCTTTGTTGGTACAATCACGTTGCATAGTTTCGCAAAGGTCGAATGATTTGAACTACCATGTGCATCGAATAAGTTCATCTGAACCTAGAAATTGAAAACATTTATTCGAAAGCTATTATTCTCGAATATCGTGTAAATATATTTCAGTAGTAAATTGTTTGACCGATGTGACACTACTTATTATTATGTCTTCCAACGATACTGTTTTCGCCAGAATTTTGTTTTTCCCTAGGTTTTTTCGAGCGTTTCTCCGGAACGGTTGGACATATCAACAAGAAATTTTAGGGAATGATGGATCAACCGATCCAGTTTGACGCGCATGCGCAGTGTTGGAGGCTTATGGGATCGATTTTTCGTCGATTGTTTCTCCCATTTTCTGTAACTATCTCCTCCATAACTACTGCAGTTACGAACATATGAATAACATGGTTGTAACAAGCAATTATCGTAGCATGGAATAGGGGTAAAAAATACTAGTTTTCGCCTTTTGTACTTTGCATAATGACATGTTTTTTTAGGGTACCTATCGCGATTTTTGCTACAAGCTCTCTCGTCGCTGATATCTCTGAAACGGCTGTATTTACGCACATGAAATTTTGTCAGTAATTAGAACTTGGCCTCGTGATAATGATTGTAACAGTATTTTAAGCGTTCACAGTAAACAAAACAGTAAAAAGGACGTTTAGTTTGAATGTTTTCTACTGTGGCAGCTTAGCAGCAGGCTATCTGCAGTTCATGTCAAAGAAGGCCAAACCTTTCATCGCATCCCTTGGCTGGCTTTAAGGGGTCATGTCAAAACAGGCCAAACCTTACGTAATCGACCAGCGGCATTCATCGCTTTCGCCCTGTATTGACTTGGCTTAGGGGTCATGTCAAAACATCTAAGCGGCAGCAGCTTGTGACATCTATCCTATAATTACCAGCTCCCCTCGGTCCGTGTATATACCGTCTTTTCGTCTCAGCGACAGTGTGCACCGGATGTCACCGTGCCATCAAAGCGGGTATATATACACAATATGTGCATATTTATAAGTGTGTGCGTGTGTTTATATATATATATATATATATATATATATATATATATATATATATATATATATATATATATATATATATATATATATAATATATATATATATATATATATAGAGATATATATATATATATATAAATATATATATATCTCTAGATATATATATATAGATATATATATATATACATACATACATATATATATACATATATACATACATATATGTACATATATATATATAATATATATATATCATATATATATATATATATATATATATATATATATATATATATATATATATATATATATATATATATATATATATATATATATATACATGTATATATATATATTTTTTGTTTAGAGATAGCATTTGTTTGTGTAATATTGTTGATACCGTATTGCTTGTCGTCCAGGCTTGCCATTGGAAGACATGCCGTTGGAGCTTGTGCCGACACTAAGTAGGCCAAACCTTAGGTAATCGACCAGTGGCGTGTGTGTGCGCTCGGTTGTCGATACCAAGCTTCCGAGCTTGGCAACGCCTGTATATATATATATATATATATATATATATATATATATATATATATATATATATATATATATATATATATATATATATATATATATATATATATATATATATATATATATATATATCATTATAACACCCTCAACACATTGGAGACTAGATTGTGAAATCCGTCACCAGAAAAGGTCAACGAAATGATGGTTTGATATCTGATTAAGTTGTAAAATCCGTCGGCGGAAAAAGTCCCCTGAAAACATTGTCACCCGAAATCCGTACGGGGTAACTACGTCAGGAGAACAAATAGCCGCCTCAGCGTTAAAGAAACTTGGCTTCAAAGGGTACCTACGTCAGCGGAATAAAGGGGCCCAATTCACATAACAAACGGGCCCCTAAATGTACGTCCTATTACTACTCCAAATACAGCACGGTAAACGTTAGAACAATGCAAAAATATAACTCTTTGGTAGCTATAGTATATCTCAAATGAATGGCGCCTCGATGCAAGAACATTTCGACAGATGTACTTTAACCATGTGATTAAAGCTGATTGCCCCAAAGCATCCAGGCGAGCGTCAGTCGTGACTGTTAGAATGATAAGATATTAAAGAAGATCTTCGTATATAAAGTTAAGAAAAGGCCAATCATCTGTGCATTTGCTTTTCCGAAAGACTCGCCTATCAAAGTATATCTCACATAGACTAGTATAATTGAACTTGCACCAGGCTTTAAGAATAGCTAGCGCACATGTTCAGATGTACTTTAGGTGACAGCCACGTCAAATGCAAATGCTGATCATAACTTTCAGGTCTAAAGGTTGGCAATATTCTAATCACTTAATTGCTTGTTGCGTCGTGTGTACTTGCGCTATGGAAATGGTTGCGCCTTTCTTTGTTGGTACAATCACGTTGCATAGTTTCGCAAAGGTCGAATGATTTGAACTACAATGTGCATCGAATAAGTTCATCTGAACATAGAAATTGAAAACATTTATTCGAAAGCTATTATTCTCGAATATCGTGTAAATATATTTCAGTAGTAAATTGTTCGACCGATGTGAAACTACTTATTATTATGTCTTCCAACGATACTGTTTTCGCCAGAATTTTGTTTTTCCCTAGGTTTTTCGGGCGTTTCTTCGGAACGGTTGGACATATCAACATGAAATTTTAGGGAATGATGGATCAACCGATCCAGTTTGACGCGCATGCGCAGTGTTGGAGGCTTATGGGATCGATTTTTCGTCGATTGTTTCTCCCATTTTCTGTAACTATCTCCTCCATAACTACTGCAGTTACGAACATATGAATAACATGGTTGTAACAAGCAATTATCGTAGCATGGAATAGGGGTAAATACTAGTTTTCGCCTCTTGTACTTTGCATAATGACATGTTTTTTTAGTTACCTAGGGCTACAAGCTCTCTCGTCGCTGATATTTGAAACGGCTGCAAGCTCTCTCTGCTGATATCTCTGAAACGGCTGTATTTACGCACATGAAATTTTGTCAGTAATTAGAACTTGGCCTCGTGATAATGATTGTCAAAAACAGTATTATAAAAATTCACAGTAAACGAAAACAGTAAAAAGGACGTTTAGTTTGAATGTTTTCTACTGTGGCAGCTTAGTAGCAGGCTATCTGCAGTTCATGTAGAAAGAAGGCCAAACCTTAAATCGCTCCCTTGGCTGGCTTTAAGGGGTCATGAACAAAACAGGCCAAACCTTACGTAATCGACCAGCGGCATTCATCGTTTTCGCCCTGTATTGACTTGGCTTAGGGGTCATGTCAAAACACATCTAAGCAGCAACAGAATGTGACATCTATCCTATATAATTACCAGCTCCCCTTATATACATGTATATACCGTTTTTGTCGTCTTCAGCGTGCCGACACTAATAGGCCAAACCTTAGGTAATCGACTATATACACAATTGGTTGCATATTTATATGATATATATATATTGTATATATATATATATATATATTATAATACGATACCAAGCTTATATCTCATATATGAATCAGGCGATATAGACAGTCTTTTTTTATCATATCATATATATATATATATATATAAAAGTAACACCCAAAATGAACAACAGTAACTAAATATTAAATGTGTTTCATATGCGCTGACAAAAAAACGGATAACACTCCGAGCTTGGCAAAACACATTCGTTTTTCGTTTTTCATTCGGTCAAACGGAAAGCGAGTGGCGCTGCAGTCGGCGATGTTTTTACAGATACAAGCGGCTGGAAAGGTTAGTTAGTATTCGCACTGGAAATCCCCCGTGCAATCAAAGAATAGACGAGCCGCGATCTTTGCATCAAAACTACCCAAAATTACACTACAATATGCGCTGCAAAAAAAACTAACGTAGCTTCGGCATCGAGTGGCGCTGATCGGCGATACAGATACAAGCGGTGGAATGTAGTTAGTATGTGTGTATCTTTATATGTGAGTGCGCTTGGTAGTGGAATATATGTATGTATATATGTGTGTATTTATATGTGAGTGCGCGTGCCTATGTGTGTATTTATATGTGTGTGCGCGTGCGTGTGTGTATGTGATGTTATATACATATATACATACACACACACACATATATACATATATATATATATATATATATATATATATATATATATATATATATATATATATATATATATATACATATATATAAATATATATATGTATATTTATCTTTATATTCCCACAAGTTTGTAACGCAGAAATGTATGTTCCATGCAACCCTTGCTCAATGATCCAATAGCCATAGCGTAACACTTCTTGTAGTGATCTACACCCCTGGTACCACGCTGCACACTCCATGAGTATAAACATGTCAAAGTTTTCGTATTTAATAACCGACACTATATTTCAGTGTGAAACGTGTTTAGGGGCGCAAGTACTTTGCAACTGTAATCGTTTCGTGCCAATGAACGTTTACTATGCCAGTAGTAGTCAAAAAATGCCATCGAAATTGTTCAACAGTCTAGTCGGGGTTTAAATGAAGAGAGCGTTTCATGCATTCCATTATTAACAAACAGATAAATCGCTCCATTTCGCAAATGAACTAACCCCAAAAGAGAGATTCGTTGTCGGCGAATATGAAGAAGAAACAATAAGCAACAACAGAATTTGCAAAATAACAAAATGACATTATTGCACATATGCCGGTTGAATGAGATCGATTGGTTAATATGATTATATTTTGTGGCTGCTTGTTCTAATATACAACGCAGTCTCATATGTTCAATCAGGCGATATAGACAGTCAAACCAGCAAGTAACACTCAGTTATCTACATAGACTAATATTTATGTGATCATGCTGAATAGAGATGTGTGGAGACAGCAGGGTGGTTATGTTATGTTAATCGACTCCCTAGTCTGGTTATTCCCGCAACTAATTCACAACAAATGTGCTAAGACATAAACATGTTAGCGGAACGAGAGATCGCTAATGACGAATGCTCTGCTGGTACATTCTACCATAGAGAGCGTTTTTGTTTACAGCAATGTCAAGTGGAAGTGAAGTGTTATTCTTATGCTGACCCATTATGTTAATCGAGATGTAACAATATGTGTTTATATGTCAGTAACTCCAATGTAGATGATGAAAGATGATAGCCAGCTGTTACTCTTCAACGATGGATGTATTGTCGTCACAATAGAAAATTAAATATAAGTGGAATTACATTACGTTACTCTGTGTAACTGATGTAGATTCTATAGTAGAAATATTCTTTGGTTCAAACTTTGGATATTGGAAAAAATGTACTCAAATATAAAATGCTGTTAGGAGATTACCACTGTGCATTCATTGTGTCTTACAACCTATTGTTTAGGAGCGTCTTAGTGAAAATTTAGTGTTACTATGTGAATTACCGCAAGCTTGCAATAATGTTCTATTGCCACTGGGACGAAATGTCGCTCAACTCGATACAAATGCAATATAAACATAAATAATGAGGTAGTGAATAAATTGATAATGAGCAGTGATATGTACTTCAACTGCAAAGCATCGTCTTAAATATGATGAATGCTTTACTGACTGATTCGATACCTACAATATTTGTGTAATACTTTAAGAGAGATTGATATTGTAGCAGCCTATTTTTGTCATGCCATATCCTCGGCATGTACTCACGACTGCGAGCTTCGCTAATTGGAACCATAGTTCCTTAAATCCATACACCAGACTGTGATTCGTGGCATATTCATAGTGAAGCATATGGGGAATGTATGTGACTTGAGGGCGCATTGGTAAGCCGCATAAACAAATCCCCAACAACTGAAAAGACGGGCACGCGGGAACATATATAGAGTATATGCGACGTTCATAACGAGCTTAGCTTGCTAATTTTCAGTCACAGACTCTTCTCGATTGATTCACTAAAAAACGCAACAAAATAACACTATGCTGCTAGCTGTTGTAGTCACACTCTTCTCGTTTTATAGTGAAAGGTAAGGTATATAAATACAACATAACGCACTTTTACGTTCTTAGCGCTCAATCATATGTAAAGTGGATATCGTGTAGACCAGAGAGCGGCGCGCACTTTACGCTTCAAGGGTGTTTCTTGTGAGATGTCAACAATCACAAATTTAGTATTTCCACTGGGGAAGCATGAACTTAATAGAGCGGAAATCACTGTATATAGGAGCGATAACGTGACATATCCTGAATGACATCATCAGGGGGAGGAGGATGCAACCGGTAAATTCAACACATGCCCCTCAGTACAGCTTTAATCTAGACTATTTGCATCCAGGAATCAATCACCATAGACCAATCGTACTGCCAATCAGCATGGGGATCCACAGACGAGAACTTCCGCTCATGTGAACACAGCCTTAATCTGTAATTTGATTGATCTATTAGCTCATCAAAGTAATCAATGGCTATGTTAATGACCGTTGTCGACTGCAATCTTATGGGTTTCAGATAATGCAATGTTTAAAATCTTTGAAAGCAATAACAAATTATCACATTGGAGTCATCAGATATCACTAGCTAACTCCATTGCAGCATATTTGTGGCCGCGATTTGCCGCCACACTTTTTACCAGCCATCTACAAAATATCGTTAAGCAGTAACTTATATAATGCTCTACAGGGTTTGCTCATTTCATGTTCATCTATCAGAGTTAACCTATCACCTTTCATTCACAATCATATAACAGTCAATTGTGCTTACAACTCTCCAGACTGTTGTCCTGGTTATGAGCATTAGATAACATATGCCATTAGTTTGTCAGGCACGGCATTTAATCACCTTGTGTGGTTGTAAGGTTGGAGATTTACTACATCCGTTTATAATATATCCCCATAAGATTCTAACGCAGTCAAAAGTAAAGGTTCGATGCAAGCCATCTTCAATAATCCTATAACCATAGCAGAGCGCCACTTGCAGTGTTCTACACATCTGGCACGACTGCGCACAGCACACGAGCATGAACAGGCCAAATATGTTGGATTCAATAGCCGATACCAAATTTCAATGTTGCTTCTGTGGACATTCCGAGCTAATGAGTATTTGCCATGTCAGTGGCTGTCAACAATCAAGTCGGTGTTTTAGTATAGAGTGTGTTCCATGCACTTCATTGAACACAAACATCGTAATCTAAGCAGTGTTTTTGCGACAAATAAATCACTCCGTTTCGTAAATGATCCAGAAATTAGTGAGACGCTGTCGGCGGAAGGTGCTATCCATTAAATCACAGCAGCAACATAACCGGCTACGCATCTATAAGACGCAACTAAATGTTCCTGATGGTGTTGATATGGCGACATTTTTTCTATAATAAAACGCAGCAATACTTCAAACCTAGTTTTGCTAGCGGGAGAGGATATAAAGATGATATAAAAATGTACGTGATACTCATAACACATCATATGTACGTTCTTATGCTGAATAGAGATGAGTTAAGGCAACAGGGTGGACATATTACGGCTGCAGGCTCCCTAGTCTGGCCGTATCCGACCGTACCTACAAATAATTCAGGACTGATGTGCGTGGACAGCCCTGTTAGCGGACCGAGAGATCGCTAGTGAATGCTCTGTTAGTCTGTTCTACCATAGAATACGGTTCTTGACGGTAAGGTCACGTAGAAGTGAAAGAACTATAAACAGCAGTTATACGCATTAATTGCTGACCAAACTGATCACGCTACACTTCGGAAAGAAATAATGGGCCACAGCAGTATGACCACTGCATCGTACCGATGGTTGTGGTGATATTAAATTAGGAGCTTTATTGGTACTATACGTAACCGCAGTCGCAATGCAAGATATGTATTTCCGGATAAGTCACATTACGGTATTGCTGAATGCATATAAACAGCACCTTATCATTTTGCGCCAGATGGTGCGACGCTGCACTATGATAACCACGCAATGTGGCATTATAATGTAGTCATTCGTATCTTACACCTATTGCTACAGTTCCTACAGCGCAACCTTTGGACAAATAATTTTTTGCGGATATAATAAATATATTCTCAAAGGAATTAGGCTGTTAGGAGATAATCTATTATCGTCTCAATATGCCTAAACACTGATTGCTTAGATACGGATCAATGAGAATGCGATGTGATTATGCGTATTATACTTGCTATGCTGTCGTATCACCACTGCGACAAAATATCACTTAACTCAGACACACCGCCAATATAAAATCAATAATGAGGTAGTGTATAAATTGATAATGTGTCAATAACAAGATGCATTGATATGTGGCGGCCATCGACTGCGCTCGCTCCAAATAGGAGACACATCGATATGCAAGTCAATGTGTTAAATTTATTCCGACAAGCAATGCATGGTCTGATTTTGATTGGATCAATGGACGCATTAGACTGTGGTAATCTTATTCAATACACTCCTGTGATGGGAGGCTGTGCTTAGAGCAAGGTATAAAATCACGCTGAATTATCCCCCACCCAAGTTATTCGGAATGCATCTGATTCTTCCAACAACGAACAAGTTGTTCATTCTTCTTTGATATTGAGGATGCACACAGCATCTATTCAAATTGTACCGCTTGCTTCCTGAAATCAATCACTCTATGCATGTTCTTGAAATTGTAACCCCATTATTAGAGCTTGCCTCCACGTCGGCCCCCGTACTACAACTGAACCTAACATGTGACTACACATGATCATACAATCTAGACATGCCCATTTGAGCCATGCTTACCATGTTCGCATTGTTGAACAATCCAACAGGGTTGCAGTAAGGGGTCTGCTCCATTTGCTTCTGGTGAGGCTGTAATCAAACATTCGCCTGATGTACATATTAACCTACAACGAGGGGATATATGATGTTTACTGCACGTCATACCCCACAGACAAACAAACAAACACCATGGCTGTCCCCAAATAGGCTACTTTTTTCAGACGGCGAAGGGTTGTAAGTAATACAAGCAAACTTTACTAACCCTATAGTCTCAATTTTAAGTAGTCATAATATCATTGCATGGGTGTGTACTGTACGGCCAAAGATAGTGCTACGGCGCAGCTTACTTTGACGTTACTGGCGGTTTAAAAAGGTCACTGCACGTGTACTGTATCTGATTGTTTGCTCAAAGGTTTCCGACGCGTAGGCCAAATATGCGATAATTTGACGTTTGGGCGAAAACGTTTGATATGCTGCCTACATCATTCAATCGCATTAAAATGAACGTTTAGGTGTAATAAGCTGCCTACTATGCAGACTGGATAGTATGTTGGAAGATACGCGTTGCAAGAAGGTTGTATGAGAATGCTATTCAATGAATAGATAAGTTCACCCTAGCTAGATACAAAATGGTGCCAATGATGGAATGTTTTACAGGTGTCCCACCTCTAACCAAAATTACGCAAATTGTTAAACCACATAAGCCGGCAAAAACATGCCGCACCTCTGCAATAATCAATAAATAAATAAGAGCTCATTTTGATGCACATTGAAGTGTCGTTGATGGTAACTTGCCCTTAGAAGCGCTATCGAGTGACTCAAGTATCACCAGATATTGCCCTTAAATCGTACCCCAGGTTATATTTAGTAATAGTGAATCTACGGTATGCACATTCCCAAACATGGTTCCAACTTTTGTCTCATGCTAATATATTTAATACGCAAAATTACCTAAAGCAGCTGAGGGAAAGGTCATTGGAATACGCTAGCAACACCGTCGCATCAGTGCTAATTCTGATTTGTGACTTGAGACTGTCAATACTGCCAATAAATGCACAGACATGAGCGCAAATCGACAACGAATGAAATGTACTTCAATTCCAAAATAACATGTAGCTCAATGCCAGGCAAGTGACGTCACGCAGTTGAGTATGACGACTATATGATCTATACCAACAGCTATGAACGACAGAATACCAAGTGCATTGGTAAGATGAGCTGCTACATTCATACAAAATCTACACAGACTGCATAGCATATGTAATTGAGTGCTGAATAGTACATTGATACGGCGTCATATCTGTGAATGATTTGCAATGATAACAAATAGGGCCTTTGCAACCATTTGGCTTATATCATAGTGGCAGCGTAAGTCCTGCATCGTTCCCTTGCAACATTGTAGTTGCAATATTCACCTATACGGAAATTAGAAAGGCCTTGTCGCAAATATATTTGTGTGCAAATCATTACCACGTGGAATTCAACGTAAAGTTCAATAACGTAATCTTCCAAGAATTAATTTAATTGGTAGGTTGTACTACAATGTAATGTATTGGTTACCTGGACCACAGGTTTTGTACCCACCGTATTGGAGCCAAACATCCCGGGAATACTGGATGTGTTCTTTTATAACCCCTGGAAATGAATATGTCCGTCACCCAGGAGGGGAACCTTATTTGCTTTATAACAAGATCCACATATAGATATCATCTGATTCCGGCAGAGAGCTAAGTTGCCTAGGGTACCTATCAAGGGTGTCTACATACATTCAATATTGTTTGTAAATAGCGTTTAGATCCGACCAAAGTAATAACTCGCCACTCACGTGGAGTAACAAGAGTCATCAGTATGCGGAGCTCATCAATACATGATTAGGGTTTCATCTTAAGGATATCCACGAATGGCCGTTAGGTTCTTAATCAGCAATCACCCATAAGTAATGAGGACTTTCTGGCCACTAAGAGGTGGCCACAAGTCTTAATCCTGCTTAGTGATTCTGAGTTAACCACTTTGACTCCCTCTCTCCGTTACATCCCATGAATACGACGCCATGATATAATAAATCGTTCGCATATTACACACAGGATGAGCATATTGTTCCCTACCCTGATCCATAATAATTCTTACGTTGTAACCACGTGTAATAATATCGATTTCATTACATAGTAAACCACAGTGCCGGATTGTTAGATGCGACAGTAATACAATACATCCGTTAGCGCTCTGCCCTAAAAGCAACTTGAGTTTGCATATATGTATTGTATTTTAATGCCATTATATTGCCATTCAAATTCGAGGGGTTCTCCTGAGGCATGAGTTATAAGAAGGTTTTTGTGATATCTGTCTACGAACGATAGCTTTGGTTCCGTCCAAAGTGATCAAACTCTAAGGGCGCTGAATTAAAGTTTTGCTTGATGGAGGCGACAACAGGTAGAACATGTTTTCATGCCAAGTAACACCCCACAATATGATGCTAAAATTGGATTAAATACGTTTATGACTTGATGATGAAGATTTCCCGGTCCTTTGTTTATCATAAGCGCTGCACGCCATGGCATTTTCTCATGACGACGATTGTTAGGAGCGACCATGGTTTTCCCAACTTTAATATTAGAAATTGGCGGTTTTGCATTAGAATTTCAGTTCAGCCATGTTTAATTCGTTGTCGTCTCATTGCACCTCTTGCAGCGCGGATTGCATTTTTTAGTTAACAGAGAATTGAACTAAATTATTTTATTGGGATCGGTTAAGTATGTGAAATAATTTCACAAATATCGTTTAGTTTCCATTAGTTATCAAAATGAAATACAAATATATGGTATACGCTGCAAATCGGCAGAGGCTGCTACTGGGGATCTACCATCGGACCGCATGAATATTTATGATGAGCAGCCTTGCTTCGTCATAAAAAGAACACATTTTGTAAACAAGGCGGTTTCTTTAAGTGGCTCATCAGTTAGCTGCAGTGAGAGTTTAGACGTTCAGTTATTGAGTAAGGCCCCAAACGATCAAATTCTTAGGCGCACCAACGCAAAAAAATTTACCATATCACAAAGCCCCGATGCCTTACATTTATTATACCAATGCATCGGTGACATGGGGTACTCGGTGTAGCGCGATTAAAGGCTTTTGAGTACAGGATCCATTAAAAACATGAGCTTGTGGTGATAACTTGGAACCTGCGTTCTCGTCAGTGTGGGAAAGACATCCACAAATGAATCAAATAACATTAGAGGCATGTGACGCTGTTTGAGTAACGAATATTATTTTACTCAGCGTTATGTGAGAAAAGTATTATTTGCTCGATGTTAAACGCGTGTCATAAGGTAACTATAGCTCCCCCCTACATGTCTGTCACGTTATGACCAATGAAACATTGCGACTCATGCGGCTAAAATCGTGGCCTGAAGCGGGGTAATACATTCGGTACAGATTAAGCTCGGCCTTAAAGGATATGAACGCGCCTCCCATGTGGTAATGCTATTTGTTCTCCTCCGGGGCACCTTTACTATCCATGACTGTGATAAGTCGACACCTTATGACGATGTATGTTTTGTACATTTTTTCCTCACTATAGCTTTCAATATTTGAAGCGCATAGGAGCCTTCGCCAGTATGCAATGAACACAATCTTGTCTGAATGACGATGGCGGAATGCTTTCATAGACTTCTTGTCAAATGCCCCCGTTGAGCCTGAGTTGTCATGTTATATTCAGTAAATCAGGTGACGGATCAAGCTTGAGGGTCTCTCGAGAGCTCTATAAACAAGCAGACAAAGCTTGTCAACGACAGGAGCTTACTCACAGACTGCATGGCATACAGTTCCGCCTGATCGTATAATGTGTCAAGTGGCATTCATACGGCGGGAAAGGCTTGTGCGTAATGGAGGTCTATATTAACTTTCGATCCTATGTTTTTACTTAAGTATCCTGCATACTTTGTATTCCTCGATTGAATTATTGTGGTCTATTGCGCATCACTACCAAGAGGGGTCCTTCTGATTTTGCATCGCTTTGTGTCATATTCATATACAGTCGCTGATATATATTGTCCAGAGTCAATTCTTGGACTTATTCGCTTGTGTTATATTCGCCCAATTGCATCCAGAGACTCCAAAGAATATTTGTCTTAAGCATAACTGTTTGATGAAACAATAGATGTAATTCCATGCAAACATTTGCCTTGTATGGCTATCATTACAATCCATGAATGCAAGAATAACCAGCATGTGAACATTGTGCACTGCAAAATCGGCCCTATTCTTCACTGGCATGTCGTGAAACATGCATGATATATGTATGCTTATAAATAAGCAACCTTTGATACTGTTGTCATTTACTAAGATTCACGGGTTTCCGATAGTCAAGGTCCCCTAGCCTGATGGCTGCGGGCGCTGTTTACATGTTACTGATATTCAGTAGTCTCGCCATCAGGTCTAGGGAAGGATAGCGGCTTGAACAGGACGAGCATCCCAGATTTGGGATGCTCCAATCACAAGCCGTGTCTCTCGGTCACTCTCGGGTACTTTTGAGTCGTTGTCTCTTATTGGTCAGTTCTACAATTTTCGAAGAACTGCTGATTTTTATGAGCCGGGCACACATTGTACAACACCCCGATTTGCTGTTTCACGCTGAGTGGCACAGTCGGCGGCGAGAAGCAGCACACACTACTGGTTCTTTTTAACTGACTATTACGTAAACATACTATTGTGCAGCCAAGCGATTAAAGTGCTTGTTGTGGTGCCAATTTGAACTTTTGGGACGCCCCATAATTCCAGAAGACATTCAATGTGTTCTCATTGGACGCAGACCACAACAATGTACATGACGTCACATAAAACCGAGGGTGCGTATCACAAGCCAGTTTCATAAGCCAGACACGCGCAATTAAGGTCAATCCGGGTCACAACCTTTGCGTTGATTGGTCACGAAGATTAACGAACGTGTCTAATGAATATTCGGACGCGCCAGTTTAAGACATTGTTTTGTCATATACTCTAGGGCGAGAAGCGTAGCGGAACCCCTGGAGTCTGGGACGCAGACTTGGTTTCCGATCAGCAATTTCCAGTTCTCTTCAACCTCGCCACTTGCCTCAAGTAATATCACCTTGGCGATAATTGCAAGGTCAATACTGCAAAACGTGAATTTCAGTCCATTGCAAACAACAGCAAATACAAGAATTATCTAGAACATGAACACACTGGGGATGTTGCATCCGACGTGAACGACTATGTATAGAGTTTTGTCAATCTATTTTGAGCTTAGGCAACACGTCCAAACGCCGCCTTTGTTTTTTTCAGCTATTTATGAATGATCATAGTTTATATGCAAGAAGAATAATTATTGGGTTAAAATAGGAGATCCCTCAATTGATTCTACTTTATGGGGCGCTAAACTTCTAACATTAGAGAGCCAGACGGCAACAATGAGTTGCGTTGGTCCATTAAGCATTAACTGGTGGCAAGTACGAGCTCAAATTGTTCACATCTATGCCAATAAATCGCCTGGCCTGGTTTTAACGCGCCCCGTTTTACTGCTATGATTTACGTCAATGCATCTTGCAATCACAAGGACGCATTAAGCACTGCACCTTTTGAGACTGCTATGATTTACGTCAATGCATGATTGCAATCACAAGGATTGTTGTTCTAATTTTAGAGAGGATCCATCTTCCACCTCATTGTAGCCTTGTTATTTTAGGATCTATATGTAAACTACGACATATAGTCTGATAGTCTTTAGCAATGCTAACCCAGACACCAACGATAAGCTGCTGCGATAAGTATACAATAAAACGGTTTGGGGTGAGAATTGCTAGATGTTTGACCACAACCATGTACTGCTTCTCGAAATGGGAATGCATGGCTAAGCAGTGCTTCGTCTTAAAAAAATCTACGTTAACGAAATAATTTCCAATATCTGTTAAATATATATGTTTATACCGCTATTTGTCGAGAGTAGGCAAATTAGTGATAAAACATCTTCGAAGAAGTCACACACGTTGCATTGTTCACCCAGTATCGTGATACCTGGCTGTATGTACCGGCGTCGTGAAGTATGATTGTAGCTGAAGTAACAATATCCAACGGTATATGGGTGCACCAATAAACTATTTATGTGGAATTGGAATTGAATAGAGCATTCGGTTATTGCTTACGGCTCTTTAACATAGTGTCCTCTAAAGAAAAAACTCAAAGCTGTCATTTTTTGACAACACAATTTGTGACCAATGTCCACTCTTATCATCTATTTTTTTAAATGAACAGCATTCATATGAAATAGAATGTTAACGGTTAACATATCTGCGTATGTATAATGTACGACGTAGTGCAAGTATGTCACTATCGGTTAAAATTGCTTTCTTGAACTTTCAGATCTCAAAAGCTGACACCTTCGAGACCAGAAAAGTAATGACCATAAAGGAATTGACGCTTGAGATGTTTTATAGTTTGTTGGCCCACTATCATTAATCAGTTATCACTATCACATATTTGATATGGGAAATGATTTGAATTTAAACACTATAAATAACTTTTGATGATTGTGTTTCATAATTTCAAGTTCTTTAATATTGTTAGGCTGATAGAAATCTTGTGATTGCCGATGACAATGATAATTAAGCACGTTAAATGTGCTTTCTTGGCAAGCAATTTTGTTCACAGCTGAATTTTTAAATATTACACATTGAATAAACGAATCATTTCCCTATGAAATTTTTGAGGTCTGCCAGCCATAAGCAAATGTACATTGTCTTTGTGACGCTACAGCTCAAAAAAGCAAGTATGTAGAACATATGATTTTAACTGCAGAACAAACTGAAAATACACTTTGGATGTTACCATGTCAAGAACTGCACAGTAGCAAACATAAGCATGCTTCACATATCCTGCACAAAAAGCGAAGCCCATAGCCAGCTTGCAATATTCTGCTGCTTGTGATGTTTTACCGAAATATATTGAATTCAGCGGAACATTTGTCTGTCAAAGATCCGTCTAGAGACCACAGAGTATATACGCTCAATATCATGAGCTTGACAGTGAAAGTAACACCGTCCCTCATTGTCACGATAAAGCTTTCACTTTCGGATGATATCTGTCATTGACGAAAGCATCTCGTGGCTTTCAGCCTCCCTCGTGGCTCATCGCATTCCTCAGAGTAAGACATATGAGAGTGCAAAATATCTTACCCTGGCGAAATATCGGAAGTCCTCATTAAGCAACAATCGAATTTGGACCATTCTGATACAGCACGCGATGCGAAGGAACGTTGTATTCGAATAAAATCATCATGTAGCGCGATAATCATGATTGTGGGTGGCCAGATTCTATATTTGCTATGTAGAGATAACCATACATTGGTTATGAACGTGTGCGGGTCTAGAAATATCCGTATTAACGATATTACACCATGCATCACTGACGACTTTTTTTCCCGTATAAAACTAATACTGAGATGTGCCCCATTAAACGCGGGTGCTTCAAAAATAGATATTGTGCGTTGTCATCACACATTGATGACATTGTGTGTTGTCATCGCTTGCCTTTACCTGAGCAAATCGACCCTTGTCGCAACCTTATATGTTATGTTAAGTAATTGAGTTGACAACAAATACTCTAATTTGTGTATTATGCCTATTTATTCTTTATTTTATATTATCATGTGGGGGACAGTGTAAGTATATTCAAGCTCTTTAGGTCAGTTTCCTGCCTGTTACGCAGTGCAGAACCTGGCAGATGCATAACAGGTTCTGGGGCAAGAACCAAGGTAATTAATTCAGTTTAGGAGATTAAGTTTAGCAGATTAAACGATAATTTGCCTGATGTGGCTTGCATTATGAGCAGCATGATCGGTCTTAAATTACAAGTGCATAATTCTTACTCGACACAGCCCTGCCGGCGCTTTGTTAGATCTTTCAAATAGCCTTATATTAATAATAATGAAAGACACCGCACTAATTAAGTAACCACGATGCGTATGGTAGTGTTCTCTGTCCGGTGAAGGCTAGGTCCTAGTGAATATCATCACAATGTAAGGGGCTTTCATTGATAATTTCCTGCACGGCGTATGAAAGCAAGTATGGTATTTGCGTTAAGAGTTAAGATATGATATTATTGCTCATAACTGGCGTATGCAAGAAAACGTTGCTTGAAATGCTAAGCAAGGTCAGATTTTACAGCACTTCAAAATGTTCTTGTAAGCTAGCTTTCCAATTATTATACAGAGTGTAAGTGTATCACACAACCATTTGTTATTTAGTCTCAATTGCTTTTGTCCCAAGCAGAACGCACATGAATGTATATGTACAAAATGTTAATACTGTGCCAACTCTGCAATGAATTATTCATATTACAAACTATGATGTACGAACAGCCTAAGAAATTATCAACATGTATGTAGACAGCTAAACGTGTAACGCATTAATGTCAGCTCTCGCCATTGACGTGCAACGAATGAAAATGAGATCCGTAATCTCGAGACGTCCTCTCAGTATGTCAGAGAAAACACTGTTAACAAGCGAGTATGGACAACAGCCACTGTTTAATGTTCAACTTCAGTGACTGTTCATTCAATAGCATCACACAGCAACAATATGCCAAAATGTGGGGTTGCATGAATGTACTATATTTGGTTCGAAACTAGTAACGAGCAGCCTTTTGTAAGTTGAATTGTGAGCATTATCGTTCGAGGTATACTTCATATTTGAGGGTATGATCTGACTGAAATTGCATGGCCAGATTTGCATGTATTGCATTAATTGATTTGCCTTGTTACAACGATTATTGTTCTTGAATTTAACCGTCTGGATATAACTGCAAAAGACCAATATCATGCCAGAATATCTGTCCACATAACCGATCAACGATCTCGCCATAACAAGAGCTGCATAATCCCGGCGGTTTCTTTCTGTACGTTTGAATAGAATATTCCGATTTGTACTGCAAACACTGCAGATGATCCACAGTACTCGTGGTTAATACAAATCAAGTCAGCATACATTCCTACCAGCGATGGCCTTGCCTGTTTTTACCCATTTGTTTTTCCTATCAAAGCATATCGTGTGTTGGTCCATCTACCGAAATACTCATCTCGCCTCACTATGCGATTTAATGCTATTGGGCTGCCTAAGGGAGCGTGTCTAATGATTACAAACACTGTGTTGTGTTGAGAACCGCCACATCCTCATTTTATTTCTATTTTCTAGTTGCAAATACAAAGCGCCTTGTTATAGAACGGGTCCGCTATATAGCATATGTAAGAGCACAACCCGACATACATGCGTCTGTGGTAGCTTCATAAACATGTACATGTTGTTTGCATTAATACTCGATCCCATCCTCATTTTATGTGAGCAGAGCATAATTATCTACAAGTACGCTGTAGAAGTTATTAGATCAATTATTCTAGCATAATCACAACCAGAAACCAGTACTTTTCTGTAGCATACAATCAATATCAATTGAACCAAACATCAGTTAAAAACACTAGTTTCCGACACTAAGATTAAACTTTGTACTGAGTGAGACTTACAGTTGCACATCCAATATGTATCTTGCCTTATCTGATAATAAATGTAAAAACAGCTGGCGAGAAAAAAGTCCATAATTTGACCCAATGGTCGAGACCTAGTAATCACATCATGCGGACTGCAGGTTAGGGGCATCTAGCTAGCGTAAAAGGAAAGAGGCTTATTTACACAATCACCCATTGCCGGAAAAGGCATCATTAGCAGGGTTTCTTGTGCTAGTACTGCGGAAAATAGCGGAGCATTTTCAGATCCAAGTACTTGTATTCTTGAGTTTCATCTTTAACTCATTTGTCCACATGTATCAAAATGAATAAAATGTCAAAATGTGACACGATTGAAACACATACGTTGCATTTAGCGATCCGTTCGTTAGTGTCCGTAGCCGTGTCACATCTGCTCTCAAACACCCATTCTGGTACAGAGCCTAGCTCGATGATTTTTTCGTTCTATTGTGCGGTAATGATATCAATGAATAATATGCTAAGATTACCACTCGATATCATATCTCGAGGTGAGAGAAAATCAAATGTGAAATTAGTGTTCCATTCAATAGCATATGTATTCTGGTATTACAAAATCACACATTAACAAATGAGAGAGTGGCTCAAACATCATAGAAAAAACTGTTTACATTTCACACGATTACCACTGGACAATATTAATCATCATTTCAAGGGTTTGTTCGGACATGCTGTGCTGTATTCTACTGCAGAGCTCAAGGTAATAAAAGCTTGGAGCTGCTGTCATTATGCTGCTCCAGATGTCAGTGACCATCTTTTACTTAAAGTGATACTCCAGTCAACGAAACAAGTTATAATATCATGAACTGCACTCATATATTGGATATTTCCGGTTTTAAATGGGTGTGCAACCCATACGTTATCGTTTAAAACAGTTTGTCTCATGATAACTGTCTTATGTGCTGAGCCTAGGCGCCGATCTCGTGGCAAACAACCAAACGTTCTGGGTGATATTTTATTTATTGCTGTTATATCAGTTTGTTTAATTTTATAAATAAGATTTCCACCTAGCAGATAAAAGACAAATCAATGGACACTAGAAATATGTTCATCCAACTCAGATGAATGATTGACAGTTATGTATCATTTGGTCTGAATAGCGAGTTTTTTTGACGTCCCCACAAACCAAATCAACTACATACTATAAATGTTTGTTATGAGTTACAATTTTTAATAAACGCATCAAAGATATGCCCATTACAATAGTCGTCCAGAATTTTATTGCCATAATTACAAGTTTCTGGATAGCTATGAAGACACCAGACATTGTTTCGATCTCGATATCGGCGGTTGTTGCTTGGGTCCGTTCTCGGCAAGCACTAGGGAGGTGTATATATATATATAGACTATATATATATATATATATATATATATATATATATATATATCTCCGGTATATATATATATATATATTATATATATATATATATATATATATATATATATATATATATATGTATATATATATATTAATATGATATATATATTATATATGATGATATGATCGATAAATATATATGTATTTATTTATACGTCTGCGTGTTTGTCAGATACAGTGGCACAGTCACCAACACTTCAAGCTATGCCAATATCCATTTCCATGTTAATGTAGTGAAGGACTCACATGACTTGAAAGTCAAAAAAGGAAATGTCCGCTTTACATGGCTATGACAAGAAAAGCCCGCGCAAGCAACCGCCCCGATTCGCACTATGCTGTTGTATTTAATTATTATGGAATTTCAGAAGACTACTTACATCCTCAATTCTCTGTTTGCACAAAAGCCGTTTAGCTAATGAGGATTCAAACGTGATGGTCGACGACGATCAGAAACAACACCGACCAGTAGTTGTGGTAATGATATTACTAGCATACGCAGTGGCAGTCGAATTCATAGTTATATTAGCTATATCAATTGTAGTAGCAATATAACAAGTGCAAGAAGTGGTAAAAATAACAGGAAAATTAGATAAGCAAGGCAATGATGAATACAAGGACAGTTCTGCTGGTTATATTGTAGACTCATGATGATGCTTATTTGAAGATCGAGATCCGAACGCCGGGGGCTTTATACTTGATGATTGTCATCCTGCAACTTCTTACTCAGCCCTTATGTGAAGGTTGTTTACAGAAAAATACACTAAGCAGAATGTCACCCTACCCGCGGCATACGCGCGGTGCCATTGTGGTTTCTATTGGCTTGCAGGTTATTGTCAGAATAGCAACGCCTTGCCAGCAACTCTAGTGGGCACCCCGGATCATATACATTACCTTTGATTGCTCCAACGATTTGAATGAGGAAATGGAGAGATTATATAGGCGAACACCTAGTAATCAGATTGTTTGCCTAACTTATCTGTATTATGGTTCACTTAACCGCTCTGACCTTGTTAGACAGGGAACTATTTGTTAATTGGCCCAATCCCAACGCCTATCGCCAGTGAGCGTCACATCCAATAATGGGTGAGAATTAAAAGACCGTCTGTTAAATAGGACTAACCAAAGACAATAACATAATCCTATTATGACCTTAACCATATTACCAACATCCAGACCATCTTAACTCGTCTCTTGGATGCCCTGCGATCCACTATATCACGATTACGTTCCGCCAGCATCAGCATAACTCGGCATCCCGATGCCACTTTACCTAATGCACTCAAACAATATGCAGTGCTTTCACATTGGTCGTTGTAATGCATGGAAGCCGTTCGGACTCGTCAGTTTGGCTCATGGCTCGGAAACGATTCATTAATATTCTCGGTCCGTTGTCAGCATGGCATGATAACACAGAGCGACTATATTATTATAGGTTAAGGAGCCGGATAGATGATATCTGATCTCCCACTCCAGGACGACTATGTAATCAGATTAGCAAGCCAAGACAGGGATGCTATTGCATTCCGATCAATGTGCCATCACCTGTTCATGTATGCATTAATGCGATAGGATGTTCCTGTCTCTTCAATAACCCGCAGCTATATGCTGCCATCATATATCTTGTCGTCGATATATGGAATTTTTATTACGATTTGGTTTGGCCTATCATTTATTTCATTATTAAGCCATGTGACACGCTTAATTAACAGACACATATACACAATGCCTGTAACATTACGTTGACCACAGGAGCGATAAAGAGCACAACCGAACGTCAGACTTAACACTGCCAACGCCAACCGGAGATATGTGCAACCATCTTTGACCCATTAGCTATGGTTTATCATTTATATGCAAGCGTTTGTGGTAGCTTCATCAAATGCGTAATTTGCGTGAATACTTTCACGCCCTGATTTTATTTGATGGTGAATTCCAAGACAGCATATCTGGTCCAGCAATACGCTGTGATTATTAATTATTATATCGATTATTCCGGAACAATCATAACAGGAACCCAGTATCCTTCTTTAGCATACAACCAAATTCAATTACACCGCACATCATTTAGAAATCTTCAGTTTGCAAAAGTAAAATTAAGGTATTTAGTGCGACTATCCGTTGCACATCAATAATGAGTTCCGTATCGAATGAAACTTGTGAAGTGAATAGTTCCATCTTGTTTTCTTCCATTGTTTCGTTCCTATGATATATCACACATTTTGAGGAAACAACCAAAATCGTTGCATCAAATGTTTCGAACAGTCTATTTAGCCAATGCCATCAGGGTGATAATTAGGAGTTAGATACAGCATACAAGTTCCCGGAATTAACAGCAGCGGTTTTGTAATTGGAAAGTTTATCTGCTTCTACATTGCTATTATAGGATCGCTTTGAAAACATTTGCCCATATTCATTAGCAGCGATTGTATAAAGGGGGTTTCAGTAGGGTATAAGATACTTGACACTGGTAACTGGGCATCGTCCGCAGCTAGGCATGAAAATAAACGCCAACGCGTGGCCTGCGAACTACAGCAATATGCTAAATGGTACAGCAAGAACTATTAATGATTGACTTCAGCCGGAAATTACATTTCATGCTCTTCTTGATGATAAAATTAGCATAATATGACCATGGCTAAAGAGTATGATTATTGGTGACTGAACGTGTTTCAAACATATAAACATTGAAAATGTAACAAAGGTGTATGTTGTGTCGCCGTAAGTTTTTTCTGTTCAAATCACAAAGTGAATGTATTGTAAATGCACACACGTGAGCAATACCATTAGATAACATATGGCTGATATTTCATCTCTTTCCCTGTGTGTTGCTTCAGCATGGTGTTTTACCACTTAGTTTGGGGTGCATTATTTGAAAACGACAATGTTAACGAGAACAAAGGCATGCACGCGGCATACAACGCGATCTTCTGCATACTGTACACAGCTATAGAGACATCAAAAAATCTACTGTCAGCTGTGAACTTAACCATATGGCAAGTCTGCATTGCTATCGCTGTGACGAATTTTGCCAACAGTGGCTGGTTAATATCTTTGTCCATTCCCTGTTCCCTTGTATAATGGTTTTCTTTTGTGTCGAACGATATGAAGCTTCCGAGAAAGCACATATACCAAAAAAGCGTAAAATGCACGACGCAGATTAAAAGACACATTGATTGCATCAAAAACATCACTTACGAGGTTCGTTGTAATGGTCCCGAAGAAAATAATGGAGATGTTGCAGTTCTGAATTCATATAGCCTTGAATGTTTATTCTTTATCCATCTATCCATATATGTTATAATGGATAAATTGTTAACATTTGACGCGAGTGACACTTGAAATTGCTTCTCAGCAGTGGTAAATCTCAAAATCCTTTGAGGCGTCACATCTAATCTGAATCTGAAACAACCGCTGTGCTGCAAAACCAAGCCCTGGTATTTTTCGGCAAAACATATCAATGTAAAAACTGCAACAATTTCACGCGATTTCTGCTTGAAGCCATTTCTCAAAAGCAGAGACTACCAAATGTAGATATCAAATGCTTCATTCATTAGCGCATATATCGCAGGATTAATTATTCAATCGCACCAGCTGAACAAAAACCGTAACTATTGCATTCTATTGTATGGCATCTATATCAATTGATTTTCACACGATTGCCTCTGGGCATTATATCTAATCAACATATAACCTAAATGTTTCAGAGTGTCTGACGTTCACATACTTTGATCGCGGAGGTATAAATTAAACAACATCAGATTAAAATATCCTTTATGGTGCAAAGCAACGCTCAGTGACAGCCCCCCCCCCCCCCCCCCCCGATTATTTTCATTGTTTCGTATGGTAATCAAAGACGAAACTGTTACAATTTAACGCCAATGTCACTGGAAATTATGAATCATCATTAACAGCCCTTACCCCTCGACGTGCTTCAATATTTTTCAATGCTCAATGCAGTCAGGTAGGACGAGTGGCAAGTTTCTCCGGACACTCTGCTTCTTATGGTGGCTGTGAGGCGACCATCGTTTACTTAAGCCTTATTATTAAGTGCCCACACAAAAATTATCGTCCATCTCGTCCATCTTAAAATAGTTCATTTGGCAATAAGCCAACCGAAATAACAAGCTATATCATATTCTAAGTAGAAGCATAAGTGGAGCAGAAACAGCGAGGTGAATAAAACCATTAAGCTCCGCATGGCTAAATGAAGCATTTTTTCAAGGCATGATGTCACTGATTGTGACTGCTATAGACTTGGTATTTATCGCGTATCGTTAGGTAGTTGCTGAACCGAGAGCTATTTGCCTCATAACAGGCACCGCAGGGTCAAAGTTATTTGAATGTGGTCGTCATTAAAGGACCATTGTCGGCTTGCAGTCATCCGTCTAACGATGGAGGTGAGTTGTTCGTTTCCTTACTTTTCAGGCTTAGCCTTGTTGATGCTATTTGCAGTGGATCAAAGTTGAAGGTGCTATGTATTGACGGAATAAATCAACACAGATCGTTTACAAAGATGAGATGGTGGCTTTCTAAAATATTGACGCCCTTTTTCTCCTGCACAGACGGTTGCACACACTCGTTATGGGCTAGGAGAACAACTGCCAGTCCATCCAATGTATACAGCATAATTGTTGCAAGGCTGGTGTGGAACCCATTCAAGCCGCTGATAATTGCTATGGAACCCATGTCACAGCCGCTGATAATCCCATGCTATGGGAAGAAGTAACAGTCACGGATAGATACATGGGGCACGTCACGGTAATTACAGTGGGGTCATGGCTGAGGTTTAAGCATCTACCAAAGCAGATAGTACTAAGACACCAAAGAACACACTCTGGAACATCACTAAGTGCGAGCGTAACATGAATATTCTTTATTTACCTGCACACATTTCAGATAGTACTAAGCCACCAAAGAACACACTCTGGAACATCACTAAGTGCGAGCGTAACATGAATATTCTTTATTTACCTGCACACATTTGCTATTTATCTCAGTTTAGTCGCACCTAATACGAAAAGTAATCTATGGGTTCTTACAGGCGTAACAGTCATTTAGCGAACTGGTAAAGGCAGCATTTGTGTCGTGCGAATCTCGTCCGTGAAAATATTAGTCCACGTGTTACAGTAAGACAGTTGCGTATAGTCAGCCCAACATGATTATTTTCGTTGTTATCTGTTCCGTGTAGTCGTGCCCCAATCCTCAGAGCTGCGATGGTGTGTGCTGATAGATATATATTTCGTTATGGTTCAGTTCAGCTTGCAACACATCACCAGGGAGACGTTAAACGTATGATTTACGATTGCGTTCTGTTCTTATTCCCCAGTGTATACGAGTCACCAACCTTGGCTTAATATTACTGGCTGTGGCATAATGAATCTGCTTCAATCGTTAACAGCCAAGCGTTGCTGAGTCAACATGTCGCCTCACATGTCATGCTGTATATGCAGCCTCAATGCCGAAATGTCTCGATAAGATTCAGCACAAGCGAATAAGTTGCTGTAAACGCTCGTCTCTCGTCCATGCAGATTTTGTTCAAGGGAGCGAGAAAATGAGGGGTCGTTTCAAATATTCCCTTCGTTGATAAAGATGAAAATGCAAGCACATATAACAAGTTTGTCCGCATTAGGAAGAAAGTTTGCGATCCATGAGTAGAATTCAATTTACTTGTCTCAGAACTCATTCGCCAAGAGCACACTAGCGACTGTATCTGGATAATGACATGAGCGACGACGACCTTAATTATGTGAATTGCATCACCCGGCTTACACTTGACGCAATTGTTGCCTTGGGATTGAAAACTTATGCTACATCATGCGCAGCTTAAATTCGTACCAAATAAAGCTTTGAAGTTGTGATTAGTAATAATGCACCTCTTATTTTACTTCCAGTTGGTACACGTTTTATTCCAAAGGTTGTACGAAGCATCCTTTTGCTAGCTCCTTAGACCACATCTCGGGTTATTTTTGCCATGTCTTGTATTGGTTAGCATAGTGGATAGATACCTGAAGAACTAGATATTAACAACTGGTCTTTTGTCGTAGAATTGTGGTGGCATCCGTATTGCTTTACCACACATTTAAGACGCCAGAGACATATATATAGTGGTAAGACTCTGATTATGTGGGTCTGACGATAGGATCTAACGACAGCGAGTAAGATGTTCCTCTCATGAGATTGCTAAATGTTTGTACTTAACTAAAAATAACAATAACACTTATTCTATGCTATCACCTGGAATGTATTAAGGAAAGCATGCAATTTTAAAAACGATTTACAAAGTTGTTATCCGGGAAATATCGATCTACTCGCCGGGATGTTGTTCGGTGTGCAATATGCTCACATCAACACAAATCGGTTTATGTACTAGCCGATGTATTGAATACATCACAAAGAGAGCTAAGCTAATTTGCTCACAGAACTGTATTTACCTCTCGAAACCAAGGTTATAACATATATATATATATATATATGATATATATATATATATATATATATATATATATATATATATATATATATATATATATATATATATATATATATATATATATATATATATATATATATATATATATATATATATATATATATATATATATATATATATATATATATATATATATATATATATATATATATATATATATATATATATATATATATATCATATATACATATATATTTACGTATGTATATATATATATATATAATATAATTATCCATCCCCATTTATTATCCACAACCTTTAAATGAAAGCAAAAAGAAATAACAAATGTTAAACTCGAGAGCAAACTAGCTTAATGATCTGTGGACCATTTTTTACCTGCGTCGTGATCATCACTGCAGCTCTCGGCGGGTGCCTACTGTGCATCGGCTACAAGGGACGGGGAGCCATTGGCCGCTGTGTGTCATGCATGTCCTATGGTGCAGACAATGATTGTGGTAGCCTTTCGATTCGCATCACGTAGTCGCTCCATTTTGCCACTAGGTGTATGTATTTTCTGCTTGCGAGGGCAGCATGTTTAATGCGTATGCATTAATCTCTTATTGCGTGCAGTCTAATGAATAAATAAGCATAATAGGTTACTATTGACTACAAGAGCATTACCAAATTCAATAACCAGAAATCGTCATAAGTTATATAACAGAGTAGTAGCAGGATCAGGAATTTCAGATGAATCACTAAGTTAAGGACTTCGAAATAATGGTCGATGAACTAACAGACAAACACAGAGCGGTCGAGGGTGGGGGGTCCTTACATAAGTGGTGCTAATTTAGAACAATTGCGTACCGAACGCAATCAGTGTTAAAGAGCAATGATATACGATAACACAAACCTTGTATGGCACAGAGCTGGTTCGGACGCATAGCGCCGGAACAGGATGTCAAGACTCATCTTGCCACGAACATAGCGCGTAGCTTGGATGGCCGTGACAACGCCAAAACGGCTGATAAATACCACATTGCCAAAAACAAATATAGAGCTGCAATGATAGTGTTTGCAGCAAGGTCCTATACCAGATTGCTTCGATAGGGCATTGTTTTCCGCTGTTGATCCGCCTCACGAACTCAAATATGAATGCCTGTATTCGCCCATTCCCGACTCTCCTCCCCCAGTGTTCGACCCACAGCGGTAAATGTTTTCACTCTCCCTGTGAAATAGCATGTATGATACAATACCAGGTGAAAGGGTACTGGCGTTAGTTTGTACCCCCAAATTCCTCGGTACAATATTTTTAAAAGCCCCAGAGCGTTCAGCGTGTGGGATGATGTAGGTGCCAATGGGATTCCGTTTGGCTTGTAACAGATCGCCCAAGAGATGCGGGTTGTATTAGTTGCTAGCGTCCAGGGCATCCAATAACATTCTAGAGAACATACCACTTCTGAGCAGAGACCTCGTGTTAAGAGGCAGAATAAAGTCACATCGGACTTTAAAACCTCAATTTACTCTTCCGTTGCAGCCCAGATGCAGAAAGACATCAGTACAGCTGCATGTTGTTCTGAATAACTCATACCGAACCAGCTCCTGTGAATTCATTGCTATCAAACGAACGCTGACCTTTTCTCAATCTGAAGGCTGCACGATTAATAGTCTGCCTAATCAAGTGCTCCTTAGGCGCACTTATTGGCGGCACAATCTCCTTTGGCAAACGAAACATTGCAGGCTAATAAAAGATTGGAAGCAGCCAAAATAAGGCAAATTATATCTATTATCTCTGCATGGGAAGTTCAAGATGTTCCGATTGTAGACTCGTAAATGGTTCCTGTGAATATCGGTCGCATCTGGCGTTGATAGGGTTCATCAATCATACATTGTGCTGTTATATATAAATGTATGGTCGCGAGGGCTTCGTTGCATTGCAACTTGCAAACCATCGTCTAAAGGGAACGTCCAGTGCTAATCACATATCGACATTCCGTCCCCTCAATGATAACACATGTAGGATTTAACGCATCAGTACAGTATCTCTAGTATGACTTCAGATATAATCAAATCTTTTCAGCAGATGAAACGCCGCGTACAAGCTTCCTACTCGACCCGCCGTTGCAGGCCGTTCATATTCTATTATTCGAACGCATATCAATTTCGCAGTTTTTACAGAAATTTTGGTATAGCCAGAGCGAACGCCCCACTCCCCCTAAACCACAAGCACACACAAACCCCTGTGCTTTCTGGTCATTTCATGAAACACCGGTCTCAGCTGCATGTAAATATGTCATGGCGTAAAGGCAAGTAAACTCAGTGTCTATTTCATGCGTCATCTATGCATGCCGAACAAACTGAGTAAATTTAAAGAAATGAGCATTTGGATGTAATGATTGATGTCCTGTAATTTGGGACGTTATGATGTAAGTTTTGATTCTGAGATACACTACGCGGACCGTACAAGCAGCCAGGGGGATGCCCAACGTGATATTGAGTTGATCAAGTACAACAACGTGATTGTGTTTGAAATTGGAATGGAATGTGTGGACGGTGCTTAGTGATGGGCATCATATGATGTCTTGCGGACGGTCGGTTGTTTAGAATATACATGAGGTCCTGTTGTGGTAGCCAACTGTCAGACTATGTCATGAGGACTGGCATGTACTGGCGTGCGGCAATGATGTGGTATTCCCTTAAAACGAACTGTCATGTGCCTCTGTTGTGCTTTACCACTAAAACGCACTGTCATGCTGTTGTGCTTTCCAATTGTAACGCACAGTCACGAGGCACTGTTTTGATGCTCAACTATCGCGCACTGTCATCAAACCTGGTTGTGATAATCAAATATCACGCGCTGCCATCAGGCCCTTTGTTGGTATTTAATGGAAACACCCAAATATGAGGACCAGTTGTTCCGCTCAGCTGCCACACGCAGGTGTGTACCCTGACTTTGAGCTATGATCAAAAGTCTCATATATATTTCCTATTGGAGGCTAAATGGTTGGGGGCCGCATGAACCTCAAATAGCACCAAGTGAGCTTGAGCGCTGAACTCATAAGATATGGTAAATGAAATCCTCGCCCAATCCAGACCTCCCAATAAAGCATTACTGCTCCGGTTTCCATAGTTCTGGTAAGAGGCTGCTTTGTACAACCAACTCATCAACTACAGGCCTGAACAAATAGTCTGCTTGGATATGATTTGTCTTGAATAAATAACACAAGCGATCATGCTCGTTTTGAGACCTCTTTCTCCCTAAGATGACTAACAAGAGAGGTAGCCATGCTGATATGTTTTATTCGCTATGGTGCATGTCGATTCACAGCCTTCAGGGTTCTAGGTCTCAACTCTACCCAGAACAAGTAGCGGACTTTCAGATGAGAGATAGCAGCACAAGGTCAACTGTCGTTTTTTTGGGGGGGGGGGGGGCTCGAAGGGGGGCTCGAGTGGGTCGAAGAAGCCTGTTTTCATGAAAAAAACCTGTTATTCGGGCGCCAAACTTCTTTGAGAGCGTACTTTTGGACATACATTTGTGGCTTACATGGGGCGAGCCATGGCCCCAGCCTCGTACAAAGGTCGTTTTGGAACCGCAGCTAGCTAGCCTCTATACCACGGAAACCCCCACAGCCAACGCAGCAGGCCGCAACGGATCAAAGTCCCCGGCTCCTCTGTGACCATATTTGACAAGCATTTAGACTAATGATGTGGTATACACGATGGCATATGGATTACAGAAATCTACCCGTCACGCTAGAAACACTTGTGCATGGCCTAGATTGGGGTCACATGAGCTATGAGGAAAGGCTTGCAAATTTGAATATTGCAAGCAGCACCGGCGGCGAGCAAGAAGTACAAGGTAAACCCACCGGCCTCTTGTATACACTGTGGACGCGCAACCATCTCGAGTTTGCAAATTTGCGCATCTTGTGATTCTAAGCGGGAACGCGCGTGCTCCGCTGGACAGAAAAGCGATGTTGATAAATCTTTCCACAGGCGATGAAGCAGCTTCAAGCTTGCACTATTCCATGTAGAAAGGGTCCCGAATTGGGGTAGGCTTGGGGGCCGCCGGTTCTGGGTTTGGTAGGAAATTCGATGCGGCTTCCGTGTGGCTTTTTGTGATTTTCCAGACCTTCCATGCAAGAAATGCAGCACCTCCTAAATATCCCGCCATTTGCAATCTTGTCGAAAACGTCGCTAGCTCCGCAATTGTTCCTACACTGGCTCCAACCACTTCTATATCGTCTTCCAGAACCGACAAATTATCGTCTATTGCCTCCTCTAAGGATTCTGCAATATCATCTACCTTTTTTTCTATATCGGTCACTTTTCTCTATATTTTGCATTGTATAGTAAAAATCGTATTGAGAGGGTGACGGGAATGGTAGTTTCTTTCGAAAACCATCGTAGTAGACTTTGGTGGGAGGGTCAGTACCCCATTGGGTTTGCTACTAGTAACCTTGGTTGGGAGGCCATTTGGATTGCTACTCTCAGAATACTCCATAGAGCTAGCTGGTCCCTCTGTTGCCCATATTTTCGATAGCCTAGTGGACCCGATGCCATACTTCTTTTTCGCGGCAGCAAAGGAGATTATTCCCTTGTCTGCACGTAGGTTTTGCACTGCTTCTTCGGAGAGGTGTTCTGCGGATGGCATAGTATTTGTACCCGAGACTGAAGCTTCAAAGGGTATTCCCACACACGCTCGCTCACCCACCCAATCTTCCCGAAACAGCCCACCCACCACCACCCAGTCTTCCCGACCCAGCCCACCCAGTATAGTGCTATACTAGGCTTCCTTACTAGAGCATGGCCCAGCGATTGCTATTGTACTCCATCAACTAGTCCACGGACCCGCCCCCAACGCGGCTGCACCCACGCGCACTATTACATCCTAGACACGTGATAAGAAGGTTACCAACACAGTGAATGTTGCAGTTGGCACACCGCCCTTCTTGCGCCTCGCACATGGCCAGCACATGGTCCACATCCACGTCCGTCTGGCACCCCCGTTTTGTATCTAGCTTTTTATATTGTGTTAGCTTTGCTGCAACCACACCCCTGTCTGGTGGAGGCGGTGGCGGTCGTGGCGACCGTGGTTCCGTATTTGGTGGCATACACACCCTTGCCAGCTGCTCCATGTACTCGACCCTGGATACGGCCAAATACGCCAAGTTTGCCCAGCCGAGCTAGTCGTCAACGAGCCACACCTTTCGCGGTGATTGGATGGTAAGGCCCTGTGAGCTATGAATTGTGTTGGCGTATCCATATCGCCATTTTGACGGAATGCTAGGTTCGGGGCAGGCCGGCGTTCCTGCCACAGAGAGCGGCACATGCACCACGTCGTTGACAACAAGGTTGGAACTTCCACCGTCGGGTATGGCAACAAGCCTGTTCTAATGACGAATTCTCTTTGGGTGATATATCAGCGGCACTGGTATGTTGGAGAATAGAACTCTGTGCCGTTCCAAGAGGATGTCTGTGATCTGGTCGCGTATCTTTATCCGCGAGGCTAGGACCATATCCCCTGGATGCCACTGCTGGACAAAGTCGTCCCATTTCCACAGGTTCGTTGCTTTCCGTGTCAGCCTACACTGCGTGGTTTTGGATTTGAGCCGCATGGATTGCTTTAGTTTTTGTAGTGCCGGATCCTTGGCCCTATAGTCTGTCTCCACCGCATCGTAGTAGTCGGCATGGTCTCTCAGCCATTGGTGTGGGGGCTCGCCAGAGATGGGAGGAGGCTGTCCTGGGTCCCCACAGCATACGACCTGCGCGCCTTTCTCTCGTAGCCACCCAAGGAAGATTTCAAGCTGGGCTCTAGGCACAGTGCAGATCTCATCCCAGATCAAGACTAGGGGAATCCACTTCTTTCCCATCACTGCTGGTGACCAGTCCTTATCGCCACACCACCGGAAGAAGCTATAATAGGTTTGTGCATCTGCCCCCAGCTCTCTCATGCTCTTGGCTAGGCGATGGCTAGGCGTGAGCACCAGTGGCTGGACGTCTTTCAACAGCCACTACCACCCGCCAGGTAGGACAGCTCCTTTGTGGACAATAGAAAGCATATTTGGCTGCCTGTTTGGGCATATCGCCTTTGTCTCGCCACTGACCAGGTAGAGCCCCGGTGGCGTTGCTGGCATAGCTGGGAATCCGCGGCTGATATTTGCCAGGCTTTCTTTATAGATGTAGATGGAGTCGGTGGCCACTCGCACCACTTCGTCCGGTTGGAAGCGTTGTAGCATGGATATAAGGTTGATGTACACATAGCCTAGCATGCTGGCTCGGAGATGAGTATATTGAGCCTGGTTGTCGTCGTAGTATGTCAGCACCCAGCCAATTGCACAGCGATCGGGACCAACAAGAGTTCCGTTGGCGGACATATCACGTACTAGGAAGTATTTCTCAGCCTCGCAAGTGACCAGGTGTCGGGTAAGGTTTTTGCACTCTACGCTTTGTCCCTGTGTGAGATTCCCGATCAGGTTACGGCCCAAATTTCTGTCGGAAGGCATCCACATCGGGGAGATATCCAGAAGGTGTAGGTCGCCATTGGTTTTTGGAACGTGCATGTATGCTGGACGCTTCCCAGTCTTTGCTTCTAATCCTTTGCGTACGCTTTTGCTCTCTCTGCATGAGTCATTTGTGTCTCTCTCTCCCAGGCGCGGGGGCAGAATCGCCTAAGGCCTTCAACTACGCCTTCTGCTCTTCCAAGGCTGTCTTAGAAAAGGCATACGGTGGACGCTTCCCAGTCTTTGCTTCCAATCCTTTGCGTACGGCTTTTGCTCTCTCTGCATAAGTCATTTGTGTCTCTCTCTCTCGGGCGCGGGGGCAGAATCGCCTAGGGCCTTCAACTGCGCCTTCTGCTCTTCCAAGGCTGTCTTAGAAAAGGCATACGGTGGACGCTTCCCAGTCTTTGCTTCCAATTCTTTGCGTACGGCTTTTGCTCTCTCTGCATGAGTCAAATATGGTCACAGAGGAGCCGGGGACTTTGACCCGTTGCGGCCTGCTGCGTTGGCTGTTGGGGTTCCCGTGGTATAGAGGCTAGCTAGCTGCGGTTCCAAAACGACCTTTGTACGAGGCTGGAGCCAAGGCTCGCCCCATGTAGGCCACATATGTATGACCAAAAGTACGCTCTCCAAGAAGTTTGGCGCCCGAATAACAGGTTTTTGTCATGAAAACAGGCTTCCTCGACCCACACGAGCCCTCCTTCGCCCCCCCCCCCCCACGAAAAACGACAGTTGACCTTGTGTTGCTGAAATAGAAAGTCAGGAGCGAATTAGGTTATTATATTGTAGTATATGTTTAACATGTACCTAGTGGTAAAAGTAACTTATGCAGCATGAAAAGACACATACCGAACTCTCAATATGAATAATGAGGTCTTTAGTTACGTAGACACCAAACCAGGATGAAGGTGTCTAAGTAAACGCCTGCCCTGAACTCACTATGTTAGCGAGGGTTTGGTTTCAAAAGGGATGTGTGCACGTGATTTGTGCAGAACTGCTCAGTCAAATTAAAGCACGTCCTTCGAGCGTCGATTCACTGATCCTGCCCAGTTGCGCATATCTGAAGGAGTCATTCCTAAAACAAAACTTAGGAGATGGGATTTGATTAGCTGTCAGATATGCTCGAACATCCTCGCACGACGAATTCACTCGGTAATGGCAAGACGGCTCACACGCCGCAATAGAATCACTTGAGAACGGATGATTTCAGGCTCAGATTCCTTTCTGAGTGGTAGCATCTGCACTAAAGAGAATGGAAGAAACCATCCTTTTCCCTGTCTAATATTTTCATTGGTATCGTCTCTGAAAGTAAATATTGTAAGCGATCAATGTTTACAACATTGCACTTTGTCATTATCTGCATGTGAGACTGCCTGGAACGTATTTTATCTCGTTTGGAGAACACGTGGCTTGTCGCCCTCATCCCCTCGTGAGTTCACCTGCTGGCTGCAACGAATAGTTTAAAATAGAAGTTACGCGCTGTCTGTTTCCAGAAATATTTCTGAAGAAAAAGATCAGCTCCAACATTATCATCTGAAGCCAGTAAATGATCTTCTCATGTCAACATCTTTACATCTATGTCAGTTTTCATAGCCTTCCAATATTTCTTAGCATCTATAGCATTTCACCTCACAGATGTAAACATTGCCGATAAACCATGTGGTTGATGTGGTGGAAATAAACCCAATGCTTGATATTAAAGGGCCTGCCAAGCACCGCGATGATAACAAAAACAATCCTTATTTCCGTCGAATCCAATCTGCCATCACAATCTGAAAGTAATTTAACAATCCGTTGATTAACTGAATGGATACGTTCGTAGTGGTTGCTTGTGTGTGCAGTTAAAGAAGTGGCGTGGCTGATGAGATAAATCCATCGACTGAGAGTTCGCATGCGGTCGGTGCTGTCGTCGGTAACTGGATTTTTTACCTTTTACCGCGCATTACTTTACAGGTGATTGACTTCCAGAAGCCATTGTAAATTGTTGCATGTTAATGCATTGCTGTTCAATATCATATCTACCCTAAATATGTATCATATGAATACATCGAGTGGTTTTTTTTGTCAAAGCTGGATTCACGCTTTTTATGCAGACGCTGCACCATTACAAATGTTATTTCTCCATTAATTCAGAAAATTCCCGTTCTGTTCAAGAAAACATCTTGTGGATGCTGTGAGTTGCCGCCACATAAATTGGATTTTAACGCTATGTGTCACCAGTCATAAAACACACGCCTGATACGACGAGCTATGCGAGAATCATAACAACAGGTTGTCCGAATGATGAAACATGACTACATGAATGAACTATTACATTTGCCAAACAAGATTTCCACTACCATGAAGCACTACCATCATCATCATCATCATCATCATCATCATCATCATCATCATCATCATCATCATCATCATCATCATCATCACCACCATCTTCATCATCAGCATCAGCATAATCTTCATCATCATCATCAACATCACCATCAGCTCCATCAATGCCAATAATGGCTAAACAGCCACAATCACTGCTGGCAAAGGGGTTATTCAATCTGTTGCATAAGCTGTAACACAGGTCAATAATGCCCCATGAGAAATATGCATTGTACGAGCATGAAATGACTATACTTTATATGAAGGAACGGCAAACAGATTAGGATTGTGAATAATAAGTTATATATTTATGCATTCTAAAATGCAGCAGCTGTGAGGGTTCTTTGTTTAAATGCCTTTATTCCTCCTTAAAATGACGAACAAAACAACGGTATCACGCCGTCTACTTTGTATGCAACACGAAATCAGCTATCGATGTTAAAATAATGTTTTTCGCACCGAACACAATAACGGATAGATTTAAGCTGCGTTTGGTTAAGTTGTCTTCAGTTCGTACAGACAGCTGTGATATACTCAAGCTGCGGTGAGGGTCAATATGTTTATAACAACCGAAAATGACAGGTTCTTTCAACAGACTTCTCTTTTTTGGCACTCGCTAGTTCACCAAAACCGCAGAGGAAAATGTGAATGCAATTTGCTCACGCATCATGAGTTCTGCTCGCATCGCCATGACCTGAAGTTGCGCAAGGCGCCTGCGCATCACGCCACATGTAGCGTCACTCGGTGCATAGTGAATGCGCAAAAACGTTGCACGAAATGCGTGCACAATTATGGCGCCGGCTGGACGCACATGATTCAACACCGCAGTACCGTGACATTCCGCCAATGACGTAATTCGTTTTATTTGTAAGCCTGGCTGAGTGAAATATGAAAAGGTAACTCAAGTTTAGAGACACTCACTAGACTGGCCAATTATATTGGCGTGTTCTCTATAGGCTGGAATGCAGCATGGTCTAGTGAAATACCTATTAGATGATGAAATAATGCTTTTGTAGGCGGAAATTCAAACAGGAAGCAGGAGTTTACTTATCATCGTCCACATCTGTTGCTGCAGTGGAGGTTTGCCTCAGCAGACGTCTTTATCAGTTATCGTTGCGTTTCCAGACATGATAATTTATCTTCCCTATCTATGGAGCAAGACATATCACATCACTGGTCGATTTGACACAAGGAGATAAATCCCTTTTGTTGCATCGAGTGAGATGATAGAAGTTCTCGTCACAGTGCATGATGGAGAGGTATCTAGTCTTCGGTCATTTTAGCAACAATGTCTGACACATGTATACACCCCCTCCTCTCGAGCTGAGAATTGCTGCCTCTATGACATAAGCGCTCATAGAGGAAGAATGCATCCGATACGGTTACATCACCGCGCTTAAGCAGTCACAGATGCAAACAAATATTGACATTTTTCATATTTCCTTCTTACCTTCTTATCTTCGATACATATTAGCTAGGATCAGTGCTACCAAGATGGCATTTTGTCGCTATTCTGGCTTGTGAATTTCGAGAGATATATATATCGAACCGGAAAACCTTGCTAGTCGCTCTCACTTTCTCGTGAGCACACGAGTCGTTAAGTTAGGTGTTTTACGGGCTAAAACCTACGGCAAGAAGATTGAAGGGGCGAAAGATAAGGGAGTCTTGCTTGCTCTAAGTCATCTGAGCGTGCTAGTAGATGATAACCAAGTCTCGGAATGGCTAGCCCGTTATGTTACGATCTCGGTATATTAAGAGCCACACGAAGCAAATATTAAAGGATCTGTCACAGAAGTGTTTTTTTACAACGGAATGCATTGATGCTATCAGCTATATTCGCGTTGCGTCATGCCACTCAGAGTGCTGGCGATGCGCCGCGTCAATATGCTCGAGCCACTTCATCTAAAACTATATTTCCACGACGTTCTACCACGGTGTCTGCTTAGTGCCTAACGGACTTGGCTGAGTAAGGTATAAAACGGTTACTAAGGAAAATATTAACTTACTAGATGCACCATTTCGTTTGACCGTTTCTGTTTTGATTTGGACGTTACTAATGGATTAGCAATAATACGCATGAAGACGTATACCTGCTCGTCATTGCTGGTGAAAAATACCGCACATTACTTCAACGCACGGCTGTGACCGGCCGCACAAAGCCTGATTTTGGATTACCATAAACACCTGTTACTGCATCCACAATGATGAACAATCATTGGATCCTGCGACTTATATGCTTAATTCATAATCAGTCGTTGTTGTGTACTCAGACATGATTATTCGCGTGCCCTATCCATCGATCACGATAACCAAGACAATTCTGATAAATTACAGTGGCACTATGCCTTTAGAGGACCACATATCTCAAGCATATAAGTGGCCAACATTTGCGGGATCATCAATATTGATATTTGTATATAATGGATTGGTTTGTAGGTTGAAAGTGCATTCCTATGAGCACTGTTGAATTAGGACTCAGTTCAGCTTATTGCGCGTGAATGGACAGAGTAAGTTGGTCTGTGGAGTGTCTGCTAATACAGCTTTAAGATATCATAGTCAAGGTCACGCAGTGCCATGCACTGTCGTTCAATCTTTCATATCAAATACAGCTCACTGCGTAACTACCTTCACGTATGATAATATTCTTTCATCACTGAGCGGCTGTGTTTTAAGTGTGGACACAAATGTCCATATAACTTAAGAGCTATTTGCTCTTTGTTGTATTCTAGTAGAAGCTCTATACGCGGTGTAGATAATGAGGCTCCCTCTGTAATATATATTGCAAATATGAACATGTTGTTAATTGAATGCACCGATCCAGTCGTATTGATGTTTTGTCTGTTTCACCAGCGCCGTCTGAAAGCGTAATTTAGTCGAAGCTTTGAACTCGTCATGAAATATCCTGGCGTTTGTACTGCGGGTACCTGTTTCTATCACGATGACGTCATGTCAATATCCCGGATGTGATTTCTGCTTGCTTGACCAGAGGAAGCTTAATAACGCTCTGCTATCATACCTGGGTTACTGAAGCGTAAACAATGTAATATAATGTTATTGTGTACGCGATCTCACCGCTCATGGGGCGCAATGTGAGTCGTCGTATTTCATTAGAATAGCACAACCAGATAACAGGCAGTCGTTTCAGTTTCTGCATGTGCAATAACATCATCCAAAACGGGCTACAATTTCTTCCTCCCCTATTATGAGGAAATTAAATGTCAGCCAATCCTATTACAGACAGCACTCTACCACAGCAACGCCAGGGGTGCATTGACTAATGAAAGGTGTACCCACTAGCACGAACATCAGATATTCTTCAACATCTACTGACGCCGGCTGTCAATTTATTGAACTACAAGGCATAGATGGCCTAACATTAATGCAGAATTCGATAAGGAAGCTAATACGTCATAACAACAATTATTCCAATCTTACACGCCTTTATGTTCCCACTCTTCTAAAAACCACTCATGGTTATCTTGACCATTGCTTGATTTGGTTTACATCGTTGCTATTATTTGTGACTCAAGTTACTAGAGGCAACATTCACTTGATTTAATGATAAAATTATGTTGTCTGATTCTTTAAAGGTTAGGTTTATATTCAGTCTGGGTATTTAGTACTAATAATTCGCAGGCGCCAAAACAGCCGTCAGGCAATCGCCAGGATCACTGTTTGTATCTGTTACGGCAGTCAAAATGTTACTGCGCTACTTGCTCCAAACACGATGTTATGATAGCGCTATTGAGCTTGCAAGTCAAGTGGGTGATCAAATAAAAGATAGCCGAGGCCTTATTTTAGAAGCTGTTAACGAGTTATCTGACTGTAATCTAATTGGTGTTTACAATTGCATCTACGCTGGTTGCAGCCTCAATATTGTCTCATGGCTGCTCGGTCATTTGGTGCACTGGGAATAACAAGCAGCGGCAGTTAATAAGTCTGTTTGATAATGCATGTCCCTACCGTGACTGAATTACATAGGGGCAAACATGTAACACAAACGCTACAAACGGTGTAACGCAAAACAAGATACTGACTGTGGCGAAAGCAACTTGTATGTGTAGATAAACCGCTACACATCCTGCATACATCTTCTTCCAGCATAACAATGCCGTGGTCAATATAGATATAGATCACTTGCACTGCTCACTACGTGGTCGTGTCACGCAGGAACTGCTTTGTTGCTTGCGTATGACATCAAACATCAATTCAGCGAAGTCGGTATCTTTGGCCGACGCCATCTACCCACTTCGCCTTAGGCAATACCAGATCGGAGATGAAGTAGTGCATGGTATGACTACTGTTCATTTCTTTCTTTCTGCTGATGACATGTTCCATATCACCACCCGTAAAAGCGTTGAAACTTCATGCTCACCCATGACAGGATATACATGTTTACAATTCTTTTTGGACAACGCTCCAATGTTGACGACAGTTGCACCAACCAGCAATCGCATCAATGGCAAGGTAAGGCAGGTATAGGGTTTAACGGAACACCAACCGCATCACTGGCACTATAAAAGAAGAATCCCGCGCGGCCGTGAACATGCGGCCATCATATTCTCCCTCGGGCCACATTAACACTGACATCAAATGACCTATGAAGATAATGAAACCAGTTACTTTGTATTCTTGTATCTAGCTCTCACAACTACATTATCCAAGGCGGCTCAACCGCTTCATCAGCAATGTAGGAATTGTGATGTGTAAGATTCTACATCGTTATTTCATAGGCTCCTTTCTAATTTTTTAAAGTAACTATTTACTTAACAATATATGCATGCTTACTTACTCGGATGTTGTGCTGATTGTTGTCATGAAATAATTTAATTATTTGTAGAGGTTCAAAACTTAAATAAGGTAACTGATGGACCTTCATTTGTTATAAATGTTCGGTAATCAGGGAAAATGCGTGTATTAAACGTGCCACTATCTTTATAAATGACATGACTGAGAAGAATTGACAATCTCAACTATCTTTTCTATTTTTTTATATCTCGAGTCATTTCTTAATTGGGATATTTGCATACCTTGAAACTGTTGAGAAACACAGCTTGATGGTCATCTGGTCCGCCAATGATGATTCTGCTAAGCATGATCTGGCAACACATTTCGCAGACTTAATCTGTTGAAATCTCCTCACACATTCTGCCGATGAGCCGGGTATTGTTAGGATGAGGTCTATCACAGTTAGTATTGCTGCATAGTTTGGTCCACGCTGGTTCTTCCTTTTCCATGTGAGCATGCTGACATCGGCAGAAGGACTGGCGCAAAGGGAACAATTATCATTCCACTGTCACACTTAAAGGGGCTGTAGATTCTCCGATGATAACAATGTGATAAAGAACACAAATTTGTTCTTATTACCAACTCGTCGATGATTATCACATTGGCGACGTTATTGAGTTGCTAATATATAAATAGTTTAATAGGAGCTGTCAATTGTTAATATATTTATTTGCATTTGAAAAGCCATCGATATTTGATAACCGACCACAATCTCATTACTGGCTGATGTAAATAAACATATATGGTACCACTACTGACGGATATCACCGCCTCTCATTTGTGAGTTATAGTGATAGATACCCCCCCAAAAGTCGAAATGACCATATTGATACAGTACTCTCCGTTTTACCTTACCATAGACTAAAGCCGTACAACAGACTGCAGCTGAGTAACCGTCTCTGTAAGCGTTTGATAAGTTGTGATATTGTACTCTGCTGGTGATGGGCTTATTTAGCAACAACTGAGTTGACTGATTAGTTAAGCTCACCCATCATCATAATCATCATCATCATCATCATCATCATCATCATCATCATCATCATGATTCTTGGTGATAAAATTAGCATTTGATGACCATGCATAAAGACTATGATTATTGGTGACTGAACGTGTGTCAAACATATACACATTGAAAATGTAACAAACGAGCACTTTGTGTCGCCGTAAAGGTTTCTGTTATAATCACAAAGTGAATGTATTGTAAATGTACACCCGTGTGCAATACCATTAGATAACATATTGGTGACATTTCATTGCTTTCCCTGTGTGTTGCTTTAGCATGGTGTTTTACCACTTAGCTTGGGGTGCATTATATGAAGATGACCATGTAGACAAGATCACAGGCATGCAAGCCAACGGAATCTTCTGCATCCTGTACGCAGCCATTGAGACATCGAACAAATCTACTGTCCACTGTGAACTTAACCATGTGGCCAGTCTGCATTGCTATCGCTGTGATGACTGAAAGGAGAATGTCGTAATTTGCCCACAGTGGCTGGTAAATCTCTCCGTCAATTCACTGGCTTGCTTTGTGTCGAACGATACGAATCTTCCGAGAGAGCACGGGAACCAAGCAAGCATAAAAGGCACAACGCTGATTGGGTGAACTACTGATTGCGCCAAAATCTTCATTAACGGGGTTAGTTGTAATATTCCGGAGGAAAATAATGGAGAGTTTTTAGATCTAAATACATATAGCCTTGATTGTTTATACTTTATTTATATATCCATATATGTCATAATGGATACATTGTTAACATTTGTTGCGATTGAAACGTGAAATTGCTGCTTAGTAACGGTAAAAGTCAAAATCAGTTGTGTCCTTTGCGGCGTCACATCTGCTCTAAAACAACCGCTCCACTGCAAAACCCAGCTTTTTTTGGTTGTATTATTGAAAAAACATATTAATGTAAAAACTGCAACAATTTCACGCGATTTCTACTATTTCTCAAAAGCAAAGAAACCAAAATGTAGAAATTAGTGCGCCATTTTTTTGCGTATGTATCGCCGGATTAATGATTCAATCGCACTAGCTTAACAAAAAACATTCTATTGTATGGCATATATATCAAGTAATTTTCACACCATTGGTAATGGACATTATATCTCAACAAAATATAACCTAAATGTCTGGCATTCAAATACTTTCATCGCGGCGGTATAAATTCAACAACAACGGCTTAAAATTGTCCTTTCTGGTGAACAGAAAAGCCCAGTGTCGGATGCCCCAGCCCCACCCGCACCCGCCTCCCGATTATTTTCATTCCATCGTATTGTAATTAAATTAAAGATGAAACTGTTACAATCTAACGCAAATGTCACTGGAAACAATGAATCATCGTTAAAAGCCCAAACACCTCGACATTAAGGCATATAAGTTTGAATGCAGTTTGCTAAGACAAGTGGAAAGTTTCTACGGACACTCTGCTGCATGTGGTGGATGTCCTATCCTATCACATTTGTAGCTACAGGGGATTGGTTCTCTTGACACCTCGTCAATCTTGAAATAGTTCATTTGACAATAAGCCCGCCAAAATAGCAAGCTATATCATATTGTATTGTAGTGGCATAAGTGGGGCAGTGACAGGGAGTTGAATAAGACCATTAGGTTTGGCATGGCTTAATGAAGTATGTCTCCAAGGCATGATGTCACTGGTTTTGACTGCTATAGACATGGTATTCATCACGTATCGTCAGGTAGTTGCTGAACAGGGAGCTATCAGCGTCATAACAAGCCCCGCGAGGTAAAAGTAAGTCGAATTTGGTCACCGTTAAAGGACCATTGCCGGCTTGCAGTCATCAGTGTAACGATGGTGGTGATTTTTCGCTTCTTTACTTTTCAGTCTTAGCCTTGTTGACGCTATTTGTGGTGGATAAATGTTGAGGATGCTATGGATAGACGAAACGAACCAACACAGATCATCAACAAAGATGTAATGGTGGCTTTTTTTCTCCTGCAAACAGTTACAAATCCTCTTTGTGGTCCATGAGATCCAAATCCAGTGCATTGGATATATATAGCATCATTGTTGCAAGGCGATGCAGCAAGAGTGGAACCCATTCAAGCAGCTAATAATTGCAATGATGAACATCTATTCAACCATAGCAAACAGTTATTCAGCCATCGACAGTGAGTCGTCTCATGATGAACAACGTCTTACTGACATGGTCATTTCAGCTGGCCCGCAAATATTTGATGCCACATTGGAGGCATACTCGTGACGGCGTTTCCTTAAGCTTTTTGAAAGTCGATTAATTGCCGTTATATGGTCGCAAAACCAACGTAAGGCCCCGGAGAGTTCGAGATTTTTCAAATAATTGCAACCTCATATATCTCCATTATCAGAGAACTGTCCCAGTAATATTGAAGCATGTTTAATAGGCAAGTTTCTAATAAATACCCGACGCCCTGCAATAGTCATTTCGCATAATTCACTCAATATGGTTATATCAAGCTTATGAAAGAAGACACATTAGAGCCGGTGGGACTGACAGAGCCTATTGCACGATTGCTTTATTAGCTTCTCGCCCGAAGCCGTCGCGATGAGTCACAGCTATACATGGCGCACTCCATGATGCAATTTATGTCAAAAGACATAATATGAACTCACGACAAAAAAATGAAGACCATTAGTGACTAGGTACGAGTAATATGTCATGCTGTATTTGCAGCCCCACTGCTGAATGCCTCTGTAAGATCTGGCTTAAAAGCTCTTTGCATGGCAAAATTCACGATATACGATACCTGTACTGTCTTCCAAATGACTGGAGCACTGTAGAATTACAGATAGCGAACCCGGTCCCGATTCACAAGAAATACACTCGTAGTTGTGAAAACACCTTGTTTATTTCTCCCTCTCGTGGACCAAAGGGTAAAAGACTGCAGAGGCAAACAAGAAGTTCCAATAAGAGTGAAATATACATAGTATGTTACATAACTTTAAAGAAAACAACATCCGGCTGACACCGAATACGATGAATGAGGGATAATTAAAGCCCTAATACAAAGAAAACACATTTCTGAACACCAGGTGATGCATACAAGCTTTAAGGTGGGTTTATTATACATGAATACAATACAAAACAACTGAAATAACTTACACCGTAGTTAGCTGCGATCTCCGATCATTCTGGGGAAAAGTTACAGGACGAATTTGACAACGAACTTCGTTCCCACACTAAAAAGGAGCGGCAGCGCCCCTAGCAAACAGCTTTAAACCAAATGAGGCAACCGGCGAACGCAGAGGGCAGCACAATACCATCACAAATGACAAACTTGCTGTCAAAATAAACGCTCATCTCTCATCGATGCAGATTATGTTCAAGAGGGAAAGAAAATGGGCAGTGTTTTTAAATATTTCCTTCAATGAGAATGATAAAAATGCTAGTTCAAATCATGCACATATAGCAAGCTTGTCTGCACTCGGATGAAAGTGTGTGATCCGTTTGTACAATACGATTTACTTGTTTTAGAAGTCATCCCAAAATATCTCTGCCAAGAACTGACTAGCGACTCTATCTAGAATATAACATAAGCGATGACCAAATGCCACAATGAATGTGAATTGCACCACACAGCTTACTCTTGCCGCCATTGATTGCCTTGAGATTGTACACTTATACACACAGCTTAAATACGTAATGAATAGACTATGCAAAATTAGTAATGATGCATCTCTTACTTCACTTATTCACAAGGATGTATGAAGCATCATTTTTATTTTGCTAGCCCCTGAGGTGTTACCTCTAAAACCATATATATATATATATATATATATATATATATATATATATATATATATATATATATATATATATATATATATATATATATATATATATATATATATATATATATATATATATATATATATATATCTATATATATATATATATATATATATATATATAGATATCTATCTCTATATATATATATCTATATATATATCTATCTCTCTATAGAGATATATATATATATATATACTATACATATATATATATATATATATATATATATATATATGTATATATATATATATGGTGCCTCCTTATATATATTGGCGTATATACGAGGCTAGGAAAAGCTGGTCCACTTTGTCTTATATACGATTAACATGTGATGACTTGAGAAATCTACAGCAAAACAGTAATGTAGAGTTATATATCCTTGGTGCCTCCTTCAACAAGCGATTGATTGGCGTGCGTGTTGCTCCTTTACATGAAGATGTTCTTTTTGCTATTTCTTGAGTAGTGTACGACACCTAAGGATTTGCGTGACATATGGTAGAATGCCCCAAGCATTATGAAACCTTAGCCACACACAAATCTAATTATGTTTATTATGTGTTGACTTTAATCATCTAATTGTATTAATCGCTATCGCCGTCTCTGTCTCCCACAATAAAACCGTGTGTGTGCCGTTCCGTCTGCTTGTTCAGTATGACACATCTACCTCTATCAGTGTTTCCTTTATTCCGGAACACAAAGTGCTGTAGCTTTTCGAAACAAATTGCAAACCTAGTGTGTGAAGAAAAAGATCAGCTCCATCCTTGTCATAAGAAGCCAGTAGATGATCTATTTGCGTCAACCTCTTCACATCCATGTCAGTTTTCATAGCCTCTCAATGTGTCTTACCATCTTTAGCATTACACCTCGCGGACATGCAACATTGCCGAGAAATCATGTGGTTGTGGTAGAAATAACTCACTGCTTGCTATTAAAGGGCCTGCAAAGCACCGTGACAATAACAACAAAAGTTCAAATATGTTTCAAACACCTCTCCGATTTTATTTCCGTATAATCGATTCTGCCACCACGAAAAAGGACCAATGGATACGTTAGTAAGTGTTACATAAAACAATCAAAAATTAAGTCAACAATCCGTTGGATACGTTTGTTGCGGTTGCTCGTGCATCTGTCTAAAGGAGTGGCGTTGCTGATGAAATAAATCCCGCATCGACTGAGAGTTCGCATGCAGTCATTTAAACAGTGGATGCCACCGTCGGTAACTTGATTGTTTTACCTTTGACCACGTCTTACACTGCAGGTGATTGACTTCCAGAAGCCATTGTAAATTTTTGCATGCTGATACATTGCTGTACAATATCATACCTACACCAAAATATGCATAATATGAATGCATCGAGTGATTTTTTTGTCAAAGCTGGATCCACACTGTTTATACAGACGCTGCGCCATTCGAAAATGTTTCTTTAAAATTAATTCAGATAAAAACCCGTTTGGTTAAAAAAAGGCACAATGTCGTCGCTATGAATTTCCGCCACATATATTGGGTTTTAAAGCTATGTGTCAACAGTCATAAAGACACGCCCAATATGACTAGCAATGCGGGAATCATAATAGCAGGTTGTCCGAATGATGAAACAAGAGATATCACATCACTGGTCGACATAGAGAGATTCATCTTTTTTGTTGCGTCGAGTGAGATGATAGATGATCTTCATTCCCCGTGAGATGATGCAGTAACTGATTGCAGAATCTGTGTATAAGGAAATATACTCGATCAAGCGTGCCTACATCTTTATATTCCCGGCGCAGTCTCTATATAGTGTATGCCACCTGATACAAATAACACCATCTAAGCACGGTCGGTCTATAGCTATAGCATAATTTTTTTTTGTAATTAATCTGGCAGTCCTACCTGATGAGAATCTGTCTACTGCCAATGGCTTGACACAGCAGTTGATACTTAAATCAATCGTGTCATCTTTCCCAGTGTATTTTACGCAGATAGAAATGCGTTGTGTTTCTGGTAGCGAGCATTTGAGATGATTTGGGGAATAAACTGTTTGCATCACAGAGCAAAATGCCTCCTCCATATGGTACCGTTTACCCTCATAGTACACAGATAGACAAGTTGAGCTTCTACCGACTCGCCCACATGCAATGCGCACATCATTGTTATAAATACACAATATCCTAATAAATATATCCCTAAAGAATACGCTCTATTTTTTTATCATAGCTTTACTGGTCAGCAACTCGCCACTCACTCAGTCACCGTCAGACCTTCTTATCCACATCTCCAAATCATCTGCCCCCTTAGCATCTTCTCGTTTGGTACGCATTGCTATATTAAAGCACCCTTGAATTTCAGGCTCGTCGCATTGCTCCTAGTGAGACGCTTTCTTCCCCTGTACTTCCCTGGATGGTTACCCTACCAGCCACACTTAGCTCATCCCCTTAAAATGTAGCACTGCCCCCTCCCCGTTTATCCCAGACATATCGTCGTTTGTCCTCTACGGAAATCATATCTTTTTTTATAAAGGCGACGCCCACTTAACTAGGCCCTGTATCGCATAACATCCACCCGTCTTCGTATCCTGTTCCCTCAGTCTGTGTTACATGCCGCATTAGGCGCTTTAATATTCCAGGCATATAACTGATATACCACCACAAATTGCCAAACTAGTTTTATTTCAGGTACATATCCAAAATATACCAAAATATATTTTGTATGGACCCTATTTACCCCTAATCCCTTATTTTCGATATTTATAATATGTCAAAAATAGAAAGCATATAATAATTAGGTAAACAAATATTTTAAAATTATTTTTATTGTGCCTTGATTGTACAAAATGATCATATCAATCATTATAAAAACTTAAACAATATCTAGTACCAATAGTTCACTCATCATCTAATCTTTCATCCTCATAGTCTGTATCAACTGCCAACAATGAAGTATTTGCACACACTCGTCGACATTCACAGCACCTCACGGATTAGTCCGAACCTTTTTTTGATAAGCGCATCTGAGTGTGTAGTAACAAGTTTTGCAGTTGCACCGAATCACATTCAACAGCTTTTGAGGATCGCGGGAGGATCGCCGGTTGGGATCAGTGTCATTATGCCTTCTCTGACTTCCCAACCGCGTCGTTCTGGAGGAACCGTTCATTCATAACTGAGCCAAACTTCAATCTGTTGGTACACTCCGAGGCTGTGGTATTTACCCGCGGCTGATGATGGAGGTAGTGTGCATAGCTCAACTGTCCCAGTACTGCATGACGTCTTTGAACAAAATGTGCGAAGCCTCATGTCACCCAGGTTCTCATCGGTAATGCCATTACATAAGATAACAAGAACACGTTCCACTGCCATGATGACTTTCACCTTGTCTGATGTCGGATTCACGGACACCTTAGCTTGTTTATCCAAGAAAATATCATTTTTCAGTTGGCTGATAACCTTGTTTTTTCCATGTTTTTTCCAAGTGCACAGCATGTGCGAAGAGAATATTGTTGCATAAGATATTGTTGACATAGTGTTGCTGCAATGTTCCAGCAACGCAAAATCTTTTTACTTTCTCTTGTGGTATTGGGCTGGAACCACAGGTTATGCTTCACATGTTAAGCATGGTGAATTCGAAGAATCAAGATGTCTGTGTCATCTGCTTTGACAACCGTATCTCTCTGTTTAGGGGAAGCAACAGCCGTCTTCACCACCAAAGTGTTTTCATTGCCTTTAGCATGGTGAACATCGCAACCAGTTCTTTTCAATTTGTTGCCCAACATGTTAATGCACCTTTGTTTGTTCTGCGGATTTCAGAGACATTCATATATCATAGTCTACAGGGTCATGGTCTCATCAAAGTACACTGCTGTACCAAAGCAGCCACGTCTGGAATGAGTACAATCCTTTTGTGCTGGGAACGTCGCTGTATCCATCAAACACAATGATGGCCCGGTCCCATTCGCGAGTTTTAATGCCAGTCCAAAGCCTATCAGACCAGCGTATAACATGACATCCGTTCATGAATGTCGGTATACATCAGGGAGATCCACAGGGAGAAGGCCGAGCATTTTCTGTAAGTACACATGCACACTCTTGGCATAAAGGTTATGTCGTGCGGCAGCAAGGTATTACAACATGTCAGAAAGACACTGGGATTGAAGCTCCCAATTGCCAAGTCTTTCTGCCTTGATGTATCTGCGGAGAAGGTCAAACATAACTTACCTAAAAGATATTGGAACTTCAGTGGAATTACTCCCCAATTGTGATTAAGCACACACAGGTTTGATGTCGATGTATCTTATTGATAGCGACACTGTGGTACCGTCTCCTACATTGTCAGACTAAGCGTTGTACGTATTCAATTGTACATGCTATTTAAGGCATTTATAGGTTACAACAAGAGAAAGATCATTTCATTTCGGGGGTGGGGGGGGGTTGTTGCGTAACATAGATGGGTTGCAAGTATGTAAAGCAGGTATAAAACTCTAGACCCCCACCTCGCAAGAAATCAGATGTACTCCCCCTTTGGACTACTGACTATTTGATATTTATATTTAATGTGCACATGAAAGTTCTATGTCAATGCATGAGGCATCTGGGGTAACAAATATTAATTCTTAAATACTTTTAGACAATGCATTTTATTTTCCATTGGTTGGTACATGGCAATTATGGAATTCAAAAGGGGAGGGGGTTTTCTGTCTCCTCAGAAAATATGTTCCATTAAGAATATTTTCTTCACATCCATGTCAGTTTTTTATAGCCTCTCAATGTGTCTTACCATCTTTAGCATTACACCTCGCGGACATGCAACATTGCCGAGAAATCATGTGGTTGTGGTAGAAATAAACTGCTTGCTATTAAAGGGCCTGCAAAGCACCGTGACAATAACAACAAAAGTTCAAATATGTTTCAAACACCTCTCCGATTTTATTTCCGTATAATCGATTCTGCCACCACGAAAAAGGACCAATGGATACGTTAGTAAGTGTTACATAAAACAATCAAAAATTAAGTCAACAATCCGTTGGATACGTTTGTTGCGGTTGCTCGTGCATCTGTCTAAAGGAGTGGCGTTGCTGATGAAATAAATCCCGCATCGACTGAGAGTTCGCATGCAGTCATTTAAACAGTGGATGCCACCGTCGGTAACTTGATTGTTTTACCTTTGACCACGTCTTACACTGCAGGTGATTGACTTCCAGAAGCCATTGTAAATTCTGCATGCTGATACATTGCTGTACAATATCATACCTACCTACAAAATATGTATAATATGAATGCATCGAGTGATTTTTTTGTCAAAGCTGGATCCACACTGTTTATACAGACGCTGCGCCATTCGAAAATGTTTCTTTAGCAATAATTCAGATAAAAACCCGTTTGGTTAAAAAAGGCACAATGTCGTCGCTATGAATTTCCGCCACATATATTGGGTTTTAAAGCTATGTGTCAACAGTCATAAAGACACGCCCAATATGACTAGCAATGCGGGAATCATAATAGCAGGTTGTCCGAATGATGAAACAAGAGATATCACATCACTGGTCGATTTGACATAGAGAGATTCATCTTTTTTGTTGCGTCGAGTGAGATGATAGATGATCTTCATTCCCCGTGAGATGATGCAGTAACTGATTGCAGAATCTGTGTATAAGGAAATATACTCGATCAAGCGTGCCTACATCTTTATATTCCCGGCGCAGTCTCTATATAGTGTATGCCACCTGATACAAATAACACCATCTAAGCACGGTCGGTCTATAGCTATAGCATAATTGTTTTTTTGTAATTAATCTGGCAGTCCTACCTGATGAGAATCTGTCTACTGCCAATGGCTTGACACAGCAGTTGATACTTAAATCAATCGTGTCATCTTTCCCAGTGTATTTTACGCAGATAGAAATGCGTTGTGTTTCTGGTAGCGAGCATTTGAGATGATTTGGGGAATAAACTGTTTGTATCACAGAGCAAAATGCCTCCTCCATATGGTACCGTTTACCCTCATAGTACACAGATAGACAAGTTGAGCTTCTACCGACTCGCCCACATGCAATGCGCACATCATTGTTATAAATACACAATATCCTAATAAATATATCCCTAAAGAATACGCTCTATTTTTTTATCATAGCTTTACTGGTCAGCAACTCGCCACTCACTCAGTCACCGTCAGACCTTCTTATCCACATCTCAAAATCATCTGCCCCCTTAGCATCTTCTCGTTTGGTACGCATTGCTATATTAAAGCACCCTTGAATTTCAGGCTCGTCGCATTGCTCCTAGTGAGACGCTTTCTTCCCCTGTACTTCCCTGGATGGTTACCCTGCCAGCCACACTTAGCTCATCCCTTAAAAATGTAGCACTGCCCCCTCCCCGTTTATCCCAGACATATCGTCGTTTTTGTCCTCTACGGAAATCATATCTTTTTTTATAAAGGCGACGCCCACTTAACTAGGCCCTGTATCGCATAACATCCACCCGTCTTCGTATCCTGTTCCCTCAGTCTGTGTTACATGCCGCATTAGGCGCTTTAATATTCCAGGCATATAACTGATATACCACCACAAATTGCCAAACTAGTTTTATTTCAGGTACATATCCAAAATATACCAAAATATATTTTGTATGGACCCTATTTACCCCTAATCCCTTATTTTCGATATTTATAATATGTCAAAAATAGAAAGCATATAATAATTAGGTAAACAAATATTTTAAAATTATTTTTATTGTGCCTTGATTGTACAAAATGATCATATCAATCATTATAAAAACTAAACAATATCTAGTACCAATAGTTCACTCATCATCTAATCTTTCATCCTCATAGTCTGTATCAACTGCCAACAATGAAGTATTTGCACACACTCGTCGACATTCACAGCACCTCACGGATTAGTCCGAACCTTTTTTTGATAAGCGCATCTGAGTGTGTAGTAACAAGTTTTGCAGTTGCACCGAATCACATTCAACAGCTTTTGAGGATCGCGGGAGGATCGCCGGTTGGGATCAGTGTCATTATGCCTTCTCTGACTTCCCAACCGCGTCGTTCTGGAGGAACCGTTCATTCATAACTGAGCCAAACTTCAATCTGTTGGTACACTCCGAGGCTGTGGTATTTACCCGCGGCTGATGATGGAGGTAGTGTGCATAGCTCAACTGTCCCAGTACTGCATGACGTCTTTGAACAAAATGTGCGAAGCCTCATGTCACCCAGGTTCTCATCGGTAATGCCATTACATAAGATAACAAGAACACGTTCCACTGCCATGATGACTTTCACCTTGTCTGATGTCGGATTCACGGACACCTTAGCTTGTTTATCCAAGAAAATATCATTTTTCAGTTGGCTGATACCTTGTTTTTTTCCATGTGTTTTTCCAAGTGCACAGCATGTGCGAAGAGAATATTGTTGCATAAGATATTGTTGACATAGTGTTGCTGCAATGTTCCAGCAACGCAAATCTTTTTACTTTCTCTTGTGGTATTGGGCTGGAACCACAGGTTATGCTTCACATGTTAAGCATGGTGAATTCGAAGAATCAAGATGTCTGTGTCATCTGCTTTGACAACCGTATCTCTCTGTTTAGGGGAAGCAACAGCCGTCTTCACCACCAAAGTGTTTTCATTGCCTTTAGCATGGTGAACATCGCAACCAGTTCTTTTCAATTTGTTGCCCAACATGTTAATGCACCTTTGTTTGTTCTGCGGATTTCAGAGACATTCATATATCATAGTCTACAGGTTCATGGTCTCATCAAAGTACACTGCTGTACCAAAGCAGCCACGTCTGGAATGAGTACAATCCTTTTGTGCTGGGAACGTCGCTGTATCCATCAAACACAATGATGGCCCGGTCCCATTCGCGAGTTTTAATGCCAGTCCAAAGCCTATCAGACCAGCGTATAACATGACATCTGTTCATGAATGAATGTGGTGGTATACATCAGGGAGATCCACAGGGAGAAGGCTGAGCATTTTCTGTAAGTACACATGCACACTCGTGGCATAAAGGTTATGTCGTGCGGTAGCAAGGCATGACAACATGTCATGAAGACACTGGGGATGAAGCTCCCAATTGCCAAGTCTTTCTGCCTTGATGTATCTGCGGAGAAGGTCAAACATAACTTACCTAAAAGATATTGGAACTTCAGTGGAATTACTCCCCAATTGTGATTAAGCACACACAGGTTTGATGTCGATGTATCTTATTGATAGCGACACTGTGGTACCGTCTCCTACATTGTCAGACTAAGCGTTGTACGTATTCAATTGTACATGCTATTTAAGGCATTTATAGGTTACAACAAGAGAAAGATCATTTCATTTTCGGGGTGGGGGGGGGGGGGGGGGTTGTTGCGTAACATAGATGGGTTGCAAGTATGTAAAGCAGGTATAAAACTCTAGACCCCCACCTCGCAAGAAATCAGATGTACTCCCCCTTTGGACTACTGACTATTTGATATTTATATTTAATGTGCACATGAAAGTTCTATGTCAATGCATGAGGCATCTGGGGTAAAAAATATTAATTCTTAAATACTTTTAGACAATGCACTTTTATTTTCCATTGGTTGGTACATGGCAATTATGGAATTCAAAAGGGGAGGGGGTTTTCTGTCTCCTCAGAAAATATGTTCCATTAAGAATATTTTGGATATTCCTAAATTCCTATTAACTGAAATAATTTTTGTAATTTGTGGTGGGTCACCTTAAGTATAAGCACAGGGTGCCTGGAGTTCACTTTTCACTTGTAAGGTCTTTTTTTGCGCAAAAACAAACAACACGTTTTCATTTTTCCTTCAATCTCTAATCTACTGGCTGTGTGTTTGAAATAACGGCGACGAATGAAGCCATTGCTATTTCAAATCTTAATAGAAGTCCGAGGGATGAGTTCCACAAATCTGTCCAATGATAGAGAATTGGCCATGTCATCATGAATGTCTAGACAGTGACGTGACTTTATATGGCCAGGCCGGCCATCAGCATGATTTACAGCTGGGACAAAGCTGCATCATAGGTTGGGTTACAAGTGCTAGTTAACATCCTCATCAGACTGTTACGAAGGATCTAGACCAAATATCACGAATAGATTTAGTTCACAGCGCGGTAAATACATAGATATATACATAGATATATACATAGATACATACATAGATACATACATAGATACATAGATACATAGATACATAGATACATACATACATACATACATACATACATACATACATACATACATACATACATACATACATACATACATACATACATACATACATACATACATACATACATACATACATACATACATACATACATACACATACATACATACATACATACATACATACATACATACATACATACACATACATACATACATACATACATACATACATACATACATACATACATATACATACATACATACATACATACATACATACATACAGACAGACATACATACATACATACATACATACATACATACATACATACATACATACATACATACATACATACATACATACATACATACATACATACATACATACATACATACATACATACATACATACATACATACACACGTATAAACTTATGGCTCTTTATTGCTGGTGCAAAATACCGCACATTACTACAATGCACGGCTGTGACGGGCAGCACAAAGCATGATTTTGATCACCATCAACACCCGTTACTGCCGCCAATATTATGAACAGTCGTTGGATCCCGTGACTTATATGCTTACTTCATAATCTGTCGTTGTTGTGTGCTCAGACATGATTATTCGCGTGCCCTATCCATCGATCAAGATAACCAAGACAATTCTGATCAATTTGACCGACAGAAATATTCACCTTTTTATACTTCGAGTGAGATGATGAATGATCTTAATTTCTCATTAGATTATACAGTGACACCATGCCTGAAGAGAATCCAATTACGGGACCATCAATATTGATATTCGTAATTGATTGGTGTGTAGGTTGTGTACATTCCTATGAGTGCAGTTGAGTTGCGACTCAGATCAATGCAATGATTTTAATCATATCGTGCGTGAATGGAGTAAATTGATCTGTCATACAATTGACGCAAATCTCAACAAAATCAAAGTCATCCACACGCAGTGCTATTGAGTGTCTGCTAATACAGCTTTGGGAGGGATGGGGCACACTATTCTGCTCACTCCACAGATAATTATATGATTACATAATATAATTGTCGCTTAAGAACGCCAATAAACTCTCGGCGTCCTACTAAACTCACGATTGGAATGTGTTGTCCGTTATTGTTTGCTGTGTGGTTTTATGTCGTGTTCACACGGGTGGAGGTGAGCATTGATTCTGTTCAGCGCTATCATCTTGATTTGATCGCTAATCATTTTACGCAAATTTAATGTCACAGTCAGCTTCATGCACTGCCATGCAGTGTCGTTCAATGAATCTCTCATATCAAATAGAGCACACTGCGTAACAAGTACCACATATGATGATCGACTTTCACTAGTGAGCTGCTGTTTGTTAAGTGTGGACACATATGCCCATATAAGATTTCAAAAAAACTATTTGTTCTTTGTTGTATTCGAGTGAAAGCTCTATTTGCGCTGACAATAGTGAGGCTCCCTTTGTAATATATATTGGTCATATGAATATGTTGTTAAGTGAATGCACCGATCCAGTCGTATTGATGTCTTTTCGGTTCCACCAGCGCCGTCTGAAAGCGTATTCAAGTAAAAGCTTTAAACGCGTCGTGAAATATCCTGGCATTTGTACTGCGGGTGCCTGTGTCTATCACGATGACGTCGTGCCAATGTTCAGCGGTGTCCATGAAAAAATACAGAACGTCGAGGTGCGCGCAGAAGGTTCTTCTACAGCACGGCAGTAACGCGAGGGCATCTCCATTTCACGCCGTGTGGTCGCTTTGAACTCCATGCGAGGGCGCGCCTTTAAGATGCACAAAGTACTCGCAGTTGCTGTACGTTTTGATATGCCTGCAATGGGAAGGCCGTAAGGTCGCCTTAGCAGAGCATTTAGGTCTCGTACAACGCCACAGGAACTCTGTGGCCGCGCACCATCACGCATATGATCGCAGTACAGACGCAATGTAGATGTGGTCGTTCACCTCAAGCCATAATGCCAGGTCGCCCTCCTGGGCAGGAATGAGGCCTGTTAAGGTCTTGGCTTCTTCTGTGGCTGGGTGAAAGGAATGTATGACGTAGATAAATTGGATGGATTGCTTCCGACCCCCTCCCTGCTTGATCAAGTTACTCTTCCTCTACTTGATGAGGTGATGGCGGTGGACTGGGATCCTCAGTTGTCTCCTTACATCTGCCTCTAGTGCCCCTCTCCCCGGCTATGATGATTTATACGCGAACGTGAGACGAGCGAAATCGCAACTGATGATATTGTTTGTACACACGTCGCGCATGCGCTTATGAGTAGGCACGGATCATCGTTGTCATAATTGTCACAATCAAGTCGATAAACAAACGTGCTAGCGCAACATATCAAATAACCACCACAACCATCACATCATCGCCAACATCATCACTGACATCATCACTGACATCATCACCTCGAGGGACTGAAATAAATCTGACATCGTGCTTGGTCAGCTCACGTAAACAACATAACAAACACGTAATGGTTGTGTTTATCGATCACGTTACTTATCGAGCGACCTACGCTCTCTCAATATGACAAACCAAGAATCGAGATATTTTGCAGCCGGCTGTCAATTAATTGAACTACAAGGCATCGATGGCTTTAAATTAATGCAGAACTCGATAAGAAAGCTACTACGTCATCACTACAGTAAGTCAAGTCTTACACGCCTCTCATGTTCCCATTCTTCAAACCACCACTCTTGGTTATCTTTACCATTGCTTGATTTGGTTTACATCGCAGATGTTATTTTGATGTCTATATTTGCATTCAGCCGGAAGGAAGCCTGGGCATTTAATTACCTAGCATTTGTTTCGGCATAGAATTTGGAACCGAGGATAAAATGCCGCACATTTTAATCACCGATGATAAGATGTGTAGATAGTACTGCGCGCGCGTTTTTCATTAAGCTCGAATCATCAATGTCATCATCAAATTGATAAACAAACCGTGGGGCAGGGTGACATAATAAGCGTGGGCCTCAAATCACCGCCGCTAACCCCGTGATAATCATCACCGTCAGTGTGAATCAGATCATCACCAATGAGAATGAGAGTATTAGTTTCCCTATGCAGCTGTGCAAGTGGTAAAGTATATTGAACCCTTTGTCTTACTCAGATGTACACAGCCAACAGTAAATAGTTCCTACGCGGTCAGGTATATATGTTGCAAAAAGCGATTATGTATGCGAAAAAACTCAGCTACTAATGTTTATTTGGTTGGGAAGGAGGGGGGAGGAAGGAGGGAGGAGGAGTGGTGGTTAAAGATACTTGAGGTACCATTCATGTTACTGCGCTACTGGCTCCAAACACGATATTATGGTAGCGCTATTCAGCCTGTAAGTCAAGTGGCTGATAAAATAATAGTTAGCCAATGCCTTATTTTAGCAGCTGTTAGCCAGTTATCTGACTGTATTCTACTTGGTGTTTACAATTGCTTCTATGCTGTGTACTGTCTCCATGTTGTCTCAAAGCTGCTCGGTCATTTGGTGCACTGAGAATAATAAGCAACATCAGTTAATCAGTCTGATTTATAATGCATGGAGTCCCTACCGTGACTGAAATTCTTATAGGGCAAACATGTAACACAAACGCTACAAACGGTGTAACGCGATACAAGATACTGACTGTGGCGAAAGCAACCAGTATGTGTAGATAAAGTGAAGAGTTGACAGAGTTAACATGTCAGCTACCCATCATGCACACATCATCTTCAAGCATAGCCGTGCCGCGGTTAATGTAGATATAGATCACCTGCATTGCTCTCTATATGGTTTTACCACGAAGGAGACAATTTGTAGATTGCGTATGACATCAAACATCAATACGGTCCATCGATTGTGGTATCTTAGTCCTACGCCATGTACCCGCTTCGCCTTAGGCAATACCAGATCGGAGGTGCAGTAGTGTATGGAATGAACGCTCCTATACTGTTCAATGTTTTCATTCAAATCGCTCTGGTATATGTGACATTGAACATCATATTTCATATCAGCATTTGTACAGCAACGCAATTGAATTAAATGTTTTAAAATACAAATAGATTGAGGGAAAAGAGCCTGAAATGATGTAGTCACCAATGGTGAGTTTTTGTTGGCCTGTAACAAATATGGTCTAGCAAACAGGCGGAAACGCAGGGGCAATCCTTAGATGAAATGTCGACGACGCTTTTTTCAGTGTGCAATTCGGCGGGGCCGCTTGTATAACGCCGGAGCTATCAGCTTTGAAAAGTCCGGCTTGTTTTGATATTCGGCTGTATAACATGAAATATTTGATATTTCATTAAATTTGTATTAAAAGTATAAGAGTTTGAGGTTATCCTCTGACCTGCTTTATGAAAGAACCATAGCTTGGTGGATTAAACTTAAGCTGCATTTGAAGGCATTTGGATAAAATCATCTTTGCGCTCAACAATTAACTTGGTGCAATTGTGGACAATTCGGGAGATAGTTGACATCGTTAAACCAAACATGTCGCCCACTGTCATGAAGAATCCCCCTCGGGCCAGGAACTGAAGTGTTATTAACACTTGTTTCATGGGTGAAATTGAAAAGTTTCTCTGGGTCTTTAGGGTCAGTCGTGCTCCGGCATCATAAAAACCTGTAGATAACCCCACGTCGGAGCCGAAAGCTTGCCTTCAATTGATCGTCCATACATCCATAGGATTGGTCTTGTCTCTAAAGACTCTTACCCTACGCAGGGCCCTTCTATATACATCCAGTCTTTGCAGGCGAAGAGCCATGATAACACTGTGTGATTAAAAAAATACATGATATCAAAGTATGATGAATATGTGAAAAATTATTTGATATCTATTTCATCCGTAATAAATATCAAAATACAGCTTTAGCCTCGATAATTTCATTTAATAGCAAGATCATCACAACCACCACCCCTTTCCCCAACGACTCATAGTATTCTGACAAACTCAGCTTGCCATACAACAATGCACGACAACCGCAGTGTTCGGCTGCTATATTTCAACGATATGCGCTTGTTGGTTATAATTGACAATCACCATAAAAAAAATAAGTAAAAAGCTAAAATGACCAAGTAAAAGTGAAATGTTACTCACACATCTTTTTCTGCGTCTTTTTTGTAGCCGCTAAAATTTGCAGCTTAAAAAAAGGTGAACATCGTTTTCGGAAATTTAAGCTTCGGAGATTCGATAATTTAATAACAGAAAACGGTTCAGCACAATTTTTTTTTATTTTTTTTATCACTTAAGTTTACGGCTAAAAACCGCTAGTCTTCTTGCTTGAGGCTTAGAAGTTTAGTCGACTAAGTCATTTTCGAGCTGCGATTAATTCATTAGTATCGTTGTTTCATCAAACGATTCTCGCATTCACAGTATAACAAATATCTGCACTAAATAAACAAATACGGCAAGTGGCTAGCATTATCCTGAACGTGTTCCGGGATGTTTTACGTGGTAGGCAATGTTATCCTCTACTGCCTTGATGAGTGAGCTGTATGGTGAGCTGCATGGTTCATGCGCAATAAATCGCTAGCTCCTCTAATGCAATGTACTTGACTTGTACCTAGACCACTGCGATGGCGTCTGATGGAAGAATATCGACCCGCAACAAGGCCAGTTGCCGTTAGCATTTACAAAGATATGCTAAGCTCTTCCTGTTTCTAAAAATAGTACATCGATATATTTCTTATGGTCTTCAAGCCATGGATATGTTATGCTGAGCTATGTTTCCGCTTATGGTAACCAACACGTTCAATTGTCACCGCTAAGGTAGGCAGACACATTCATGGGTTTTATCCATATGGCAAATCTGTGGAGAGATTCAAGTAAAATGGGAATCGTACGTATGTCTGCATTGTAACCCGTTACAGCCTGACTGTTCTTGTCTCTGATTTATGCGGGATTTTGCCATGGCATCGTGTGTAGCATATAACAAATTGTACTGATCTGGTATATTGTTCTGCATTGATATATTGTACGACATTGGTATATTGTCAAGAGCTCAGAAAGCTGACACGTTATGCTTAATTCAGATATACGGACAATGGGGTTACATATAAAGAGGAAAGTTAGATTGCATGTCATAACCTTTGGCATAATAATTGATTCTGCATTACGAGTATCTGAATGCAAGCTTTGACTGCCTCAAACTGATGGCATCTTTTCCTGTAATTGCTGCTCAAAATATTCGTTGCTCTTGTGTGCAAAATGACACAAGTGAATAACCTTCTAAAAATCAATTTACTTGCAAGTATAATGTGTACACAGCCATATAAATAAGGGACCTATAGTCGACTCATTTTGTTCTGTACAGTGACCATGCTCAATAAAACGAACTAAAACGTGTTCCCTGGTCCATATTCCGAGACGCTAAGCACAATAACTAAAATACATTTCCGCTTCACGATTTTTCAGCATTTTTGGTAGATCTTTTAGCGAGAACAAGCATCGGAAAAGCATTCAAGTTGAACATCTTCCTTATGCAGACGGCGTTGTATAAAGTGCTAGATCAGAAACATGAGATCCATGAGATTATCTCAAAATATCATGCAGGAGAGGAGGCGTAATTGTCACATAAGTTTATATTTCATGAACAGGACTTTTCGACAAACTGAGACACCAGGGTAAGCAATATTGCATGGTTTCGTTCACATTGCACCGCTTCAACCCTGATGTGGTACTGATCAGCTGGCGAGCTGCCTTTTCACATATTCATCGAATGAGGCATTATTGATGTAAAATACTAAACACTACATTGATCCAGAATCGCCGACTTATCCAAAATATACGGGCCTAGCACAATCAATATTCCAACAATCCTTTACCGTTCATTTGCTTTTAGTTTTAGTGTAAAGCACTATCTTATCATTTGTATTCCTACGGCTATGGACCATGAATGACATGAAGTTATAAAAGGACAACATTATTCACAAGGTACAGCAGTTAAGGCCACTTATGGCAGTACATCGCTAACACTCGGGGCAAAACCATGATGCTATCGGTACTGTGCGCACATCAAATCAATGCCGATTCTTTGCGGAGTCTAGCATAAAGGCTATGGGCAAATTGAGTAGATGAACGGATAGTGTGGTCAGGTTGATAGCGATAAGTGTGGTAAAGAGGTGGCTAGCAAAGGAAATGGAGAGGTAGACAATCCAGAAGGGTGTTGAGAGGTGGAAATTGTGTAATAATAGAGAGATTGAATCCGTAGGGTCAGAATTGGAAAAAGAAGGTGTGATAAAAGGTCGGTCGAATACACAAATCCATCATTAACACGTGGAAGGACATACAGCTGTAGCCTGTGACTGTAGTATCCGGCACGTTTTCCAGGCTGTATGTACGGGACTAACAAGGCATCCGGATGGCTAAGTAATCGACCATCGTCGCAATTCAAACCATCATCACGTGTCTATGCTGCGAGCTTGGCGTCAGATAGAAGAACTGCTAGGATGGAGATGAATGATGGGCAGTGTTAGAAAGGTTAAATGGCGGACGGCGGATGAGGGTGTGGAGAAGTGTCCAGTGTAGGAGGAAAGGCTGTTAATGCAAAAGGAGTGAGATTGATAGTGCGAGATGGGGCTAAGAGGTTGACAGCGTAGGGCTGGGTGAAGGGGTTGGTATTAGATGCGTGATGTTCGGTTAGCGGATGAACGAGTGGAAGAGGGAATAACAAGAAGAAGGGATGAGTAGGTCGAGCAGTAGTACGTGCTAGGAAGTTTTGTTGTCGGTTTTGGCTAGAGGTAATATCTTGCACGTATTGCTGCAGTATGCTTACGACGCACCTAGTTTCACGAATTTTAAAAAGTTGTTAACTGCAAAACATGTTTATACATGTACAAGTTATTACGCTAAGCGCTTGGCACGTTTTTCTACCTGACCCCGATAGGTGAGTTACATCACATAAGAGTTAATTGACTACAATTAAGATATTCAGTAAATAGTGAACAGTATAATTTATTTGATAATCGCATAGTGCTCGGTCGCATGTGGAATGTTGCTTTCTGTAGCTAAGCGCATTGCCATATTTTACGTGGATGGCAATGAATGCAGCGTCGCTAACTGATGTCATTACCTACCGCTATGTGATTGAACACCATCAGACTTTGCATGAGGGTAACACACGTGTATTTGTATATGCCCTACATTGTTTGCTAAATATACATTGTAACGACTAACTCACATAGGCACATTTGTCTTCACCATTCGCCTTTATGTGGGATTGCATTATAGCCATAATGATACAGATTATCTGATCACAAAACACGGTGCAGTCGTGTCTCAGCGTTAACAGCCTGTTTTAAAAACAGCCTGTTAGACGAAATAAACAGCAATGGTAGCCTATCGAATGGCTCAGAATTACAGCTGATCAGATCCATTATCCGTGAAAGTAGAATGCTCACTTGACGAAAAGCATAGTGACTACGCTTCACATTCTAATAATGTATATTTCAATCTCAGCGTTCTGCAAATGGTGGACTATTGATGCTCTGCACATATCGAGTATTGGCGACTGGTGATCACATTCTTGTTCAAGTTTAGTGAACTGCTATAGGGTGAGTGGTACGGCATCCTTAAAAACTATATAGGGCAATATACTGCATATGTGCGGTAAGCTCACTCAGCAAGGGTAATTTGTGAATCGTTATGAAGGTCAATAATGTATGATATGCACAGAGCGCACGTAACCACCGACACCTCTTTCCGGCACAACAGATAGGGATTCATATTCCGGAGGGACGAGTTGAACAAAAGATACCACATGGCAAATGGATGAGGATCCTCGTTATGTTATGTGTCTTGGAAGAAATCTGACTCATTCAGTCCAGAATTCGGTAATGTAATAAAATGCAGCTGCCAATATATTTGTGTGATGGGATGCTTACGATATGGGATATTTCATTCATCAGGATAAGAAAATGCCGAAAAACTGACTTGATAGCGGGTGTGTGTGTCAATCTATAGAGCGCTAACTATAGAGCACAACGACCTATGCAAAACTCTTTGCAATTCACCTGATCCGCGTATATCATTATCCCGCCGACATTAAAGCAACATCGGTTCCTTAACCGAGCCATAAATAAGCTTTTTGACGTTTAAAGCCTCCAAGACGCATGCATCAGAAATAGAGAATCATCGACAGGAACGTAGTTATTTAATACCGGGACACATGCTTCGTTAATTGGTATGGCAGTAAAACATGTTCTGGTGTATCTTACTTGATCACATTACGTATTTGATAATCGTCACTTGGTATTCTTGAAGCCTATAATCATCAAGATATGGGATGGTATGGGCCAAGTGAGCGGGACATTACCAAGGCGCTGTAACCATTGCTATGTAGTTTCATTCGGGCAACAATATAAGAAGGCAATGGTCATGAACGCGATGAATCTATACAAATTGCCAGAATGTCGAAAGTACACCGGAGTGTTTGCAGAGCATGATGAGCCAGCGTGGGGCATTCAGATTTTGCATATTACATTACCGTCGCCAGCGTAGAACATGGCCACAGGTAGCATAGTACTAAACCAGCGTCAATGTAGCACATGGCCAGAGGTAGCATAGTACTCAACTAGCGTCAGTTTAGTTCCTGACAAGAGGTAGTATAGTACATAGCGGAAATTAGTGAAGTACATGGCCGGAGGTAGCTTTAGTACATAATCGTCGTTAGCGTTAGACATGGCCACAGGTAGTATATTGCAGCGTCAGTGTAGTACTTGACCAGGTAGTATAGTACATAGCCAGCGTCTGTTTAGTCCATGGTCGGAGGTAGTACAGTACTTAGCCAGCGTCATCGTAATACTTGGTCAGAGGTAGTATGGAAATAACCAGTGTGTGTGTAGGCCATGGTCAGAGGTAGTATAGTACTACCAGCGTCAGAGTAGTACTTGGGCAGAGGTAGCATAGTACAAAACCGTCGTAAGTGTAATACATTGTTTGAGTTAGTATAGTATATAACTGTCGGTAGTGTAGTACATGGCCATCGGTAGTATATTACTCAACCAGTGTCAGTATGGTACTCGGTTAGAGGTAATGTAGTACATAGTCAAAGTACATTTATCAGTATCAGTTCCATTCCACACGCGCCCACATTAGCTTATGGTTGTCACATATCACTAAAACAGAGAACAAGGCTAATATTAGAGCTGAGCAGTAAGATGTATTAGGCATCTAGCCATCTCGATGTTAGTTGCCAATCAAGCAATAAGTTACGTGATAAATCTGCCGGGTTGGGGTGCTCGCCTTTGGCCTGTGTTTTGGCGCAGATAGACCTATCTTGTTCTACGGTGGCATGTCCGCCGGTCATGGTAGCTTGATCGTGATAGTGACAGGATTGAAATCATAGTGTCAGTTCTGCGTTTAGGCTGTTCATTCATTGTAAGAAGAAGAGACAGATATGGAGATATCTGTATTATTTCTGGAGATGGCTTAACGAGGCGAAAGCATATGCATGGAATTGGGACCATCTTAGCAAACATATACCATGATGTATAACATCACACAATTCAATAATCAGGGGAATGCAGCTTTTATATCCCTTGCAGAAAACACCACCTCTACAAAAGCAGAAAGTGAACCACCTACTGATTCCCAGCTCCTCCATCGTAGGGAATATCTGAAAAGTGAGTTAGATTGGCACGTATGTTATGGGCCATGACAAAGACAATTAGTTGACGGGCGAAATGTTTGATGACATGCAAAAGGATTATCGCACGAGACGTATGGAAACCACGTGTTATTCACAGATTACAAAGTTAAGTAGTTCGAACGTATAGATATATAGGCGTAAACAGCATGTTTTATCGTCGCTGCTGATGGAGAGCGCATCAACATTACTATAATTGCAGCTCGCGAGACATTAAAATAAAGACGTGCACTTTGATAAAGCAATTTGTTACCTATGACAAATATACTATTTTTGTTGCACGCAGGCAAGAACTCGTGATAGAACCATTGCGGGGAAGAGGTATTTACGTAAGCGCATCATCATTGCAGCCCGCACGGTCATGACGATGCAGATCGATCATTCACTGAACTAACCGAAATTGACACCGTCGTAATCACATTCCCATCAAAAATATTACCATGTATCATCCCTTGATCTCGTGTTAATATGCATACACCAATGTTAACGCAGTGGGCACTTTTCAATCACGTTCGTTATTATGATCGATGTGGAAATATAAATATGACTATTTGTCAATTGAGATGGATAGCCTCTAAACACTGGATACATCGTATATTATATGCAGAACAGCTATATCCTTTGGATGATACTATCATCATGCATTCATGCGTATATTGCTGCATTGGAAGGCTTTCGATGTCATATCGTTGCTATATGATTTGCCCAGAGCTCCGTCCGTGGTTGTGTAGGTTAATTAGCGCCTATTTCATATGCAGTTGTCTCCTTTGTCGAATGCCCGCCCGTTCTCTACGCTGATTACGGTTAAGGACCATGACTATTCGATCTATTGGGTGCGCGGGGGGTAGTATAAATACAAGAAAGTATTTTCCGTCCTCGAATATGATTAAAGACGATGTCAATCTCTGTGTTTTGGGACATAATATAACTTTAGAACGTCGATTACATTGGTTCGCCCTATCTGGACAGCTGTAACAATTCATTATTTTATTATTTGCACATGTTGCTCTTCCACAGCCTTGGGATTTTATAACTAAGCATATGGGGTCCGCGTAATTTGCGGGACGTTGTTTAAGGAATAACGGAAACGCTCAACCAACATGCCTACAAATAAGGCAAATCTCAATAGATGCTTGCCGATTAATCTCTAAGCTCATTAGACATTGATTCAAATTGCGGGGTGAAACGTTACGGAATACGTTATGGTGGCTTTACACCAATAGAATCAAGCTTAAGGATATCAATCAAGCAGCATATTGTGTAAAAAATCAAATACTGCTGGCACATTCCTATATGAGAGCATTTAGTCAGAATTCCAGAATCCATGAATATATATCGCAAACTATCTCATCTCCAGCGGATCTATTCATGTTTAACATGAAACATTAGTAAATACACTCACATCCTCATGACGGATTGCAAGGAATACCTAATTAAAAGGGGAGCTTTTTCAACCACTGATTAGATTTGTCATACAACGCTGAACGTATCAAGCTGCCACATTCATATGCTAGTGTAATAACCCGTTTATTGAGCGATGGTGTCAGGCTCACGGAAACCAGCATTCAAATAAGTTAATCTTTGAGCAAACATAGTCTAGCAGAGGGGATCGGCCGGTTGCCGACATCATCAATCTTTTACTTACATGCAAGTATTGTGGCAAGGCTTGACGATGTACAAAATCCTGTAACGCATTTGTAACCTGAAGCACTGAGTGATATGCTATTAATACGACTTCATACACATACCTAATGTCACTTTGAGGTGTAGACCTCGCAATAACAGTGATTCAATATTCTCATATGTATATAATACGAGTTGTAACTTATGAGAAATGGCAGACTTGTAAATGTTGGTGAATCACTGACCAGATTAGATAAACAAAGTCATCAAGGATACCAAGTATCAAGTCATGTCGTTTCCATGATCACGCTGCCTACTTAGTGTTGTGCTATCATGACCTACAGTCATTCGTGAATATTGCTGCCTGGCACTCAGGAATGAGAAGAAAAGCCATTGCATAAATTGGTCCCTGTGTTAAGGAGGTTGATCGTCTCCTTGGGACGATATTCAACGATGTGCATTGATTATATAGCATTTAATTTATTCGGTGCCTTCAATGGGCTCACAAGAATCTTCATGTTGCTTGTACTTACTTGTAAAAATCAGGCAATAATCATAAGATAGATTAGCTAGCCATACTAAATTATTCAACCATAGAGTCAAATTGTAAGTGTATAGTGACAGGTGATTATATCGAGAATACCAGATGTTTAGCAAAGGATACCAAATAGATTACCTTACAACAGACGCCAATAAACACTATTTTCGTCTTTTCATCGCCTCACATAATATGCGCGGTTTTTTTTCTCTTCCGTAGACGACCCGTATATATGAACAATGTCGCATTCCTATAATCTGCAATTGCACGCAGAATATCTGTTCACTGTTCTTCAATTTTGTTGTAGGCAGTGGCAAGATAGTGTTGTATGTTTAACGTTAAATGCTGATAAAAATGGCGCAAGAGACAGGAATGTGCCCGTGAGTTTGCGTTTTCGTCGGTTTAAGAAGGGTATTGTGGTGGGGTCGGATATCTGTTAAAAGGATGCTTCGCTGAGAGCAAATCAGATAAATAGATTTAGGTATATATTGACCTCATAAATAGCAAAATCGTGTTGCGATGGATCCTTTAATATATATTTACCGTGGGTCCCGCAATATTATAAATTTTAACCACATTATGACAATCCGACGTTGTTTTGCATGAAAATGCTTTCAAGAGAAGCTCTTGATTATATCGTTCGTTTACTCCGGTGAATAAATCAGAACACCACAACTTACTGCCCTAATAAACGTGTTCAAGGTGATGGATTAATGTGCGTTGACACCAACTGAGGCTGCGCTTGATGAATGAATTGTAGCTAAGCAACCGTCTTCAGCTCTATAAAAGACCAGTAACGTCGTTTATGCAGCTAATTAAATTCATTCTCAACAACGAAATCAGTTTAAGGGATTGGTTTAGCCTGTAACTATAAAACACATTGACAGTAACATGTTGTAATGATAACCAGAATTTACCAATGTAACGAATGATTAACAGTCGGGCAATCGGTAACATGTATTGCTTGTGAATCTTGTTTCACTCATAATGGGATAGAATACTCTCAAAGTTGCTATCTTATGCTGCAATCTGAAGGAATCTGGGGAACCGACGAACTCATTGGATGATATCTTTGAAGGGATTTTCAAGTGTTCGAAACTGAATCAGTTGATAGTGATTGATTTTATACCTCAAAACGTTTCTCATCATATTTTGATGATGTTTGCTACCTTATAACATCATTCGATTTCTCATTATTATTATTTTCGTAGTGAACACGCTTTGGGAATACTTTTATCATATGTGCTGCGGATATTGTAACCATTATCATTTGGTCAAACTGTCGGCATATTATTACAGGTGATTTGCCTGCTTAACGCTTTGTCATATTGAATATACGCTGCTCCAATGAAGCGATTACTCATTGTTATATCTCAATTGGCATATGCTTAACCATGTATCCTTGTACTCATATTTTCTGTTTCGATTTATTAACTTTCGAAACCACAGTCCAAAATAACCCCAATTACTGCATATTCAAAATGTATCTTTTGATCATTATCAAGGAAATGTTTTTGTAAATCATCCAAGAATCCATATGATGTCGAATACGAAATTTCCTATATTTATTGATGTGAGGTTAATAATTGTATGATCGAAGTTTCCATTCCGTTTCAAAGACCCTCACGTCACCCCGCAAAACTTATTATAATATCTTTAACGCCGTTAGAAACGTCTTTCTCTGTCAATGTTAGCAGGCTTATCGTCCGTCACTTGAAGGGAAGGTATGGTTAGAGGTTGTGCTCTCATCCTCGTCAGGGCCATTGACGATTGTACCGCTATTTATATCCAACATAAAGCGCGTGGGCATAAATGACAGCTTATAGCGTTCATTGGCTGCTGCGTTTCATGGATGCTCCACAAACAAGTTGATAGAATATGACATGATGACTCGGTTGCTATTTAATTATGCGCGGTTAAGTGCGTTAACATGTTATGCCTCGATCGATAAATCTACCTGCTTTTATTGAACATTTTACTGATATCTATGAATTACACTACATGCATCCAATATTTGCTGCTTGGCTTGCTACTCTCCGTACTTTTTGGTAGCGCTTGCGATGTTGGTGTCTTGTGTCAGTCCTGTGCCTTGTGTAATATACGTTGATCATAATCAAGGAAAATGCACCGGGGGCAGATTGTCTGCCAAACAGAATCGATAACACGCACATTTAATCAAATATATCGCCTCAAGATATTGAGTGTTGTTATTTATCTCTACGGTAATCGCCTACCATCTCCCCTGGATGGACTTGTATTGCTGTATGACCGAACGTTGACGAATGGAAACATTATCCTACAGTAGAAGAGGCCGAAATGTTACCATCATAAATCAGGATTCGAAAATAATGATTCTAAAACTTGGTCTGCCATGCCTATTTCTGCTATTCTCTTCGACCGCACATAACCGCGTGGGATAAAGTATCGATGGGCGTTACAGAGCGATGATATTCACATTGATAAGTTGATGCTATCGACATTTGTCCAGTACTTTCGTCCAGTACTTTCAAGGCATAAAGCAGATGATTAATGCGTACTCGTATCGACATTTGTAATAGTGACAAAACCCTGAAATGCTTTATGACACAAACAAACTTACAACGTACATCATTTGGTTGCCACAAGAGATATTTGCAGGAGGCATCATTATTCATTTTGTGAGAGTAACAACTGCACAGAGGAGTATTTTGCTTCCTCGAGTGCAGATTGATTACGCCATACAAATGATTTTTTGGCGCACATCAAGTGAATAAGTGCTCTTCATTAAACGGATAAATAGTTCGACAATTCCAGGCCTGATCGGGATACAAACACCTCTTTCTGTGTAATTCACAGATTGCGCTAATAACATGCCATTTTTGAAACACGTCAACGAAACATTGCGTTGTTTTTAGATTGCTCTGGTTGTTTGTAGGTTCATAAACTTCAAATGCAATAAGAATATTATCGTCATTGGCAAATTCCCTGATTGCAATCAATAAATCATTCGTTAAACACGCGTTAAATTAAGCATGATGCTTACCCTTGCAATCTTTGAATCACTCGTCACTATGGGGGCTTCATCATGATTATTATTGAACTGCGTTCTACGCGCCTTGTCTCCACATATGTCTACATCATTACTGCATATGCTGCCCTTTTGCAAGGATGATAGGCAGTAGGCATAAACAGCAGAAAGGGAACTCTATTTTCGTTCACATTGATTGTTTTAGATATATCATTAGTTCAAGGGAATGCTGTGAAAAAACATATATGAGAGCAACTTCATAACATGGTCAGCGTAGTCGTTTAAAAGGTTGCTGCCATTTATTGCAATTGAACAAATCATTTCGGTAAGTTCACTGAACGATTATGTGTACCTCGGCTCGAGCACGGTAGTCTATGTCGACCGTGATACGGCACCGTGTCGATCGACTAGAATTCGCCAGACGAATACAATATAGAATTGATCGCAGTCTATGCAAGCCGAAAACCGCTACTGACCGTTCATCTGTTCTTATTCTATGTGCGCAATGGAACGCGTTTTCATCAACTTAACAAAGAGGTTGCTTTAATGCGATTGGAACGTAATGTTATCTGATCTATTTAAAGGCCATGAAATCGTATGATTGATTGCAGATGTATTCGCGTATCAATGAAAACAATAACAAAAGAACCCATTAAAGACACGAATGTGAATAGTCGACAATTTGTGCGTAACGGCGATCTTCTGTCACATTGAAGCGTTGGCGACAGCATGCAGTTTCGCACCTAATAGCGCCACATAAGTAGTCGGCTTACCCTCGTCCCCATATGACTTGAAACTGTAGTTTTTATACCAATGCGACTGTTCCTATTACTGCTGCATAATTAAGCCAGATAGTGTGCAGTGCAAGTGATTGCAATACGCGGCCATACGGCTGATAGAGGGCGCAATGCTATCATTTCAAAGCATCGATTTTTAAGATCATAGAGAAGGAGTGATGCAAATGCTCGTACCACTGCAGCAAATGTAATTCAAATAAATAAAATGCCACAGTTAAGTTTATTCAACAATAACGAGATATCTGGATACGTTTTCTACACATGAAATATGCGCGTGGAAATAAACACAATTTATATGTGAAAGTGTTGGGGAGTTATGCAGCTAATTTGATAAAGCGACATATTTTCATGTTAACGAACCAGTAACCCAAAGTAGTTAAACATTGAATTGATCTTAACCGCATCTGTAAAATATACAGTTAATATGTATAATGTAAGACCTCGGAAGCGATAGAATAATAATAGAATTTTCCTAGGTATTTAAGCCCACACTGAGACAGGGAGGATGTTATGTGAAATTTGAGTACATCTCTTAATGCATTATCCTTGAATTCTCATGAGCTACTTATGATCTGCGAGACCTGATACTGGTCACAATAGAGAGCTCGGCCTAATGGGGTCCTGAAATGCTTCTCAAATATCATTGAAGAAGAAGGAAGCCCGCTCATGGTTGATATTTATAAAAGGCTAAACCTTAACTAATTGAAGGATCCAAATACAGTGCATTATAGGAGTTTCTCATACCATGTTGTCGTCAGTTTAAGACCATATATGAAATATTCCTTAAAGCCTGACTCATAAGTGAAACATCAACCTTTAATGCCTACTGTAACTTCAAAGGTTTTTACTTTGTGTCGCACTAGGCGACATCATTGTTTCGCAGCGTTATATTGAAGAAAATAGCTGTCAACGATATGGCATATTTCCCAACATTATATAACGTTATGTTATTATCTGCCAACATAATGAGTCCTGCCCTGCTGGGAGGCTATTCATAATGAAGCATGGCGATCAAATCAGCGGTAGATACGGGGAAAATGTTAAGTATTGACGGCACAATGTCGAACTCGCCTTTAATGTTTATTCTGCTGTTAACTATTGAATCTTGTTTAAACACCAAAGGGTTGATGGATTGACATCTGATGCACATCTGACACACACACTATACACACACACACATACACATATATATATATATATATATATACACACACACACACACATATATATATATATATATATATATATATATATATATATATATATATATATATATATATATATATATATATATATATATATATATATATATATATATATATATATATATATATATATATATATATATATATATATAAAGTTTGGTTAGTCGTGGTGGTCTTTGAACAGTGTCATTTTATGCATCATGGATTACATCGCAGATGCTCGGTCCACCCTGCAAGAACAGACAAACAATACACTGTCTTAAGCGCGTAGCGTACCTCATAAAATGTTGGTGGAAAGATAAGCACGCTGATTTTGCAATGATCTAAACAGGTAAAATATCTTTTTGATATATGTCACAGAACGACAGGTCGTGGCTGGGTTGAGGTAAAAGAGTTTACATCGTTCCTTTTATTCGCATGCTCAACGAATTCTATGGATTAGGTAAAGTAACATATATTGGTGCCCACAATTTGACTATCCGAATCATCATCAACACTATCGTCATCATCCGCATCATCGTCATGATATGCATCACAATCATAATGATCATTATTATCATCATCATCGTCATACTCATCATATTCATCATTGTCAACAATCATCATAATTTTTGTCGACATATCGCATTTTAAGAATTTGATTAAAGCTGATTGTCATATTCGGATCGGCTTATGCCCCAAAGCACCCAGGCGAGCGTCAGTCGTGACAGTTAGAATAATAAGATATTAAAGAAGATCTTCGTATATAAAGTTAAGAAAAGGCCAATCATCTGTGCATTTGCTTTTCCGAAAGACTCGCCTATCAAAGTATATCTCACATACACTAGTATAATTGAACTTGCACCAGGCTTTAAAAATACCTAGTGCACATGTTCAGATGTACTTAAGGTGACAGCCACGTCAAATGCAAATACTGATCATAACTATCCGGTCTAAAGGTTGGCAATATTCTAATCACTTAATTGCTTGTTGCGTCGTGTGTCCTTGTGCTATGGAAATGACAGCGCCTTTCTTTGTCTGTACAATCGTGTTGCATAGTTACACAAAGATCGAATGGTTTGAAATACAATGTGCATCGAATAAATTGTAAACATTTATTTGAAAGCTATAATTCTCAAATATCGTGTAAATATATTTCAGGAGTAAATTGTTTGACCCAAGTGTAACTACATATTATCTTGTCTAACATCAGCTTTTCTGTGGAGCGGGTTCTCAAGCAGCTAAGCTGTACAATGTAGGAGGGGGAATGGGAAATGACAAGATCAGGCATCGGAACACTGTTATCGCGTTAATTGATGTTCTCCAAAAGAGATTTTAGTCACGCTTTGCCCCAACGAGACACAATACTGCACGTTCGGATTGACACAGTATGGCTCTGTTGCACCACTGTAGGTACACTATACTAGACGTTGTTGATTGAACAAGGTCCAATATTTATAAATACTATAGGGACAATGAATCCACGCTTTCTCGGGAATAATCTGAATTTAACCTTCAATCCAAATACCATCATTCTGCTACTACGGACGTGCACAACATACTCCACTTTCTCCGATTATAGTTTTCCAAGAAAAACATCAATGAATTGTATGAAGCTAAGATGAGGCACTATCACCAACAAAGTAAAGCGGTTAAAACAACCTTTGTGTTGTTGCTATTCATATCGCCCATTGATCTGTCCTGGAACATTCTGCAATGACACATAAACCACAGGAGTGCTTCCAGAATATGATTTTATTTGTTATTGATAGATATATATGTAAGTTGATTCGGAGACGAAGTGTGGTCTCCAGCTTCACTATCGCAGACGACTCCGGCATTTGCAGTCAAACTCATCTGTGTTAGATCACATGAAAAATTCAAAACGGAATAACAGCAACCGTCGATATGTCCGTCGATCGATCGTTTTGTGGCGTCTTTGTTATCAATTTGATACATGATGAATTTAGTTTTCACCTGGAAGTCGCTGTCGTAGAAGGTTTTGCAATCACTTAAGCAATTTTCATGCATACAGAAAATGCTTCGAGGCAC
>CM067345.1:33476349-33503617 GCA_034190875.2 Urechis unicinctus
CTGTGTTGATTTATTCCGTCAATACATAGCACCTTCAACTTTGATCCACTGCAAATAGCATCAACAAGGCTAAGCCTGAAAAAAATTAAGGAAACGAACAACTCACCTCCATCGTTAGACGGATGACTTCAAGCCGACAATGGTCCTTTAATGACGACCACATTCAAATAACTTTGACCCTGCGGTGCCTGTTATGAGGCAAATAGCTCTCGGTTCAGCAACTACCTAACGATACGCGATAAATACCAAGTCTATAGCAGTCACAATCAGTGACATCATGCCTTGAAAAAATGCTTCATTTAGCCATGCGGAGCTTAATGGTTTTATTCACCTCGCTGTTTCTGCTCCACTTATGCTTCTATTTAGAATATGATATAGCTTGTTATTTCGGTTGGCTTATTGCCAAATGAACTATTTTAAGATGGACGAGGTTTCGAGACGACCAATCTGTAGCTGCCAATGTAATAGGGGCATTTTTGTGTTACACTTAATAATAAGGCTTAAGTAAACGATGGTCGCCTCACAGCCACCATAAGAAGCAGAGTGTCCGGAGAAACTTGCCACTCGTCCTACCTGACTGCATTGAGCATTGATGAAATATTGAAAAAATATTGAAGCACGTCGAGGGGTAAGGGCTTTTAATGATGATTCATAATTTCCAGTGACATTGGCGTTTAATTGTAACAGTTTCGTCTTTGATTACCATACGATACAATGAAAATAATCGGGGGGGGGGGGGGGGCTGTCACTGAGCGTTGCTTTGCACCAGAAAGGATATTTTAATCTGATGTTGTTTAATGTTTTCCTCCGCGATCAAAGTATGTGAACGTCAGACACTCTGAAACATTTAGGTTATATGTTGTTGAGATATAATGCCCAGAGGCAATCGTGTGAAAATCAATTGATATAGATGCCATACAATAGAATGCAATAGTTACGGGTTTTGTTCAGCTGGTGCGATTGAATAATTAATCCTGCGATATATGCGCTAATGAATGAAGCATTTGATATCTACATTTGGTAGTCTCTGCTTTTGAGAAATGGCTTCAAGCAGAAATCGCGTGAAATTGTTGCAGTTTTTACATTGATATGTTTTGCCAGTTAATACAACCGAAAAATACCAGGGCTTGGTTTTGCAGCACAGCGGTTGTTTAAGATTAGATGTGATGCCTCAAAGGATTTTGAGATTTACCGCTGCTGAGAAGCAATTTCAAGTGTCAATCGCGTCAAATGTTAACAATTTATCCATTATAACATATATGGATAGATGGATAAGTATTAACATTCAAGGCTGTATGAATTCAGAACTGCAACATCTCCATTATTTTCTTCGGGACCATTACAACGAACCTCGTAAGTGATGTTTTTGATGCAATCAATGTGTCTTTTAATCTGCGTCGTGCATTTTACGCTTTTTTGGTATATGTGCTTTCTCGGAAGCTTCATATCGTTCGACACAAAAAAAACCCATTATACAAGGGAACAGGGAATGGACAAAGATATTAACCAGCCACTGTTGGCAAAATACGACATTCTCTTTTCATTCGTCACAGCGATAGCAATGCAGACTGGCCATATGGTTAAGTTCACAGCTGACAGTAGATTTGTTTGGTGTCTCAATAGCTGTGTACAGTATGCAGAAGATCGCTTTGTATGCCGCGTGCATGCCTTTGTTCTCGTTAACATTGTCGTTTTCAAATAATGCACCCCAAACTAAGTGGTAAAACACCATGCTGAAGCAACACACAGAGAAAGAGATGAAATATCAGCCATATGTTATCTAATGGTATTGCTCACGTGTGTGCATTTACAATACATTCACTTTGTGATTTGAACAGAAAACCTTACGGCGACACAACATACACCTTTGTTACATTTTCAATGTTTATATGTTTGAAACACGTTCAGTCACCAATAATCATACTCTTTAGCCATGGTCATATTATGCTAATTTTATCATCAAGAAGAGCATGAAATGTAATTTCCGGCTGAAGTCAATCATTAATAGTTCTTGCTGTACCATTTAGCATATTGCTGTAGTTCGCAGGCCACGCGTTGGCGCTTTTATTTTCATGCCTAGCTGCGGACGATGCCCAGTTACCAGTGTCAAGTATCTTATACCCTACTGAAACCCCCTTTATACAATCGCTGCTAATGAATATGGGCAAATGTTTTTCAAAGCGATCCTATAATAGCAATGTAGAAGCAGATAAACTTTCCAATTACAAAACCGCTGCTGTTAATTCCGGGAACTTGTATGCTGTATCTAACTCCTAATTATCACCCTGATGGCATTGGCTAAATAGACTGTTCGAAACATTTGATGCAACGATTTTGGTTGTTTCCTCAAAATGTGTGATATATCATAGGAACGAAACAATGGAAGAAAACAAGATGGAACTATTCACTTCACAAGTTTCATTCGATACGGAACTCATTATTGATGTGCAACGGATAGTCGCACTAAATACCTTAATTTTACTTTTGCAAACTGAAGATTTCTAAATGATGTGCGGTGTAATTGAATTTGGTTGTATGCTAAAGAAGGATACTGGGTTCCTGTTATGATTGTTCCGGAATAATCGATATAATAATTAATAATCACAGCGTATTGCTGGACCAGATATGCTGTCTTGGAATTCACCATAAAATAAAATCAGGGCGTGAAAGTATTCATGCAAATTACGCATTTGATGAAGCTACCACAAACGCTTGCATATAAAGATAAACCATAGCTAATGGGTCAAAGATGGTTGCACATATCTCCGGTTGGCGTTGGCAGTGTTAAGTCTGACGTTCGGTTGTGCTCTTTATCGCTCCTGTGGTCAACGTAATGTTACAGGCATTGTGTATATGTGTCTGTTAATTAAGCGTGTCACATGGCTTAATAATGAAATAAATTATAGGCCAAACCAAATCGTAATAAAAATTCCATATATCGACGACAAGATATATGATGGCAGCATATAGCTGCGGGTTATTGAAGAGACAGGAACATCATATCGCATTAATGCATACATGAACAGGTGATGGCACATTGATCGGAATGCAATAGCATCCCTGTCTTGGCTTGCTAATCTGATTACATAGTCGTCCTGGAGTGGGAGATCAGATATCATCTATCCGGCTCCTTAACCTATAATAATATAGTCGCTCTGTGTTATCATGCCATGCTGACAACGGACCGAGAATATTAATGAATCGTTTCCGAGCCATGAGCCAAACTGACGAGTCCGAACGGCTTCCATGCATTACAACGACCAATGTGAAAGCACTGCATATTGTTTGAGTGCATTAGGTAAGTGGCATCGGGATGCCGAGTTATGCTGATGCTGGCGGAACGTAATCGTGATATAGTGGATCGCAGGGCATCCAAGAGACGAGTTAAGATGGTCTGGATGTTGGTAATATGGTTAAGGTCATAATAGGATTATGTTATTGTCTTTGGTTAGCCTATTTAACAGACGGTCTTTTAATTCTCACCCATTATTGGATGTGACGCTCACTGGCGATAGGCGTTGGGATTGGGCCAATTAACAAATAGTTCCCTGTCTAACAAGGTCAGAGCGGTTAAGTGAACCATAATACAGATAAGTTAGGCAAACAATCTGATTACTAGGTGTTCGCCTATACAATCTCTCCATTTCCTCATTCAAATCGTTGGAGCAATCAAAGATAATGTATATGATCCGGGGTGCCCACTAGAGTTGCTGACAAGGCGTTGCTATTCTGACAATAACCTGCAAGCCAATAGAAACCACAATGGCACCGCGCGTATGCCGCGGGTAGGGTGACATTCTGCTTAGTGTATTTTTCTGTAAACAACCTTCACATAAGGGCTGAGTAAGAAGTTGCAGGATGACAATCATCAAGTATAAAGCCCCCGGCGTTCGGATCTCGATCTTCAAATAAGCATCATCATGAGTCTACAATATAACCAGCAGAACTGTCCTTGTATTCATCATTGCCTTGCTTATCTAATTTTCCTGTTATTTTTACCACTTCTTGCACTTGTTATATTGCTACTACAATTGATATAGCTAATATAACTATGAATTCGACTGCCACTGCGTATGCTAATAATATCATTACCACAACTACTGGTCGGTGTTGTTTCTGATCGTCGTCGACCATCACGTTTGAATCCACATTAGCTAAACGGCTTTTGTGCAAACAGAATTAGTCTTCTGAAATTCCATAATAATTAAATACAACAGCATAGTGCGAATCGGGGCGGTTGCTTGCGCGGGCTTTTCATGTCATAGCCATGTAAAGCAGACATTTCCTTTTTTGACTTTCAAGTCATGTGAGTCCTTCACTACATTAACATGGAAATGGATATTGGCATAGCTTGAAGTGTTGGTGACTGTGCCACTGTATCTGACAAACACGCAGACGTATAAATATATACATATATATTTATATTGATTATATTATATATATATATATATATATATATATATATATATATATATATATATATATATATATATATATATATATATATATATATATATATATATATATATATATATATATATATATTCATATATATATATATATATATATATATATATGACGTAACGCGTTATAACGCACAACAACAGATACCTTGCGAAATATTTACAACTGGCTAGGCGCACCCATTTGGGGAAATAATCTTTTGATGCCGGTTTTGGCCATCAAGAGAGTCATTGAAGACGATGTCTTGTAAACTGTGATGCAGAGCCGTAGTTAGTATTGCGCATTTTATCAATACATCTCATCATTAAATGCTCTACATACAGCCGTGGAATACCGTGACAGCCAATCAAGCAATTGTGTAATGGGCTCTTTATGCGACATATTGTGCTCATATGTTTTTCGTGATGTCAAAGAAGTAACTTGTTGCCGTGCTATTCAAATGTCTGGTCAATATTTGCAGATAGAAACTTGTAATTATGAATAAAATTCTGGACGACTATTCTTATCTTTATGTTTATTAAAAATTGTAACTCATGACAAAATTTATAGTATGTAGTTGATTTGGTTTGTGGGCGTCAAAAACTCGCTATTCAGACCAAATGATACATAATTGTCAATCATTCATCTGAGTTGGATGAACATATTTCTAGTGTCCATTGATTTGTTTTTTATCTACTAGGTGGAAATCTTATATATAAAATTAAACAAACTGATATAACAGCAATAAATAAAATATCACCCAGAACGTTTGGTTGTTTGCCACGAGATCGGCGCCTAGGCTCAGCACATAAGACAGTTATTATGAGACACAAACTGTTTTAAACGATAACGTATGGGTTGCACACCCATTTAAAACCGGAAATATCCAATATATGAGTGCAGTTCATGATATTATAACTTCGTTTCGTTGACTGGAGTATCACTTTAAGTAAAAGATGGTCACTGCCATCTGGAGCAGCATAATGACAGCAGCTCCCAGCTTTTATTACCTTGAGCTCTGCAGTAGAATACAGCACAGCATGTCCGAACAAACCCTTGAAATGATGATTAATATTGTCCAGTGGTAATCGTGTGAAATGTAAACAGTTTTTTCTATGATGTTTGAGCCACTCTCTCATTTGTTAATGTGTGATTTTGTAATACCAGAATACATATGCTATTGAATGGAACACTAATTTCACATTTGATTTTCTCTCACCTCGAGATATGATATCGAGTGGTAATCTTAGCATATTATTCATTGATATCATTACCCGCACAATAGAACGAAAAAATCATCGAGCTAGGCTCTGTACCAGAATGGGTGTTTGAGAGCAGATGTGACACGGCTACGGACACTAACGAACGGATCGCTAAATGCAACGTATGTGTTTCAATCGTGTCACATTTTGACATTTTATTCATTTTTACACATGTGGACAAATGAGTTAAAGATGAAAGTCAAAAATACAAGTACTTGGATCTGAAAATGCTCCGCTATTTTCCGCAGTACTAGCACAGGAAACCCTGCTAATGATGCCTTTTCCGGCAATGGGTGATTGTGTAAATAAGCCTCTTTCCTTTTACGCTAGCTAGATGCCCCTAACCTGCAGTCCGCATGATGTGATTACTAGGTCTCGACCATTGGGTCAAATTATGGACTTTTTTCTCGCCAGCTGTTTTTACATTTATTATCAGATAAGGCAAGATACATATTGGATGTGCAACTGTAAGTCTCACTCAGTACAAAGTTTAATCTTAGTGTCGGAAACTAGTGTTTTTAACTGATGTGTGGTTCAATTGATATTGATTGTATGCTACAGAAAAGTACTGGTTTCTGGTTGTGATTATGCTAGAATAATTGATCTAATAACTTCTACAGCGTACTTGTAGATAATTATGCTCTGCTCACATAAAATGAGGATGGGATCGAGTATTAATGCAAACAACATGTACGTGTTTATGAAGCTACCACAGACGCATGTATGTCGGGTTGTGCTCTTACATATGCTATATAGCGGACCCGTTCTATAACAAGGCGCTTTGTATTTGCAACTAGAAAATAGAAATAAAATGAGGATGTGGCGGTTCTCAACACAACACAGTGTTTGTAATCATTAGACACGCTCCCTTAGGCAGCCCAATAGCATTAAATCGCACAGTGAGGCGAGATGAGTATTTCGGTAGATGGACCAACACACGATATGCTTTGATAGGAAAAAAAAACAAATGGGTAAAAACAGGCAAGGCCATCGCTGGTAGGAATGTATGCTGACTTGATTTGTATTAACCACGAGTACTGTGGATCATCTGCAGTGTTTGCAGTACAAATCGGAATATTCTATTCAAACGTACAGAAAGAAACCGCCGGGATTATGCAGCTCTTGTTATGGCGAGATCGTTGATCGGTTATGTGGACAGATATTCTGGCATGATATTGGTCTTTTGCAGTTATATCCAGACGGTTAAATTCAAGAACAATAATCGTTGTAACAAGGCAAATCAATTGATGCAATACATGCAAATCTGGCCATGCAATTTCAGTCAGATCATACCCTCAAATATGAAGTATATACTCGAACGATAATGCTCACAATTCAACTTACAAAAGGCTGCTCGTTACTAGTTTCGAACCAAATATAGTACATTCATGCAACCCCACATTTTGGCATATTGTGGCTGTGTGATGCTATTGAATGAACAGTCACTGAAGTTGAACATTAAACAGTGGATGTTGTCCATACTCGCTTGTTAACAGTGTTTCCTCTGACATACTGACAGGACGTCTCGAGATTACGGATCTCATTTTCATTCGTTGCGCGTCAATGGCGAGAGCTGACATAAATGCGTTACACGTTTAGCTGTCTACATACATGTTGATAATTTCTTTGGCTGTTCGTACATCATAGTTTGTAATATGAATAATTCATTGCAGAGTTTGCACAGTATTAACATTTTGTACATATACATTCATGTGCGTTCTGCTTGGGACAAAAGCAATTGAGACTAAATAACAAATGGTTGTGTGATACATTTACTCTCTGTATAATAATTGGAAAGCTAGCTTACGAGAACATTTTGAAGTGCTGTAAAATCTGACCTTGCTCAGCATTTCAAGCAACGTTTTCTTGCATACGCCAGTTATGAGCAATAATATCATATCTTAACTCTTAACGCAAATACCATACTTGCTTTCATACGCCGTGCAGGAAATTATCAATGAAAGCCCCTTACATTGAGATGATATTCACTAGGACCTAGCCTTCACCGGACAGAGAACACTACCATACGCATCGTGGTTACTTAATTAGTGCGGTGTCTTTCATTATTAATATAAGGCTATTTGAAAGATCTAACAAAGCGCCGGCAGGGCTGTGTCGAGTAAGAATTATGCACTTGTAATTTAAGACCGATCATGCTGCTCATAATGCAAGCCACATCAGGCAAATGATCGTTTAATCTGCTAAACTTAATCTCCTAAACTAAATTAATTACCTTGGTTCTTGTCCCATAACCTGTTATGCATCTGCCAGGTTCTGCAATCTGCTAAAGGCAGGAAAATCCTAAAGAGCTTTGAACATGATTTTAATTGGGCCTGTGAACGGAGACAAGATTGCGCATACAGTGTAATGTTCGTTCTGAGTTGATTACATTTTGCCGTTTGTCCCCAGGGTATTTATTACAAACCAAAAGTTGGCGGGTTAGCTATGTGTTAGTTTCGCCCGTGGGTGATATGGGGAAAGAACACGAGGACGCCGCGTCCGAGTGCCTTTCCCCATATCATCCTCGTGGTCATGCGATAACATACTTATCACGATGGCACCTACACGCGATAATCAAGCACGACGCTGTCTCCTAATAATGATAATTAGCGTGAACCTATGTTATGTAAGGTATCTGACTGGGACCTGCAAATATGAGAGGTAGTCCCTTAATTCCTCATTCGGCCTCAGCTGCCTGGCATGATGGATTCAACTTTAGGAGATCTCTGAGAATTATCGTTTTTCGACTCTATGCTTCGATAATTTGCTGTGTGAGACTTGCAGAAATTTCCTAACTCCGGTAATCAGAGCTCCGCCGACTCCGCCGTTGTTTGATGTTAGTAACACTGTAGCGCAGCAGACAACGTCTCGGCAGGTGTTACAATTTCGCGCCTCAGCATGATTCCGGGGAGATGGGATAATACCGTGACTTCCCGATGAGCGCTACACAACCAGATTAGCGGCTGGCAAGCAAATCACTCTTGAGAAAACCTTCGTTTTAAGACTTGTAAAGTGTGCGTGATATTAAGAATCTCTCCGCAGTGTTGCCATGCTAGAGCAGCGGTGCTCTGTGAGGGACCATCTCAAGTGAAGTTGTTTCTCGGTGATATATCGACACGGTTGCAGTTATCGCATGGCAAACTGTGTGTTTAAGATAAGATAAGATAAGATAAGATAAGATAATTTATTAGCCCTATTCGGAATTTGCTTTACAGTCTACAATTGACTCGTGTCTCTCTGTCACTCTCCTCGTGTCCCAGCCCCTGCTAGGCCCGTGTTTTGGCAGGAAAATTCCAGATGGCGCTGGAAGACGGGTGCTGTGATGAAGAAGCATGTGACCCGCAGATATCGAGCAGTTCCTTCCTGGTGTAGGACAGCATATGCTTTATTTGCACACGGTCGTCACATGATCGGCAACTCACGTTCATATTGATGTGGTGGTCAGAAAGACGGCTGGTCGTTTGGTGACGTTGATGTAGTTTCCAAGGTCGAAGAGTGGAAAGACACTGGAAACAGGACCAGGCAAAGCACGTGGCTTTCCTAGAAGCGAAGCGCGTAGTTGAGCAGCGGAAAAAACACAATGTCCCTTTCTGGGCAGCTGATGAGAAAGTCCAACAGATTCAGATATATCCTTTGATTCAAAGATGTTGTAGACGATCTTATTCACACACTGCACTAAAAACACAAGCCCAACAAAGGCCAAAACACGAGGCAGCGCCACCTAGTGAAAGGCAAAAAGTTTGAGGTGACATGGGAAAAAGACTGAGCTTTTTCTTGAGCTCTGATTGGCTGAGATTAGGGTGCCATGCGATAAGATATCATAACCTTCTTTATGGATACGCCATGCAACATACATGCGCATCTAATGTTAAATTGTGATTATATCATTTTATTCAACCACTTCATGCATTGTGGTTCCATTATGTCTCCTCGATACCGCCATGACAGGGATGTTTGGTTTGAATATACTTACACTGTCCCCCACATAATAATATAAAATAAAGAATAAATAGGTTTGTGATGGCATAATACACAAATTAGAGTATTTGTTGTCAACTCAATTACTTCACATAACATATAAGGTTGCGACAAGGGTCGATTTGCTCAGGTAAAGGCAAGCGATGACAACACACAATGTCATCAATGTGTGATGACAACACACAATATCTATTTTTGAAGCACCCACGTTTAATGGGGCACATCTCAGTATTAGTTTTATACGGAAAAAAAGTCGTCAGTGATGCATGGTGTAATATCGTTAATACGGATATTTCTAGACCCGCACACGTTCATAACCAATGTATGGTTATCTCTACATAGCAAATATAGAATCTGGCCACCCACAAACATGATTATCGCGTTACATGATGATTTTATTCGAATACAACGTTCCTTCGCATCGCGTGCTGTATCAGAATGGTCCAAATTCGATTGTTGCTTAATGAGGACTTCCGATATTTCGCCAGGGTAAGATATTTTGCACTCTCATATGTCTTACTCTGAGGAATGCGATGAGCCACGAGGGAGGCTGAAAGCCACGAGATGCTTTCGTCAATGACAGATATCATCCGAAAGTGAAAGCTTTATTGTGACAATGAGGGACGGTGTTACTTTCACTGTCAAGCTCATGATATTGAGCGTATATACTCTGTGGGCTCTAGACGGATCTTTGACAAACAAATGTTTCGCTGAATTCAATATATTTCGGCAAAACATCACAAGCAGCAGAATATTGGGCTTCGCTTTTTGTGCAGGATATGTGAAGCATGCTTATGTTTGCTACTGTGCAGTTCTTGACATGGTAACATCCAAAGTGTATTTTCAGTTTGTTCTGCAGTTAAAATCATATCTTGCTTTTTTGAGCTGTAGCGTCACAAAGACAATGTACATTTGCTTTTGGCTGGCAGACCTCAAAAATTTCAATGTAGATGTGTTACCGATAGATTACATTAAAACTGAATAAATGAACCGTAATAATAGAATAATCCATCACTTTCACCATGCCTTGGATGGTGCGCAAGAAAAAAGGAGGCTTGATGTAGCGCTATAATAGACAAGCGCACAATGTAATACTATTAGTTAACAACTTCTGTAAGCTGCAGAAAAAGAGCAACACACATATCTTTTCAAAATCAGCAACAGTCTGCATGCATGACCTTCTAAATGACTTAATTCGAATAATCTTTGCATCGGTATTGACCCATTTTACCCTTTACACAGGAGACACGTTATATGCGTCGAGACAAACACCGTGCTGATTTCTTTACTGTTGGTTGTTTGCAGAACAAACGATGGTTTAAGCGATGCCGATTGTATTGCGAGAAGCATGCCTCGCGTTTCTAGCTGCAAATCCCAATGTCTAACTGACAAACGCTACTTGTGAAACACAACATACCGCCATTAGTGACGTTAGCTTTGAGCCTCCCCCATGTACAATTGTAAGGTATTGGGGATGAGCGCATGCGTAGTATTTGGGTTAAGAAAACAATAATTTTGTAGTGTATATAACTCACTAATATTGCTCATTCGAGTCATATTGCACCGGCTTTCAAATATCAAAGGGAAATGACTCGTTTATTCAATGTGTAATATTTAAAAATTCAGCTGTGAACAAAATTGCTTGCCAAGAAAGCACATTTAACGTGCTTAATTATCATTGTCATCGGCAATCACAAGATTTCTATCAGCCTAACAATATTAAAGAACTTGAAATTATGAAACACAATCATCAAAAGTTATTTATAGTGTTTAAATTCAAATCATTTCCCATATCAAATATGTGATAGTGATAACTGATTAATGATAGTGGGCCAACAAACTATAAAACATCTCAAGCGTCAATTCCTTTATGGTCATTACTTTTCTGGTCTCGAAGGTGTCAGCTTTTGAGATCTGAAAGTTCAAGAAAGCAATTTTAACCGATAGTGACATACTTGCACTACGTCGTACATTATACATACGCAGATATGTTAACCGTTAACATTCTATTTCATATGAATGCTGTTCATTTAAAAATAGCTGATAAGAGTGGACATTGGTCACAAATTGTGTTGTCAAAAATTGACAGCTTTGAGTTTTTCTCATTAGAGGACACTATGTTAAAGAGCCGTAAGCAATAACCGAATGCTCTAAATTCCACATAAATAGTTTATGGGTGCACCCATATACCGTTGGATATTGTTACTTTAGCTACAAGCATACTTCACGACGCCGGTACATACAGCCAGGTATCACGATACTGGGTGAACAATGCAACGTGTGTGACTTCTTCGAAGATGTTTTATCACTAATTTGCCTACTCTCGACAAATAGCGGTATAAACATATATATTTAACAGATATTGGAAATTATTTCGTTAACGTAGATTTTTTTAAGACGAAGCACTGCTTAGCAATGCATTCCCATTTCGAGAAGCAGTACATGGTTGTGGTCAAACATCTAGCAATTCTCACCCCAAACCGTTTTATTGTATACTTATCGCAGCAGCTTATCGTTGGTGTCTGGGTTAGCATTGCTAAAGACTATCAGGAAAAATATGCTGTCAGAGTTACTTCGCTAGATTAAATAAAATAACATTAGGAGACAGGAGGTGGAATCGATGGATCCTCTCTAAAATTAGAACAACAATACATGTTATTATGCTATCAATTTGTTTTAAACTTCAGACGCGCAATATTCGAATGTGCTACCACAAAGAAAATGCTAAACTATTGCTGCCCTAGGCGTATCAACGCGTTGTTAACAATTTATGGTGGCGGTCACCGGGTGTAATTGACATCGGCCGCAGAAGACATCTGACATTATATGTCGTAGTTCATATATCCTAGTCTCAAGGCTACAATGTCTAAGGTGCAGTGCTTAATGCGTCCTTGTGATTGCAAGATGCATTGACGTAAATCATAGCAGTAAAACGGGGCGCGTTAAAACCAGACCAGGCGATTTATCGGCATAGATGTGAACAATTTGAGCTCGTACTTGCCACCAGTTAATGCTTAATGGACCAATGCAACTCATTGTTGCCGTCTAGCTCTATAATGTTAGAAGTTTAGCGCCCCGTAAAGTAGAATCAATTGAGGGATCTCCCATTTTAACCCAATAATTATTCTTCTTGCATATAAACTATGATCATTCATAAATAGCTAAAAAAAACAAAGGCGGCGTTTGGACGTGTTGCCTAAGCTCAAAATAGATTGACAAAACTCTATACATAGTCGTTCACGTCGGATGCAACATCCCCAGTGTGTTCATGTTCTAGATAATTCTTGTATTTGCTGTTTGCAATGGACTGAAATTCACGTTTTGCAGTATTGACCTTGCAATTATCGCCAAGGTGATATTACTTGAGGCAAGAGGCGAGGTTGAAGAGAACTGGAAATTGCTGATCGGAAACCAAATCTGCGTCCCAGACTCCAGGGGTTCCGCTACGCTTCTCGCCCTAGAGTATATGACAAAACAATGTCTTAAACTGGCGCGTCCGAATATTCATTAGACACGTTCGTTAATCTTCGTGACCAATCAACGCAAAGGTTGTGACCCGGATTGACCTTAATTGCGCGTGTCTGGCTTATGAAACTGGCTTGTGATACGCACCCTCGGTTTTATGTGACGTCATGTACATTGTTGTGGTCTGCGTTCAATGAGAACACATTGAATGTCTTCTGGAATTATGGGGCGTCCCAAAAGTTCAAATTGGCACCACAACAAGCACTTTAATCGCTTGGCTGCACAATAGTATGCTTACGTAATAGTCAGTTAAAAAGAACCAGTAGTGTCTGCTTCTCTCGCCGACTGTGCCACTCAGCGTGAAACAACAAATCGGGGTGTTGTACAATGTGTGCCCGGCTCATAAAAATCAGCAGTTCTTCGAAAATTGTAGAACTGACCAATAAGAGACAACGACTCAAAAGTACCCGAGAGTGACCGAGAGACACGGCTTGTGATTGGAGCATCCCAAATCTGGGATTCGTCCTGTTCAAGCCGCTATCCTTCCCTAGACCTGATGGCGAGACTATTGAATATCAGTAACATGTAAACAGCGCCCGCAGCCATCAGGCTAGGGGACCTTGACTATCGGAAACCCTTGAATCTTAGTAAATGACAACAGTATCAAAGGTTGCTTATTTATAAGCATACATATATCATGCAATGTTTCACGACATGCCAGTGAAGAATAGGGCCGATTTTGCAGTGCACAATGTTCACATGCTGGTTATTCTTGCATCATGGATTGTAATGATAGCCATACAAGGCAAATGTTTGCATGGAATTACATCTATTGTTTCATCAAACAGTTATGCTTAAGACAAATATTGCCCAACAAATATAAGCTGAGTCTTTGGATGCAATTGGGCGAATATAACACAAGCGAATAAGTAAAAAAAAATTACACTGGACAATATATATCAGCGACTGTATATGAATATGACACAAAGCGATGCAAATCAGAAGGACCCCTCTTGGTAGTGATGCGCAATAGACCACAATAATTCAATCGAGGAATACAAAGTATGCAGGATACTTAAGTAAAAACATAGGATCGGAAGTTAATATAGACCTCCATAACGCACAAGCCTTTCCCGCCGTGTGAATGCCACTTGACACATTATACGATCAGGCGGAACTGAATGCCATGCAGTCTGCGAGTAAGCTCCTGTCGTTGACAAGCTTTGTCTGCTTGTTTATAGAGCTCTCGAGAGACCCTCAAGCTTGATCCGTCACCTGATTTACTGAATATAACATGACAACTCAGGCTCAACGGGGGCATTTGACAAGAAGTCTATGAAAGCATTCCGCCATCGTCATTCAGACAAGATTGTGTTCATTGCATATACTGGCGAAGGCTCCTATGCGCTTCAAATATTGAAAGCTATAGTGAGGAAAAAATGTACAAAACATACATCGTCATAAGGTGTCGACTTATCACAGTCATGGATAGTAAAGGTGCCCCGGAGGAGAACAAATAGCATTACCACATGGGAGGCGCGTTCATATCCTTTAAGGCCGAGCTTAATCTGTACCGAATGTATTACCCCGCTTCAGGCCACGATTTTAGCCGCATGAGTCGCAATGTTTCATTGGTCATAACGTGACAGACATGTAGGGGGGGAGCTATAGTTACCTTATGACACGCGTTTAACATCGAGCAAATAATACTTTTCTCACATAACGCTGAGTAAAATAATATTCGTTACTCAAACAGCGTTATATGCCTCACATGTGAGCGATCGATTTTGTGCCATCTGACTCGTTCTAATGTTATTTGATTCATTTGTGGATGTCTTTCCCACACTTGCGAGAACGCAGGTTCCAAGTTATCACCACAAGCTCATGTTTTTAATGGATCCTGCACTCAAAAGCCTTTAATCGTGCTACACCGAGTACCCCATGTCACCGATGCATTGGTATAATAAGTGTAAGGCATCGGGGCTTTGTGATATGGTAAATTTTTTTGCGTTGGTGCGCCTAAGAAGTTGATCGTTTTGGGCCTTACTCAATAACTGAACGTCTAAACTCTCACTGGAGCTAACTGATGAGCCACTTAAAGAAACCGCCTTGTTTACAAAATGTGTTCTTTTTATGACGAAGCAAGGCTGCTCATCATAAATATTCATGCGGTCCGATGGTAGATCCCCAGTAGCAGCCTCTGCCGATTTGCAGCGTATACCATATATTTGTATTTCATTTTGATAACTAATGGAAACTAAACGATATTTGTGAAATTATTTAACATACTTAACCGAATATAACCTGGGGTACGATTTAAGACCAATATCTGGTGATACTTGAGTCACTCGATAGCGCTTCTAAGGGCAAGTTACCATCAACGACACTTCAATGTGCATCAAAAGGAGCTCTTATTTATTTATTGGTTATTGCATGTTTTTGCCGGCTTATGTGGTTTAACAATTTGCGTAATTTTGGTTAGAGGTGGGACATCTGTAAAACATTCCATCGCTGGCACCATTTTGTATCTAGCTAGGGTGAACTGTTAATTTATTATTCATTGAATACCATTCTCATGCAACCTTCTTGCAACACGTATCTTCCAACATACCATCCAGTCTGCATACTAGGCAGCTTATTACAAATAAACGTTCATCTTTATGCGATTGAATGATGTAGTAGACGCACAAATGCATATCAAACGTTTTCGCCAAAACGTCAAAGCATCGCATATTTGGCCTACGCGTTGGAAACCTTTCGGCAAACAATCAGACACAGCTGAAGTACCTCATGGGCGAGTAAGCCGCGCCGTAGCACTATCTTTGGCCGTACAGTACACACCCATGCAATGATATAATGACTAAATAAAATTGAGACTATAGGGTTGGTAAAGTTGGCTTTTATTACTTACAATCCCTCGCCGTCTGAAAAAATAGCCTATTTAGGAACAGCCATGCTGTTTGTTTGTTTGTGGGGTATGACGTTCAGTAAACATCATTTATCCCCTCGTTGTAGGTTTATTTGTACATCAGACGAATGTTTGATTACAGCCGCACAAGAAGTATATGGAGCAGACCCCTTACTGCAACCCTGTTGGAACTGTTCAACAATGCGAACATTGTAAGCATAGCTCAAATGGGCATGTTTCGATTGTATGATCATTTGTAACACATGTTAGGTTCAGTTGTTGCTGAAGTACGGGGGCCGACGTGGAGGCAATTTCTTGGGGGCTACAATTTCAAGAACATGCATTGATTTCAGTAAGCAAACGGACTGCACTTGGTATAGATGCTCTGTGCAAGTTTCTTTGAATATTGCTTTCTTACCAGTGGCAAGAGGCGACTTAAGCGGGTACAGCCCACTGACGCTACGATACCGGTGGTTCCAAACTCAATATCAAAGAAGAATGTACAACCTTGTTACATTGTTGGACGAATCAGATGGATTCCGAATAACTTGTGCGAGGGATAATACAACGTGATGTTTATACCTTGCTCCAGTGCGTGATGCAGGATACAAGCAGAGCCTCCAAAACGTTCCCATAACGGGAGTGTATTGATTAAGATTACCACAGTCTAAGGTGTCCATTGATCCAATCAAAATCAGACCTTGTATTGCTTGTCGGAATAAATTGAACATATTGACTTGCGTATCGATGTGTCTCCTATTTAAAGCGAGCGCAGTCAATGGCCGCTACATGTAAATGCATCTTGTTAATGACACATTATCAAGTCATAGACTACCTTATCATTGATGTTTATATTGCAATTGTGTCTGAATTAAGTGATATTTCGTCGCCTGGGTAATACGACACCAAGTATGTGGTATTACGCATTCTCATTTGGCCGTATCTAAACAATCAGTGTTTAGTCGTATTGAAACAATAATAGATTATCTCCTAACAGCCTTATTCGTTTGAGTATATATTTTCTTATATCGGCCAAAATTATTTGTCCGAAGGTTGAGCTGTAGGAACTGCAGCAATAATTGTAAGATACGAAGGGCTATGTTGTAATGCCACATTGCGTGGTTATCATAGTGCAGCGTCGCACCATCTGGCGCAAAATGATAAGGAACTGTTTATATGCATTCAGCAATACCGTAATGTGACTTATCCGGAAATACATATCTTGCATTGCGACTGCGGTTACGTATAGTACCAATAAAGCTCCTAATTTAATATCACCACAACCATCGGTACGATGCAGTGGTCATACTGCTGTGGCCCATTATTTCTTTCCGAAGTGTAGCGTGATCAGTTTGGTCAGCTATTTATGCGTATAACTGCGGTTTATAGTTCTTCCACTTCCAATTGACCTTACCGCTTTCTATGGTAGAATAGACCAACATAGCATTCGTCATTATCGATCTCTCGGTCCGCTTACAAGGCTGTCCACGCAAATCAGTTCGAAATTATTTGTAGGTACGGACGAGTATAACCGGCCTAGGGAGTCCACCCTGCCACCTTCATTCATCTCTATTCAGCATGAGAGCATACATATGATGTGTTATGAGTATCACGATAGTTTTATATCGTCTACCCCTAGCAAAATTAGGTTTGAAGTAATGCCGCGTTCTATTATAGAAAACATGTCACCATGTCAACACCATCAGGCACATTAAGTTGTTGCTATAGATCCGTAACCGGTTATGTTGGGTTTTGTTATTTAATTGATAGCACCTGCCGCCGACAGCGTCTCACTAATTGCTGGATCATTTACGAAACGGAGTGATTTATCTGTCACAATGGAGTGCATGGAACACACTCCGACTTGACTGTTGACATGTGTTGACAGCCACTGACATGGCAAATACTCATGGACCCGGAATGTCCACAGAAGCAACATTGAAATTGGTATCGACTATTAAAACTGACACATTTGGCCTGTTCATGCTCGTGTACTGTGCGCAGTTGTGTCAGATGTGTAGATCACTGCAAGTGGCGCCCTGCTATGGTAATAGGATTATTAAACATGGCTTGCATCGAACATTTATTTCTGACTGCGTTAGAATCTTATGGGGATAAATTATCAACAGATGTAGTAAATCTCTAACCTTACAACCACACAAGGTAATTAAATGCCATGCCTGACATAGCTGGTGAAATCTGATGGCTACATACATATGCTTGCTAGAATACGCTGCAATATTTGCTTTAAGTTGTGCAAAACATACCATTACGAACGTTTCCAATGTGGTCATTTGTTATTGTTTTCAAAGATTTAAAACCTGGCATTATCTGAAACCCATGAGGATTGCAGAAATCGACAACGGTCATTAACATAGCCATTGATTACTTAGATGAGCTAATAGATCAAGCACAATACAGATTAAGGCTGTGTTCACATGAGCGGAAGTTCTCGTCTGTGGATCCCCATGCTGATTGGCAGTACGATAGGTCTATGGTGAATGATTCCTGGATGCAAATAGTCTAGATTAAAGCTGTACTGAGGGGCATGTGCTGCATTTACCAGTTGCATCCTCCTCCCCCTGATGATGTAATTCAGGTTATGTCACGTTATCTCTTATATACAGTGATTCCCGCTCTATTAAGTTCAAGCTTCCCCAGTGGAAATACTAAATTTGTGATTGTTGACATCTCACAAGAAACACCATTGAAGCGTAAAGTGCGCGCCACTCTCGGGTCTACACGATATCCACTTTACATATGATTGAGCACTAAGTACGATTAAGTGCGTTATGTTGTATTTATAAACCTTACCTTTCACTATAAAACAGCCTAGCAGCATAGTGTTATTGGTGCGTTTTAGTGAATCAATCGAGAAGAGCGTGACTGCAACAGCTAAGCTCGTTAAACGTCGCATATACTCTATATATGTTCCCGCGTGCCCGTTTTTGTTGGGGTTTGTTTTGCGGCTTACCAATGCGCTCTTAGTCACATACAATCCCCTATTTTCACTATGAATACGCCTGAAACAGTCTGGGATATGGAACGGAATTATTGTTCCAATTAGCGAAGCTCGCAGTCGGTAGTACATGCCGAGGTTATGAATACCGTATTTTGGTTCGTAGTCGTTATGTTTGCTTTGAGTTCTTAGGTGTTAAAAGGGTTATAAGATATTTAACATGGTCAATATGTTATGACGTTACTCACTTGGAATGATTTTGTGCAATACTCGTAACACCTTGCTCCATTGTGTAATAAAGAGTACCAACAGAGCCTATGAAACTCTGTAATCACAGGGTCGCATCGAATCTGATCACCCGAATCTAGAACGTCGATTGAGCTTCTTGCTGGACACACCAAAGACATCGACCAAAATATGTTATTGCACAAGGCATTTCCAAAAGTATCGATGCCATCTATATAACAGATATCTGCTATCAACATAATCTTATGACACATTTACCACAGCTTCATGGGATATTGTAATCTTCTTCCTCATTTATCTCTAAACATGGTCGCCTGTTTCAGGCAGTAACCTTCCGGTCCCCAGAGAAAAGTCAGACCAGAAGACGAGGACCTTATCATTCATGACCGTTACTGGGATATATCTGGCTGTCCATCTCGCCAACGCAAAGCTGCAAGGTTATGCGGCCATAATAGTAAAATACGAGCTGATGCTAAATGTGACCCGTGGCTCAACGAAATGACAGTTCCCAGAGAATTGTTCAGATAGTTCACAGAAATCGTGACCATGCCAGACAATATAAGCGTTAATTATCTGAGTGTTTCTTGGATACATGAATATTGTTTCAATGATTGAAGAAGCTTGTACGACAGAAATGGAACCAGAATGGCTTCATGCAATACATTGATCACAAAGACGATTCAAAACGATCGATTAACTGATATATCAGTCCGACGGGTGCTGTCATTCAGTTAGGTCATATATACGCCATAAGCGATGATAGTTACGATAGTTGTAAAGGAGGAATCGACTAGTCCAATCACTCCTTCTAAAACGTAAGCAGCACATTTCGGTTCTTCCCACTATAAAGCGTACTAAAAACAGAAATATGGCAGGCCCGATTTATTTAAATGTAGATCCTCCAAGCTGACATAATGTCACGTTTACTGTCAATAGATGAGCACCGATAACCTCACAATTCGCCCAAATGGAGGCCATGATTTGTAGCGCCTTAAGAGAAAAAGGCCTGGAAACCTGCGATTACGTGCTCAGTTATATACGACTGAATGAGGATCAGATCAACGAAAATAATTGGTGCGCTTAAGATGATCGACATTTTCTTTCTTGTTTCAACAATGCTATTGTGCGCTTGCTTGACATTGTCTGAATAAGCGGAGGGCTTGACAAGTTAGATAGCCCGATGGCACCAGGCCAGTAACCCTGGCTGGATGCAGCAAGCTGGATGCGGCAGCTGGGCGTCTGCGCCCAGCTACGGGAACAATTAATCAAATTTGCATGGCACAACCAATCATTGGTCAGCGCGCGACAATGATCGCTAGATCACGCCATTTGCACATTGTAAGCGCTGTTTGCTTTTAGTATAAACAAGCCAGTCACTCGTAATTGCTTCTAAAGATTTAACATTGGTAACACAAATTTATTACACACAGTCGGACGACGCTGTTAGCTGGGTGTAAGAGACACAGCAGTTGTTATCTAGTTCGTAACGAATAAAACCAACAGATCATTTCAATCATAGATTATATGACGTTGACGTTCATTTTACGTTCGCACATTGAGTAAGAATATATATATATATATATATATATATATATATATATATATATATATATATATATATATATATATATATATATATATATATATATATATAGATATATATATATATATATATATATATATATATATATATATATATATATATTATATATATATATATATATATATATATATATATATATATATATATATATATATATATATATATATATAAATATATATATATATATATCTATATATATATATATATATATATATATATATCTTATATATATATATATAATGTATATATATATATATATATATATATATATATATATATCTCTATATATATATCTCTATCTCTCTATATATATATCAAGAATGAGTGTAGAAGTGGTGGTAGGTACGTGAATATTGTGGGATGTAGTTGATAGGTGGATTTTATATGAGAAGGGGGTCGCGTATGGGGGGGTTGAATGTCAGGTATTTACAAGAATGACATTGTGAGCGGCTAGGTAGTGATAGTTGATCGAATAATCAAGTGAAATAGTAACACGGGCAAAACAATGTTTCTTAATCTTTCAGAGGGTTTATGCAGCGCGTCGGATGTGTGGATCATCACTTGCAATATATGACACACTAACTAACACGTTTGTTATTGCAACTTTTTGTAATTTGGATGCCTAGAAACAACATGATTTGGATGGCTTGTGAGAGAATAACCGGAATATCTGGGCGTATTAATGCAGACCTAAAATGCCTCACAGCTCATATCAAACTATTTATGTCAACAACATACTTGGGTATGCAATGAACGTAGTGGCACAATAACGCAGCTTTCGTTGTAATTACAGACCGAGATAGACATTCACTTTGTGCTCCCGAGTGTAATTTGAGATAAACTATGGTCGATATGCATTACGAAATAACAAAAGCGCTCATACAATGATATAATTCAATCGTCTTTTCGACATATAACAGGTTTGAGAGCAATTTAGTTTCTTAGCTTAAAGGGACCTGACTAAAATGAATATGATCCGGTCTATGATGATCATGCGGATTACGACGTTGATGGTGATGAAGGTGGCTTTGATGAAGATGATGAGGATGAATTTGATGGAAGCCTTGTCTGCATAATCACCTTAGCTAAATATGAAAATACATACGGACTTCGTGAAGCTCATGGACTGTGTATATAAAATTGCACTTGCTCAGTTAGATGCTTGTCAGCGTGTACACAGGGTTACTACACGATATCTTTATCAGTATGCGTTCATTACTGAGCATGCTGATATACACTTATGAGAGATTATCAACATGATGGCTTACATATCTAAGAAATTATGCGTGGAAATAACAAGCAAGTGGTACCACATGGCTATAATAACACTCTATTGTTAAGTGAACGCTATTTATTGATCTGTACTTCATTTGTAAAAGTCGATGATTGACAAAAGCAATAAAATACATTATGGTTTGACAGTCACCGACAAATTTCGATATCAGCACATAAACAGCGTGAGCAATAAACACATGCTTGGTCATAACAACCAAATTTTGATTGAGTAAAGCCGAATTGACATTGCATATGAGGCTGTATTTCGGGTAAGAATAGGGACATGTTCATCTGTAAAATGTTTCATATTTTGCACCTGATTTGATCTAGCTAGGGGGAACTGCTTCTTTATCCATTCATTGAATAGCATTCTCATGCAATCGTCGAGCAACACGTAACTTCGAACACAGCAAGTCTGTTTACTAATATCTTATATCAAATACAACTTCAATTGTGGTGTGACTGAATGAGGTACAGACACATAAATGCATGTGAAACATTTGGAAACCTTCATATAAGCAATCAAATACAGTCGGTGTGAAGGTTTGCAGCATGTATCCCCTCGTTGGGGTTTATTTGTTTACAGCCATACACGAAGCACATAGAGCAGACCCTTTACTAAATCCCTTGTTTACTAACGAGATCATTGTAAGCATGACTCAAACGGGCAGGTTTCGAGTGTACGTATGATAACTTTCAGTCACATTGCAAATCCAGTTGTTGGTGTAGCACGGAGGGCCAACGTGAGGTGGGGGGGGGGGGGTCTTATGATGGGTAACAATGCGTCAATAACATTGCAATATGAACAGAGTGATTGATTGCAGAAAGAACACCGACTGCATATTGCATAGATGCTCTGTGAAAGTATGATTTAATAGAACGACACTCTTATCAGTGGTAAGTTGCGTCCTTAACGGGTACAGACGCCCCTGATATTACAATCGTAGTCACTCTCACTACAAAAGAATAAAGAACAATCTTGTCAAATTGTTAGAAAGATCATATGCATTCCGATTAACTTGTGTGAGAGACAATGCGTGATGCAGTATACTAGCACAGCCTTTGAGAAAAACACATCATGGGGGCCCATTTAATGAGATTACCACAGTAAAATGCATCATTGAGCCAATAAAAATTGTATTGCTTGTCGCAAAAATGCAACCTATTGACTTGTATCCATATGTGTCAACTTTGTAGAGCGAGAGCAGTCGATGGCAATTACAAACCCCAGCAACATCGTAATTGGCTCTAAGGGTATGTTGTGAAGCGTGTTTATCTACGGAACCACATTCGACTGATTGACGGTGAGATCACCGGACACTTAACCGCTAAAAAGGTTTAATAGTGCAAGCAGCAAAACAGCGATTGTATACGAAGTAGATGCTTGTTCATAAAATATCAAGCTGCAAGCACCGAGGAGTTTGTGTCATATATTGCAGGCGAATCTCATCTAATTAGCGACTCTGGTGGTTGTCCAATGTGATAATCCTTACATCCGACGCGCTGCTTCGCGGACAAATTACAGACAAACACGACACGTAATTCCTCATTAAGGTGCTACAAACTTTCCTTGAGCGTGTTATTGCCTGATTAAATTATTCAACTGACTTTATTCTTGTTCTTTTTTTCTTAATTTTCTTCTACTTCTACTTCTTTTTCGTCTGCTTCTTTTTTTTTCTCCCGCATTCCTTGGCTTCTCGCCATTCAATCCATCACTCTTTATGTGGTACACCTACTACTATCCACCTCTCTCCATGGTCCGACGCCATCCTTTTTCCATGTTATTTCTGAATCAATATATTTGCATAAAATAAACGTGATGTTTCCGATCATTGACATAATATTCGCATCACTCAACTGAATGAGGCATGACAAACATTGACTGCTACAATATCAATATATCTTGAAGCATTACACACATATTGTAGGTATCGAATCAGTCAGTAACGTTTTATTTATGTTTATATTTCATTTGTATCGAGTTGAGCGACATTTCGTCCCAGTGGCGATTGAACATTATTGCAAGCTAGCGGTAATGCATATAGTAACACTACATGTTCATTAAGACGCATCTAAACAATAGGCTGTAAGGCACAATGGAATGCAAAGTGGTAATCTCCTAACAGCACTTTAATTTTGAGTACATATTTTCCAATATCCATCAATAATTATTTGTCCATAAGTTTAACTGCTACAATTGAAGCTAGATATGTTACACAGAGTATGGTATTGTAATACCACATCGAAAGGTTATCATAGTGCTGCGTCTGGACCAAATTGATAAGATGTTGTTTAGATGCTCTCCATGGGACGTTTAATGGAACGTATCCGGTGGTAAATATCTTAAATTGTATTTGCGGTTACATATATATTATAAACCTCGCCTTTTATCATCATCGCAACCATCGGTGCGATGCCATGGTCCCACTTACGTGGCCCATTATGTCGTTCTGAAGCTGGAATGATACACCTGGTCAGAAATTCATCTGGATAACTACAGTTTCTATTTAATATTGTAATTTTCTATAGTGACGACGACGACAACAAAGAATCCATCGTTGAAGAGTAACAGCTGGTTATCATCTTTCATCATCTGCATTGGAGTTACTGACATATAAACACATATTGTTACATCTCGATTAACATAATGGGTCAGCATAAGAATAACACTTCACTTCCACTTGACATTGCTGTAAACTAAAACGCTCTCTATGGTAGAATGGACCAGCAGAGCATTCGTCATTGGTGATCTCTCGTTCCGCAAACATGTATATGTCCAAGCACATTAGTTCTGAATTAGTTGCGGGAATAACCAGACTAGGGAGTCGATAAACATCACATAACCACCCAGCTGTCTCCATACATCTCTATCCAGCATGATCACAAAAATATTGGTCTATGTAGATAACTGAGTGTTACTTGTCTCTCGTTGCTTCTGATATGAGTTTGACTGTATTCATCGTCTGAATGAACATATGAGGCCGCGTTCTATATTACAACAAGCAGCCACAAAAAATAACCATATTAGCCAATCAAGCACATTCAACCGGCATCTGTGCAATAATGTCATTGTGTTATTTCGCAAATTCAGTTGTTGCTTATTGATTCTTCTTTATATTTCAAATTGTTATTTTTGCTTTGTTGTGTAATTGATAGAGCCGCCGACAACGACTCTCTCTTTTGAGGTTAGTTCGAGAAATAGAGCGATTAATCTGCTTGTTAAAATTCCGACTAGACTGTTGATCAATAATCCAATCACTATCACCCTTTATGGCGTGTTTTGACTACCACTGGCATAGTAAATGCTCATGGGCACGGAACGATTAATGTTCAAAAGTACTTTCGACCCTAAAAAATTTCACATTGATATATTGTGTCGGTTATTAAATACGAAAACATTGACATGTTGATACTCATGGAGTGTGCGGCGTCGGACCAGGGGTGTAGATCACTGCAAGAAGTGTTATGCTATGGCTATTGGATCATTGAGCAAGAGTTGCATGGAACATTCATTTCTGGCTGCGTTAGTAACTTATGAGAATGGATTATCAAGGGAGGTAGCAAATCTACCACCTTACAACCACACAAGGTGACTTAATGCTGTGCCTGACATACTAAATAGGCTTATTTACCCTTGCAAACAGCCATACTATCAGTATGGATATATACAATTGAATATTATATGAACGTGGGTGAAAGGTATAAGGTCAACCTTGATAGCTGAACATGAGATGAGCAAACGCTGTAGAGCCTTAGATCAGTTACCGATAAACGATATTGCTTATTGATTTATTAATCTCAATTGCTTAAGCTGTTGAAATCTTAAGAGTTCATTCATATACTTTCTAGAACGCATTGCCATATTATTTTGTATCAACAATGATCATTGACATGACATTTAGCTACTTTGATCACGGCTTCATGGGATATTGTAATCTTCTCCCTTATATATCTTTAAACACGGTCGCCCGTTTGAGGCAGTAGCAACCTGCTCCCGAGTAAAAAAAGTCAGACCAGAAGACGGCACCTTACCAATCCTGGCCGCTACAGGGTTATATCTAGCTTTTCATCGCGCAAGCGCATCGGTGAACTTCTGTGCATTAATAATTGCGATATACGAGCTAACGCTAAATGTGACTCGTGATTCAACGAAACGATAGCCACCAGAGAATGTTTCCGATAGTTTACAGCAACCAAGATCATGTTAGGCAATAAAAGTGCCTCGAAGCATTTTCTGTATGCATGAAAATTGCTTAAGTGATTGCAAAACCTTCTACGACAGCGACTTCCAGGTGAAAACTAAATTCATCATGTATCAAATTGATAACAAAGACGCCACAAAACGATCGATCGACGGACATATCGACGGTTGCTGTTATTCCGTTTTGAATTTTTCATGTGATCTAACACAGATGAGTTTGACTGCAAATGCCGGAGTCGTCTGCGATAGTGAAGCTGGAGACCACACTTCGTCTCCGAATCAACTTACATATATATCTATTAATAACAAATAAAATCATATTCTGGAAGCACTCCTGTGGTTTATGTGTCATTGCAGAATGTTCCAGGACAGATCAATGGGCGATATGAATAGCAACAACACAAAGGTTGTTTTAACCGCTTTACTTTGTTGGTGATAGTGCCTCATCTTAGCTTCATACAATTCATTGATGTTTTTCTTGGAAAACTATAATCGGAGAAAGTGGAGTATGTTGTGCACGTCCGTAGTAGCAGAATGATGGTATTTGGATTGAAGGTTAAATTCAGATTATTCCCGAGAAAGCGTGGATTCATTGTCCCTATAGTATTTATAAATATTGGACCTTGTTCAATCAACAACGTCTAGTATAGTGTACCTACAGTGGTGCAACAGAGCCATACTGTGTCAATCCGAACGTGCAGTATTGTGTCTCGTTTGGGGCAAAGCGTGACTAAAATCTCTTTTGGAGAACATCAATTAACGCGATAACAGTGTTCCGATGCCTGATCTTGTCATTTCCCATTCCCCCTCCTACATTGTACAGCTTAGCTGCTTGAGAACCCGCTCCACAGAAAAGCTGATGTTAGACAAGATAATATGTAGTTACACTTGGGTCAAACAATTTACTCCTGAAATATATTTACACGAT